>VZTU01005866.1:12655-85251 GCA_013400835.1 Zapornia atra | reverse complement strand
CCTGCAAGAGTTGACAGGGCCTGGAACAGGCTGCCCAGGGAGGGGGCTGAGTCACCTTCCCTGGATGTGTTTTAAAAAAAATGGTGGATGAGGTACTTAAAGGTATAGTTTAGTAGAGGGCAGGTATGGTTGGACTTGATGATCGTAAAGGTCTTTTCCAACCTTGTGATTCTGTCATGAGCCCTCCCAACCAGCTAAAAAAGCCAAGAGAAGACAAGCTAAATAAACCCCTTCACTAGCCTACTTGCACTCTAAAGCCCCTGCTGTTAATGTTGATGCCTATTTCACCTGGTGTGCAGACTAACTAGGGTTAAAAACTTGGCCATGTTTGCTTTCTGGAGTTGCAAGTGATTGTTTGCAAAGGGTGTTGTGGCATGTGATGAATTAGCATAAGCTTCGTTGATTGAGAGCAGGCAAGTTGGGGGAGTTGTTATCCCTCAGTCTTTGGGTGTGGGGGGTGGTGTTTGCCCAGAAAGGGCAAAGAGGGGAAAAGAAAACAGAAGAACATGCTGGGACTTGCTTTGAAAACGTCAATGTGTGGTTTAAAGGGAGAATGGGATGGAAATAGGAAGGCTATCAGAGAAGGGCTGATACAGGCTACCCACAGCAGGCAAAGAGATGGATGTGCCAACAACAAGCAGCTGGATTCCCCTGATATCAACAGACAACACCACAGACTGCTGTGCTCTTTGATTAGATTAGAGCTACACCTAGATGGGGTTTAGCAGCAAACTTAAAAAGTAATGGGGAGCACTAGAGTGCAATGTTGTGATTTTAGAGCTGCCCAGAAAACCTGGGTTCTAAACAAGGGCTGCTTGTAGGTCAGGGTTGGCATCACCTATGGATGTTCCTTACCAGGAGTTTGCATGTGGCCACTCTGTTTTGGAGAGTGCTCATGAGGAGGAATGAGAGGAGAAGTGATGCAGAAAGCTGAGGCACTCAAGACCTTCCTTCTGTTGCTTTAAAATGCTTCATTGCTCCACTGACAAAACTAAACAAGCAATTAGGGCCACAAGCCAGAATGAGAAGGAAATGATTAAAAGTGCCTAGAAGATTTAGATGTGACTATATGGCTGGATGATGTCCTTCCTGAAGTGGGTAAGGATTTGAGGTGATCTCTGAGTTGATGGGTTTTACCTTCAGGGGCTGGGGACAGGCTCTGTCCCTCTCACCTGTCCATAACTAGAAAAAGAGGTTCAAAGGAATTGCAGATGAGTCAGGGAAACTTCATTTGCTGGCAGAAAAAAAAAACCCAAACAAGATGATGGGGAAGAAATGGATTTATGTCTGACTCTTATCAGGCTGTTCTATTTTTTTTTGTATGAAGTTATAGTTGGCTTAAGGAGAGAGCAGAAGATCCTTCCTTTGAATCTTCATGTGGTTATTATGATAGCGTCCTAAGTGATAATCTTCTAAGGATGCTCATGATAGTGGTTCAAAATGCACAATGAAGCTGTATTATGCTCTTCCCAGAAAGCAAACTGCAAGGGTCTGAAGCTGGATGAAAAGACTCAGGAGGAAATCAGCCATGCCCAGATAGATCTTCAAAGTACACTGGGGGAGTGTCTGATCCCATCTCACTGCAGTCACCAGGTCTGAAACAGTGGCTTCCTAGTGCCTGGGTCCAAAAAAGGGGTTTTTAAAGTCCTGAAAGCCCTGTTAAAATCAAGTTAAAAGTCTTGGCATCCAGAAGAGGAGTTAGAGACCTTAATGCCAGATTTGCCTGTGACTGAAGACGTCTTGAGGCTTCTTATTTTGGCATGTGGGACAGCACAACAGGAGGTCACCTATAGTTTGTATGGTTGTGTAACAGGGCAGGACCATGGGTATAAACATGCTTTTGGGTCTGAATGTGGTACTGCAGCAAAACTCAGTCCCAGCTGTGCCACAAGCTGATATCATCCCTCCTTCTCTGGGATGCCACCAGCTAGGAACTGTAGATCAGTATTTTGCAAGATGAAGGTATGGTGGCCCATCTGTCTCTCTTTCAAAGACCCCACCTGCCTCTCCCTACTGCAAACCCCTCTCCCTCATGTACCCAAAGACCCTCAGCTCGCAACCTCCATGGCCATTTGGTCTGTAGTCCTCCAGGAACACGTCCTACTTGGGATGGTGCTGTGGTTGTGGTGCAAGGCAGAGAATTACAACTTACTGACTGCCAGGACAAAGATGGCAAAGATACCAATCACCTGCCAGAGGCGCAGCCCCCAGATCACCACCGTCTCTGAAGTTACAGGGTCTGGCTTCTTTTTCGGGGGTTCTGTGGTGGCCTGGGAAAGAAGGAGGGGAAAACAAAGAAAGAAAAACGTATTTTTAAGGTTTGTAATGGTCCCTAAAACAGTCAGAAAGATGCCAATAGTACAGGGGATCACAGAATCACAGAATCGTAGGGGTTGGAAGGGACCTTGAGCGATCATTGGGTCCAACCCCCCTAGTTTACTTGCCCCCCAACAATTTGGAAATCTTTTGAGGGACTTAACTAAAAAGCTTGTTTCTAAAGCTTTTCCCACTTCTGGAAGTTATCTGAAGCATTGACAGTTCTCATGACTACAAAGCAAATATTCTTGCTGTTATTTCTTAAAGTCTAATTCCTGCCTTAGATCCAGCTTTCCTCACTGTATACTCATCCAGGAGTTAACTTCTAGAGTAGCCTCAATCTGTTTCATATGAGATACTTTGCAGTAGGTGGCATAATTTTTGATGCTTTATGAAGCTGAGGTCTCCAAAGGATGGGTCTTTTCTTCCAGACTTGTCTCTGATGGGTAAGTGGGAAAGGGGGCCAGATATAAAGAGGAAAACTGGTGAGAAAAGGAAATTGGGGTGTTTCCTGGACCTCTGTGTATCTAGGTAAGTCTTAAGTACACATCAGGAAAGAAAAAGGGGCAGACAGGGACATGGCTAGTGTTAGTTTGTTGTAGTTTTGGCCCTAGCTAGAGGCCAAATACCCACCAAGCTGCTCGCTCACTCCCCCCTTAAGCCGAAAAGGGGAGAAAATAGATATTGGGAGGCTTAGGACTTGAGATAAGGACAGAGGGATCACTCCCCAATAAGTGCAATGGGCAAAACAGACTCAGCACAGAATAAAGGAAAGTGATTTATTACTACTACAACTAATACACCCAGTGAACCAGAACGAGATAAGAAGCGGCCAGGTCTTCAAGCACCTTCCCCCCCACCCCTCCCTTCTTAGCGAACTTAAAACTCATCACTATCTTACTCCCTTCTTCCCCCCCCAACATGGCACGGGGAGGGGCAGGGAATGGGCAGTGGGGTTCCAGCGATCCCTCACAAGCTGCTTTTCTTNGGGGTCCCACCCACGCGAGAGTCGTGTCCACGAGCTTCTGCAGCGTGAGTCCTCTCTATCAGGGAGTCATCCCCTCACCACAAGCCTCTCAGCAGGACTCCCCTCCATAGGGTGCTGACATCTGGGTCCAGACCCCCCAGCCTGGTCCCCTGCAAAGTCACAAGTCCCCTGGCAAACCTGCTGAGGCGTGGATCAATCTTCACAGGGCAGAGGTGTCTCTGCTCCCTGTCCTCATCCATGGGCTTCGGGGGGACACCCTTTTCACCATGGTCTTCACCACGAGCTGCAGGGGAAACTCTCTTTTTGCATTCTTCACCCCCCCCTCTCCTTCGGGCCTGGCCTTGGTGTCTGTGCAGCTTGTTACATCTTCTCAACCCCCCCGCTCTGGCAGCAAAGTGTGCCCGCCAGTGGTTATTTTTTTCTCCTATATGTGATTCCCAGAGGCGCTGTGACCAGCTCTGATAGGCTCAGCCTCCAATTTGGCCTTGAATGTACCAACGTTTTCAAAATATGGGGCTTGCAGAAAGCTGTAACTGTGGCTTACAAAAGCCCCCGAAGCAGCACAGCTGCACCAAACTGCAACATAGGCCTACCAAGGTTATATGAAACTGGAGCAGAGGTGAAGCATTAGCTCTGTAGATGGCTGGAGGTTTAAGGTTGACTGTCATTATTGCTTGAGACTGTCTTATGAACAAGTCCCTGAAGGACCTAACAACAGGGCAGGGAGGTGAGCTGCAGCTCTGGAAGTGCCTCCTTGCCTGAGCCTTGCACAGGGCCAATTGTCCTTCCTTCCACTTGCCTCACGGTGGCACTTGCAGGGCTGTGTTGCACAGAGCAACACAATCACAGACTCACTAGGTTGGAAAAGACCTTTGAGATCATAGAGGCCAACTATACCTGTCCTCTACTAAACGATATCCCTGAGCACCTCATCTACCCATCTTTTAAATACATCCAGGGTTGGTGACTCCTGGGCAGACTGTTCCAGTGCCCAATAACCCTTTCAGTGAAGAATTTTTTCCTGATGTCTGATCTGAACCTGCCCTGGGGCAGCTTGAGGCCATTTACCCTTGTGCTGTCACCAATGTTCCATGCTTTCTTGGCTATAGTTGAACATTCAGTGTGAGTGGTCCCAAAAAGTCCCAAGACAAAGGAGATGCCATAGTGTTTCTCTGCATCCAAGAACTGTGTTTTCTCCTGAGGGTGTGCTCTGAAGAGGTGGGTGCTCCTGTGTATATTCCTTGTCTGCAGCAGTGGAGAGCAACCTCTTGTGGGTTGTGTAACCTGGTTTCCTGTCTTGTGACCAGTCATGGTGTATCTCATCCTCCAGACCTAACAATCTTCAGGTTATTTTTTCTTACAGTTAATAATTACTCTGCAACAATCATAATAATCCAGAATAAAGTGAAAAAGAATGCAAATTGCAGATCTGAAGGTGAGGGAACAAGATCCATGGCTTGGAAGTGATGGCACTGGTTTTCAACAGCACACACATAGCTGTGGAACCAGAAATACTTGCTGCTTTTTGCCTGTTGAACCTTTGAGTATCTCTGCTCTGGACATATCAAAGCACTTGCTATATTATCCTTGTTCAAGAGAAGTAATATTCCCAGTACAGACTAGAGTAGCTGAGATGAGCAATTAAAAGTAATCTCAAGATCATGGCAGGGATTAATTGCTCTGAAATGGATTACAGGATGCATCTCTTAAGTGCTGCTGTAGAAGCTTTGACAGAGGTGGAATATGTCAGCATTGCTTTATGAAAGCAAAGCAGTTGCACTAAAGAAGACTCAGGAAGGCTGGAAGCAGTAAAGGAGAGGTATCAGGCTTTAGAGGAGTATTCTTCAGATGAAGGAAGATCTTAAGAACACAAAATGCAGGGAAGAAGCAGCATTATCAGCACCTGGATAATTCAGCATGGAAGGTTTTGTGGAGGCAACTAGGTGAAAAATAGCGAAGAAAATGATGCAGACCACATCTAGGGTTAGCCTCACTACAATGTTGTGGCCACTTAGTTGTCTAGGCAGCCTACAAGCATAGGAAAAGGTAGGGGCTCCAGGAGGAAAAAAATGTAGTGGAAAAGAATAATGTGGAGGCTCTGGGCTGAAAAAGTGTATAATCTTGTAGTATAAAAGAGAGACTCTAGTTTAGGCTGCTAAATTTAAATGTAAAGGAAACAATGATGTAGGTTCTAGTAAGTATTCCATGTAATACTTAAGGAAGACCTGTGCTCTCTAGAGCAGCAGCTGGAGAACAGATTAAAAAATCTAAAATAAGATTAGACTGCAATGTTTAGGGAAGTGAAACCACCTCCAATCCAGTACTGATAATGAATATTGAGACCAAGGATGGACCATTGCTTGGGGGTGTCTGTTGCAGTGGAATAGCTCCTTAGCTGGTGACTGCACTGACTACATCTCCCACGGAGGCTGAAGCACAAGCACCAAGATCACTTGTTTCCAGTACGGTAGGCATGTATTTTTATGCCTTAACTTTCAGGCTAAATCTCTCCCTTGTAAGCACCTAAGTAAAGCTAGATGCATTTTCTTTATGGTGAGTGGTACAAGTAATTAAGCCTAAAGTGTTTGTTCTGAGGTTATTTAGGACTGAAAGTGGCTCTTACATAGGTTGTTCATCCCATTGAGGACCCTGATCTGATGAATAAATTATTTCTCTTCAGAGGTTATTAGCTGAACCTACAGTGATTAGCTCGGATTTGGGTGTCTGGTTTTTAGATGCCCAATTTGGAGCAGGTAAATCTGAGCTTTGGTGTCCAGTTCTTTGCTTGATATCTTGGTGTAGCAGCAGGGAAGAGAGAAAGAGGGATTTGGGGATGTTCTAGGGATCAAGTGGCTCCCTGGTAAGAGTTGGATGCTGCCCCACGCTTTGGTTTTCCAATGACTGTAGAGCTGCTTTGGTGGGGGGCAAAGGGGGATCTAAAGTAGGAGAGAAGGCTGGACCATGTCCACAGTAGCCTGGTCTCTCTTCTGCCTTATCCCCTGGCATGGCAGGTCCACTTAGGTGTGGAGGCAAACTATCTACTTCCAGTGAGGACTAGACTATGTCAAAGACTTGGTACCTGAACCTGGATCCCAGGCCCGCTGTTGGATCCCAGGCCCATCTTCTCCATCATAGTGTGCCTCAGTTGCACCAAAGAAAGAATCTCTGCTTTGTCTGCAGATATCACCATTGCAGCTTCTCTAAGTGCCCAGCAAGGACTGGGAGGAGGAAAAACTACTCTGTCAGGAGTTGGTTCTAAACTGATGTTGGACACTCAGGCCTGTAAAACATCTACAAAGCCCCAAAATGTTAAATCATTCCTAGGCAAGTTGCATGTTTTAGGTCAGAACAGTTTGACACCGGTTCTTCCAACTAAAAAAAGAAAGTTAAAACTAGGATTGCTTTGCTTCTGATTCATTTCAGGCAGGCAGAAGCTGTCAGTGGTGGTGGAGGAAGCAGAAGTATGCCCCGAGGAAAAGGAGATGCCTGCTTGGACACAGGGTTTTTATTCACTTTATTAAGAAGCAGAGAAGGAAAATTATCAAGGGCAATGCTCTTCAAGGGCTTTTTTAAAAATGCCCCTTTGGATTGGCTAGTGTGGCTGCTTTCCCTGGAACACAGCTGGGCTTTGGAAAACTAACATTTACTCCTAATTGCATTTGATTACACATATCCAAAGGGCATAGATGGTTTGGGAGGGCTCAGTACTCTCTCCCACTCCTTCCAAATGACGAGGAGATGGACAATCTGACAGTGGATCCCTATGTAGGTGAAACCTACTTAGTGAGGCCATCGAAATCCTTTGCAGTGGTGGTGAAACCCTGGCAGGGTCCAAATGCAACACTGAAAAAAAAATGTTGATATCTATGTTTTTACTTAATATTTATGTGGGTTTGGGAAGGTCCAGTGACTTTGTACCCAGTACAGTCTCCATCCCTCTCTTGAACCTGCCTCCTCAGATGGACCATGACAAGGAATTTTCCAGAAAATGGATTTTATAATTTTCTATAATATTGTTAATCCAGCTGATGCAAATACTGATATCTTCCTTAAAGATGCTGTTCTCAAAGCTAACCCTTATCTCTCAAATCATCATAGAATGGCATGGGTTGGAAAAGGACCCCAAGGATCACAGAGCTCCAACCCCCTGCCACAGGCAGGGCCACCAACCTCCAGGCCTGGAGCTACACAAGGTTGCCCAGGGCCCCGTCCAGCCTGGCCTTGAACACCCACAGGGATGGGGCATCCACCACCTCTCTGGGCAGCCTGTTTGTGTATGTCCTTCTGGACTATTACTTTTCTTGCTTTTAAATTTTACCATCAGCTATTGAGTTAAATCTATGCATCCACATGGGAAATCAACCCCAGGAGTCCACTATAATTACTCAGTAATTTTACCTGCCTTCATTTAAACTGCAATCACAAAAGAGCATTTTTAGATTATTGCATACAGCATCACACCCAGAACATTCACTCAGAGGCTACAAATGTGGGTTACTGTCCCTTGAGCCCTTGAGTATAAAGTGAGCTCCACTTAGCATCCTGTGTATTGAATATATTATTTGTCCACATGGCTAAGTGGAAGGTCTTGGAAAACATCTAAAAGCCTTTAATTAACCCCTCCTTTTCTTTTTTTCTCTTCTTAAATAGCCTTCAGTGTATCTTCCAGTGATCTTATCCTACTACATCAGGACTTGCCTCTCCTCCACTGAATCTATTCATAACCAGTAAAATGTATTAGTTGGTTTTTTTCCTCCTCTATTCTCAAATCTGTATTGTAGCTTTTCTCAGGACTCCAAGCTAGAATTGATGTGGGAGACCAGAAGTATCTTTATGTTAATTCCTATGTTGGTAGAGAGAAGGGCCACCTCTTTATAGTCTGATAAAGCTTCTGAAGAGTTTTTCATGTGACTTGCTAGGACAGAGTTTAATCCCCTGAATAGGAAGCTCCAAACTCCAATCCAGAGATGAAAAACTTAATAAAGGTCTGACAGATGCAGAATTGACTCAATAGAGGATCATTGACTAAACTAGATGCTACATCCCAAACACCTGATATTGTCTTCCCACATCTCATGGTCCAACTTCACACGTGGTCCAAGCCTTTAAAGAGCTGATGTGATGCATGTTATCAGGTCACCCTGATTGTTTTTTGAGGCATGCATTGCATCCTGTAATAACCTGTAAGACTGATAGGCCTAAACTCTGCCAAAAAAGGGGGACCTCCCCTAAAAAACATGGGGGATTGCAAAGGTCCAGTTTTCAGACAGCTCTTTATTTTTTGCATTTATTTTCATCTAGCTTGATTCCTTCCTTTAGATACTTTTAGTGAGACAGAAGAGTTTATAAAAAAGGAGAAAATGTGGATAAATAAAGGCTGGGAAAAGCCTTGATGTAGGAATGAGAAGATAATGATGTCAATAAGGAACTCAGTAATGAGCCATATGGGGATGACTGAGAAAATATGGTCTGTTCCAGCTGGTTTATCAGCCCTTGGCATCAATAAAGTTGCTGAAATAAGCATAGAGACTTCCCTGTGCTTTCCCAAAGCAAAGTCCTGACAGTTTTCCTCTTATGATGTGGAATAGACTGGTCCTTAAGCTGATTACAGAATATTCATATACAGATATAATGCTAATTTTCAGCCCTGATCCAAAGGAGAGCTGAATCTAAGTAGTGATGGGATAGTTGGTATGTATAAGAGGGAATTTCTGTTCTGGAGGTGCTGGAAATGTTGATGTTCCCCCCCCTTACTTGCCCTAATTCTGTTTCCAAAGCATGCCTTGGGCATGTCAAAGATGCAATGGGCAAAAGCAACAGCAGTAGCATAAACTGTGCTATCCCTTCATCCCTCCTTCCCTGAGTAAGCTACCTGCTTCTTGAAATGCATGTTTTGTCCCATCTGGGGCTCTTGGAGAAATCACAGGGAAGGTGGAAAGCTAAGTAATGCGCTGGTGCTATTATGCCTTTCATATAAAGGGTATTATTTTATGGGAGGTGAATGCACTGTGTGAGCAGCCCTGTGCAAAACAGGGAGGGGGTGTGGAAAGCCACAGCCCTTTTCTTATTTTTCAGTCATCTTTACACTAGAGCATTAGTGTGATGCTGGAAGAGAGCCTTTTCCCATTCTCCTAGGCATTTATCTAGCACCTACCAATGTCTGAGCATGTGAATGAATTGTAAAGGTTGGGATATGGAGGCACTAAGGGGTACCTAGGTAGAGCTACATGGGTGTGTATCTACCCAAACCTGTACAAAACTACAGTCAAACTTGAGTAAGGGACTTCCAAGGGAAGAGGCTGCATCTCCAGATGAAGGAGGTCTCTGCAATGCACTTTACAGGAGGGCCCCTGGGCAGTGCCCAAGGCAGCCCATTGAGCTATTTCCAAATTTACCCAGTGCCAGGGTGTTTTGCTAATCCTTGGACAGTTATTTTTCATCCTGTGGGACTGAGAATTCTTCCAGAAGGCTTATGAAAGAGGAAAGCTTTTTATCAATGTGATTAGACTCAATATTCAAGAGCTTTTATTACCTCTTGCTCCCAAATGGAAAGTGCACATGAATCTACACATCTGAAAACATTTGAACACCATTAAACAACTGCATCTTCTTGTTTCCTTACTTCTCCTTGCTGTTTGTTTTTAATTTCATTGGTTTTTTGTTTGGGGTGTGGGTATTTGGCTTTTTTTAGCTCAGTGATGTGTTCTCCTGTCCACCCTCTTTGACCTTCTTTGTTTGCTTAGGTGGGCTGGCTTAGCATAAATGGAATATTTTGGGATTGATGCATTGTATAATTATTTGAAGTAAAATAAGTCCTTGCAGAGCTTCAGGGCAGCCTGCAATTCATCTCCTTTTAGAAATAAAGAAATGGACTGTTCTTCTAATCTCATTTTTAGATAACTGGTATCTAATCTGCTATGCATTTTATGTGTCCAGGTGGGATTTGCTCCCTCTGATGTGCTATAAGTACTAGATAAGTCTTCAGGACAGCCTGGTATATGTAAACCAGACCATAAACAGGGTTATTTTTAAAACAATTTTTGTAGTTTTGCCATTTATCTTTGGTTTTGCTTTGGTGTGAGAACAATTCCTGTAAAGTGTCGATCTGTGAAACCTAATCACAGAATGATCTGAGTTAGAAGGGAGCCCGAGGATCCCAGAGCTCCAACCCCCCTGCCACAGGCAGGGCCACCAACCTCCAGGTCTGGATCTACACAAGGCTGCCCAGGGCCCCATCCAACCTGGCCTTGAACACTTCCAGGGACGGGGCATCCCCCCCCTCTCTGGGCAGCCTGTTCCAGCACCTCACCACTCTCTCTGTAAAAAACTTCCCCCTAAGATCTAATCTAAACCTCCCCTCCTTTAGCTTTAGTCCATTCCCCCTTGTCCTGCCATTATCTACCCTTTTAAAAAGGGTAGATGCCTTTTAAAAAGGGTAGTTGCCTAGGGCCCCAACCAACCTGGCCTTCAACACCCCCAGACACAGGGTACCCACCCCCTCTCTGGGCAGCCCCTTCCAGCCCCTCCCCACTCTCTCTGCACAGAACTTCCCCCCCAATCTCTCCTCTAACCCTTCCCTCCTCCAGCTTCACTCCAGCCCCCTTGTCCTGCCAGTCTCTGCCCTTCCCAAGAGCTGATGCCCATCCTGTTCCTTGGGTCCCTTCAGGGACTGGCAGGCTGCAGTGAGGTCCCCCCACAGCCTTCTCTTCTCCAGGCTGACCCAGCCCAGCTCCCTCAGCCTCTCTTCATAGGGAACATCTTCCCGGTTGGGTGGATGCTGTGTCTGCAGGATGCCTTGGCTTCAGCGAAGCATGCTTTGTGAAATGTGCACTGTAAGGGGAAGTTCTGCCTCACTTGTCACCTTGAGAGCTGCTGCAGGCTGCAGAACTTGGAAAAACATGAAAAGTATCTACAGCAGAGGATGTATGAGCTTGTAAAGGAGTTTTAATCAACTTTTTAAAAGGGTAGACAATGGCAGGACAAAGGGGAATGGTTTAAAGCTGAAGGAAGGAAGGTTTAAACTAGATATTAGGGGGAAGTTTTTTTACAGAGAGAGCGGTGAGGGGCTGGAAGGGGCTGCCCGGAGAGGGGGTGGGTGCCCCATCCCTGGGGGTGTTCGAGGCCAGGTTGGATGGGGCCCTGGGCAACCAGTGAGGCCTGGAGGTTGCTGTCCCTGCCTGTGGCAGGGGGGTTGGAGCTCTGTGATCCTTGGGGTCCCTTCCAACTCATGCCATTCTATGATTCTATTTGCCTTGGCTGGGGATGTTATATTGGGGGTCATAGGATAGGTTGGTAGATCAATTTGAAAATACTGAATTAAATAGCTTTAAAATGAGACATTAGAGGGTCAGGCAGAAGATGGGTCATGGGGCAGGGGTATCAACTCAGCAGGGTTGTCATTGTCTATGATGTGTTGGTGATGAGCTGCTAAAATCTGTCAGACCAGAGGCTGCAGAGGTTAGACCTGGCTTGATGCCAGGCCAGGTGAGGAGCAGGGCAGCCAAGGATGCAAAGCTTTAAAATGCTCAAAAAAATACATATGTTCTTATGCTAGCCCACCAGAGTCTTTAACTATGCTTGCACAAATGTGTTTCTCAAGCAGTTTAGCCAACCCCAGAAATCTGAACAAAGCAAGCTCTGCTGACCAGCATGCTGTTTGTTGGTGCTGCAGCTCTAGAGGTGGCTGTGGTGGTCCAGGGTCAGAGCCCCAGTGTGGCTCAGGCCTTAGAAAACTGATAAAGAAGTTGAAAATGGCTGGGCTGCCAAGTTTTTGGCAGCTGTAAATCTGGTGGAGGGGGCTGTTCTGACAGTTAGGATTCTCACTTTTGAAACTGCTGGCAGTAAGTGCTGCCTAGGGTGCAGCCCTGTGAAGCTGCTCTTCCCTCCTGGTTCATCCCAGACTTGCTGTGGGGATCCAAGGCCATGGGAGCAAGTACTTCTCTTCAGGGTAAAGCTCTGAAACTGAGCTGTGGGTGAGGAACATCATCACAAAAGTATGGTTTTTGCTGGACTAGGGGAAATGAGGGAAGGGAGGAGAGGGAAAAATGCAGCCTAAAATTTCAGTGTGGGCAGGTATATCCAGAGATGGGGTTGCCTGGGTCATGCCTGGTCCTTCTTTCCCTGAGCCTCTGATGTTGGGCACTTGTTGGACACAGAGTTCTGGGCTAGCAAATGCCACGCTGTGACTTTAGCCCCTTGCATTGTCCCAACTCCTTTTTGGGGCTTAAAGCTGCCCTAAAGTGCTGGCTGTCCTCAGCAGCAACTATATTTTTCAAAGCACCTTCCTTCTAGTGCTGGGCCTGCAGAAAGCAACAAGCATCTCCCACAGAAGCCTCTAACTCTTTGGAGCCACCTTAAATTCCCTGCTGCCTGCCCCACCTGTCCTCCTTGGGTAAACATGGTAAAAAAAAAACCAACCCAACCCATGATTTCTGGACACCCCTGAGCCCCCAGTTTGTAACCCAAGTCGCTCCTTACCTCAATTAACTGTGCCATGGCAGCTCTTGAGCAGGACAAGAAGAGGGAGGAAGACCTCACCCAGGAGAGAGGATGCTGCAAGGGTGGATCCCACGCCATCTTCTCTCCCCAGTAGATTTCTGACTGTAGCCCAGCACAGAGCAGGTTATGAATAACCCAGCCAGCTCTCAGCAGCGGTCAGCATTTACCAGAAGCAGTCTCATGCTGTCCTGGCCCTTCTTTACTGCTTTCCTTTCTAACCCAGCAGTCACAGAGCTGACGCTGGGGAGTCATTAATTAATTAGACTGGTGTCGCTTACAGAGTGCTCTGCTGTTCCTCAAGCTGGGCTTCATGAAGGGGGGGTGATGCAGGGAGCAAAGTAGGATTCACAGCTCTTGCTGCTCCTGTAGAGGAAGGAGATTCACTCACTGAGACCCTGGCTTTGGTGGTTTTTTTCTTTCTTTTTTTTTTTTTCTTTCTCTTTTGTTTTTTAACCAGCTGCCTGACTGATTCCAGCTCTCTTGTTTCTTGTTTTTCTCCTGGACTGTTGAGAGAATTCTCTTCCCTTAATGAAAAAGGGCTGTATGCCAAGCTGATGCATCAGCAGCATCATAGCTACTCTATTGCTAATGAAGTCCAGCATTATTAGAGATTAATATTTGACATCTTGGTATTTTAAAAGCATCTTTTACCCCTGAAGGGTCTGGTGGATGTGTTGCTACAGTCTGAAATGTCACCCGGACTTGGTTTCTGAAGGTAGCTGAAGGCAACTGGGAAAAGCATGTGCATAGCAGGTTGTAGAAGCTAAAACCACAGGGCCACTCTCTCCAGTTTAGCTCCAGGCAATTATCTGAATCAGAGGGGTAGGGAAAGCACAGCTTGAGAGAGCATGAGACTCTCAGCTTGACTGTCCTTCCACCAGGGAGCAAACAAAACCTTCCACCATGGAGTGAAAAAATGAAAATCAGAAGGAGAGTCACTGGGTGAACTGGGTTTACTACATTTCTTGTACTCATTATTTCTTGTGGTGGTCTTCATGGGGAAAAGCCCTGGGATTTTAGGTCAGGAAACACGCAATAAGATCTGGGAGGATGTAGTAGCTTCTGCTAGAGCACTTCTAGAGACATGAAGGCAACTTCAAGGAAAATAAGCTCCATAGCAAATTAATATTTTACAAGCTCAAATAGGCAGGCAAGCTTTAAGGTTTGCATTCCTGATTAGATGGTGAAGATTAGAGTGGAATGATGCCATCCTGTGCATCCCTTTGGATGAAAAGCAGCTGTTCTGATTTTCTGCTGCATTTGTGCTCCTGTAGACTCGTGTGGTGGTTGTTAGTCGCTGGGTTCCCAGGCATGAGGTGATGGGAAAAGGCTTGCTCAGAAAATTGGTATAGGAATTGTGTGCAGAGGATGCTGTGTTGTGAGGTGTCATCAGCAGATAACAGATGGTGGCAGCATCGAGGCAGGGAATTATGCATCTGCCTCAGGAGTCGTGCAGTTTAGTCCTCCTTCCCCTGATGAAAATCCAGTTTGGGGCTCTGAGATCCCAATCAGTAGTTTGCTGAGCTGGTTTCAAGTTTTTCTGCATGATTTCTTAGGGAAATGTGCTTTTGGAGGTGATACCTTGCTTGCCGCTCTCCTCCTGCCTTCCCCCTAACTACCTTGTCTCTGAACTTCTGAAACTTTGTGGTGGTTTTAATTTAGCTGAAATAGATAAATTGAAATTTAAAAAATTGTGATATGTATTGCCCACAGAAGGAAGAAGGCTAATATCTATGGCAGAGGATCCATGCTGGGCAGAGATGTTATGACCAGCCGAGCCATGGAGAGCTTTGATTTCCACCTGCATGTTCCTAGAAACCAGTGATGCAACCACAGGGCATAAATCCATGGTGAACTGGGCTGCTTTCTAGAGAAGGCAGTGCATCAAGAGGGTGAGGGCAGCAGGTCAAAAGGAGGTGATCCTCCCCCTCTGCTCTGCCCTGGTCAAGCCCCACCTGGAGTGTTGTGTCCAGTGCTGGGCTCCCTGGGATAGAAAAGCCAGGGATCTCCTGGAGAGAGTCCAGAGAAGGCTCTGGAGATGAAGGGCCTGGAGCATCTCCCCTGTGAGGAAAGGCTGAGTGAGCTGGGGCTGTTCAGCCTGGAGAGAAGACGACTAAGGGAGGACCTTATTAATGTTTATAAATATCTGAAGTATGGGATGCGGGGGGAATTGACCAGCCCCTTTTCAGTGTCTGTGGAGACAGGACAAGGGGCAATGGCTGCAAGTTGGAGCCCAGGGAGTTCCGCCCCAATGTGGGGAAGAACTTTTTCACAGTGAGGGTGAGGGAGCCCTGGGACAGGCTGCCCAAGGGGTTGTGGAGTCTCCTTCTCTGGAGATATTCCAAACCCATCTGGACGCTGACCTGTGCAATATGGGCTAGGGAGCTGCTTTGGCAGGGGGTTGGACCTGATGATCTCTCAAGGTCCCTTCCAACCCCTATGATTCTGTGAAAACACTGTCTGAGCACTAGGACTACCCTGCTGAAGAGGAATCTGGGGAAATATGCTGGGTCAGACACAGGCACTAAGCTTCCAGGATGCTATTCCCAGGCTGTGGTTTATTATTAGTGCCTTGCCCATGCATTGGGAGTTCAACACTGTTCCTGTCCTTTTATTTGGGGGTTATCAAGAGGCGTGGGGTTTTTGTGGGTGTAGAGTTGATTGTTTTTCTTAATGCAGTGAGCAAGTCAGACTGGGATTCTTCTGTAGCTGATGGGGAACTATCTCTTCCCTGTGTGTTCATGAACCAGGCCTGCTGTGGCATCAAACCACTCCTGGAAAACATTTGTGCCAAGAGCTGTGCAAAAATAGCACAAACCAACCTGATCTTTCCTTTTTTTGTTCCTTCCAACCTCCAGATTTCTTAGGCTATATATGGGTCACTGAAGCAGAATGCTTCCCTTTGTTTTTTGGGGTGGGGAAAAACATGGATTTTTGAAGGCTCCAGACCTTTCAGCACATCATAAATTCATTTCAGCTTCTTTCCTCGGGGCAATTTGAAAAATAGCTGGAGCAGATCAGAGCAGAATCTCTTCCTAGGATTTTAAATTGTAAGATTTCAAGCTGCCCTTCTATTTATTTACATTTTCTTTTAAATCTTTCAGAGATTTCTGGGGTTTTGTGGTTTGTCTTTTGGTTTGTTGCTGTTGCTTTTGTTGTTTGTTTTTCCTTTTACGAGGAGAAGAGCAAACAAACACTTCAGAACCATGCTTCTACTTTTTAATTTGGTGACCTGACCCCTCCAGCTGGATATTTTAGAGAGGCAAAAAAAGTGTTGCAAAACTTCTGAATTTAGCAACAGTGAGGAAGCAGGCTCTGTAGAGAGAGGGGAAATAGTTGCCTTTTCCCATATACAGCCCTACCAGCAATGACCCCTCACCGGATAAGGTTACTCATAGCCCAGATTGCACATGCTTTTACGTACTCACCCTTTAGTGGATGACCACCAATCTCTTAGAGAAACCACAGGCACTGTTAATGTTGTCAGCTTGCTATTTATAGCTTGTGCCTTTTGCATCCTCTTGGGAAATAAATGCAACATGGACCTCACTAAACTTGTCACCTTGCCAATCACTGCGGTGCTGGTGGTGTTGATACCGAGGAGAACGTCATGGTCCTGAAGTGTGGGTGTCTGCTCAGCATGGCAGCAGGAGTCCCAGGGGTGAAACAGCTGAAAGGGGATGTGGCTCTTGTCTGACTTACCCTCTCCCCCATCCTCAGGCTTGTCTGCATTTGGGTTGAAGAGTCATGGGGCACTTGAGGTCTGGTCTCCCTGTAAATGCACTGAGCATGCAAGAAGAGAGTGTGGAAGTTGAGCCTCCTTGCTTTATTGATCATAGAATCATTGGGGTTAGAAGGGACCTCGAGAGATCATCAGGTCCGACCCCCCTGCCAAAGCAGGTCCCCAGCTCATATTGCACAGATAGGTGTCCAGATGGGGCTGGAATATCTCCAGAGAAGGAGACTCCAAACCTCCCTGGGCAGTCTGTCCCAGGGCTCCCTCACCCTCACTGTGTAAAAGTTCTTCCTCATGTTGGTGCAGTACTTCCTGTGCTCCAACTTGCAGCCATTGCCCCTTGTCCTGTCCCCACAGACCATTGAAAAGGGGCTGGCCATTTCCTTCTGCATCCCTCCCACGTAGCTGGGATTTCCTAACAGATTTCTAATGCAACAGGCTTTTGCAAGGAGGCTCTAGTAGAGAGAAGCTGTGTGTCCCATGTGTGCTTGTGCTTGCTTACATGTCACACAACTGTACTATTGATGGAAATCTCAGACTGGACCAGTGGGAAGAATGGATTTAGGGGAAGGTGGAGGGTTTCTTTCCTGCCCAAGTGTGGGACTGTTGCTGCCCAACCACCCTGAGAAGTCCCCATGTCCCTCAGAAATCAGTTCCAGGCTTTCCTGGCTGTCCTTGCTCTTCCCCTGTAGCAGAAAGGTCCCAAGTCCATGTGCCTTCTTGCTCCTCCTGGGTGTCTGGAGATTTCCTGGAAGACCAAGCTCTCCGTTCCTCATCACTCATTGGCCAAACCATGAGCAAAGAGGAGACAGCCCCAGGGTAGGAGAAGGAAGCCAGGAGAAGGGGGGAACAGATCTTCTGAAATACCAATTAGCTGCAGTTTAATCCCCAGAGCATCGTGAAATGTTCCCCCCCCTTCATCTTCGCAGGTCCCCTTTAGATATTTGGAGGTTGCCCTCAGTCCCTGCAGGCTGTGGCCAGGAAACCTCCTTTGTAGAAGCGCAGAGGCTGCGTTTGTGTTCAGCTGGCTCAGTCAGAACTCGCTTTCCCTGCGGAAGCAGGACAAGCTTCCCCAAAGAGCTGAAGGCAAAACCAGGAACACCCCTAACGCTTCCCTACAGGGAGTGGCAGCCACATTGCCTGTCTGTGGCTGCCATTTCCCTTTAAATTCTCTAAAAGCCATTCAAGTATTGAGTTGCTTGCTGAAATGTTTATGTGGAGGCTGGCCAAGGGATGGCAGCCTGCCAGGCGTTTCCATGTCTACCAAGAATGTTTTGCAGTGCACCTTGGGAGAGGAACATTGCTTCCTTGATTATTTTTTTTTCTCCTTTTTTTTTTCCCTTTCTTTTTTCCCCTCCCCTTAAAGTGAGTAAATAAAGCAGCTGAGAAGTTAAAGCAACCAGCTTTCGTCACCAGCTCCTCTTTCCATTAACATGGCTACATATCCTGGCTGACGGTTCAACCCATGGTAAGACAGGCTTTTTTTGCTCAGGTGGTGTTTGGCTGCTAGGAGGTGCTACCAAACTGTGGGTGAAGTGCTTTTGTGGGGGAGACTGTGGTCCTATTGCAGAAGACTTTGCTCTGTGCCGTGATGAAGATCAGGGGGTTACAGTTTTGGAAACAAGGTGAGGTTCAGTGTGTGACAGTGTCTCTCTCCAAAGCTCATTGTTTGGGTAGGGTTAGGAAAGGATCCATCCATGTTTAAGACACAAGACAGTTTGGGGAGGCTGCGAGTTCAGTAAAATCCTTCCATTGCTGCCTCCATAAGACAGGAATGCTGCCCACTTCCTAGTTGCATCAAGGCAAATATTCACAAAATCCCTCCTGGTGCTGGGAGGGCGTGTGCCACAGGAGTGGGATATAATGGTGTGATTCACCACAACGCTGTGGGACAAGGTGTCTTTGTTTCTCCAGCACCGTGTCTCCAGGCGGTTGGACTTGTTATGTAGCCGACTTGCCTGGCGGTTGCAGGTGGCTTCCAGCCCAGTGGGACAGGGACTTGATGTCCCCATTTAGCAGCTGAAGGAAGAGGTCGGATATGGTGAATGTGGTGCTGTGGGAAGGTCAGTCAAAAGGCAAGGAGAGGGCCACAGAAGGAAGGTCACCTCCTTACGGTTTGCTCTGTCTCCAGGGACAGTGTTGCAGGGGTTTGCCATTGCTCTTACAGAAAAGGTGGGTTGCTGATGGGCTCTCTGGGTTTATGCTGCTATCTCAATGAGGGATTTGGGAACCAGAAGGGATAGGAATGGGGTGAAGACTGGGCCAAGACTTGCTCTGCTCTTCGGAGTTACTCATGCGCTGGCTGGCCCTCATCTCCCACTCTGCCTGTGTTCAAGGAAAGCTTTTCCTAGCTCTCTCACTCCAAATGGTGGCTTTCTCAGGAGGAAGCTATAAAATCTGTTGGGGTGATGAGGGAGACTCATAATGGCCACAAAGATGCCTCATACATTAAGAAAGAAAATCTATTTGATTTCTGCTATCCATCCTCCTTCAGTGACTCTGTAACCTATCTGTAGCTCTGCATCCTTAGTCTTCTTTCATGTCTCCAGGTGCCAGAAGTCTCTGGCTATTGGGTTCTTCTGATCCACCACCTGAGTGCATCTGACATAGTTTGCCAAGGAGCAGGAACAAGGCCTCAGCATTGCATCTGGGGCTGTGCCCCTCTGCTTACAGTGTTTGGAAGAGTCCTGGTAAAAGTCACCGTAGACCTCTGTCCCATTTCCCAGCTGGGCTGTTCTTCAGCCCAAAAGGCTTGTGCAATTAAGTACTTATCTCACTGGTACCACTTCTCTGCTCCAATGTAGGCATATTTTTGTGTTGCTTTCAGAGCCTGAAGAGCTGTAATCATTCCACTACAATGAGAAGGCAATACAATACTTTTGTATCATTGCACAACTTTTCTGGGAACTTATTCATCCAACTAACTGTGGAGAGGTTCCTGGCTTTAGGTAACTGCAGATAAGAAGCTGTTCTGAGCTGAAAAAGGCCAGCTTGGTGTTGACATAGGAAAGTGGGGACTTTTTTGGTCTGTTTTCCTGTCGTCTGGCTAGCCACATGTAAGGCAGCTCCTATGGAATTAGGACTGACTGCCAGAGGCTAGTGTTTGTTTTCCTCCTTAGCGAGGCCTTTAGTTAGACAAGCTACAACAGAGCAATAAATAGTTTGGATTCATGAGTCATGTTTCATTCTTGTTAACTAAGTGGGCATCATGCTTTATTTAAAAAAGGCTTTCTTGTTTCTATCTGTTACAGAAAAATAATCCTCCAAGAGTCCCTGAGTCTCTCTTGGACTGGTCAGCTGTCACTGGCAAAAATAGCTGGTCTAAGGATTGGTATTTCTATCTGTTTGTTGGGTTTTTTTCTATGGAGTAAGAATTAGAATTGCTTTGGTGAGCAGTAGGCACATCAGTTGTGTAACACCATGTGGTATGGTGTCCCCAGTGAGCAGAGGTGCCTGGTATCTTCCCACAATGTCAATAAATCAGCTGGGCTTTTCAAAGTTCCAAGAACAGTGTAACAGCCTGACCTTTGGAGGGCACTGTGGCTCAGAAGGATGGGCATCCTGATTGGCTCTTCTGCCCTCAGGGGTAGAGACAAGTACTACAGGTCACATGAAGGAGGCACATCCTGAAATACTGACCATCCTCACCACAACCATCTAGTTCTCCTGCTTTGGCAGCCTAATCTATGGTGTTTGGGACAGGAAGACAATGGGACCAGTTGGTGCAGCTTACAGTGCATGGTTTCAGCGCCACCTTGTTGCAGCTGGAGTTTGTCCAATGGGCTAAGAAACTGGTACAGCTTGACTAACAGGCACAAGGGGACATGTTACTCTTGGGTATTTTTTGGTCCATGGATAAGGACATAAGTTTTGTCCCATATGCTGATAACCAGTGTGTTTCTGATTGGTTTTGCTCTTTTCCAGCTCTTCCTCTTTCTAAAGAGAACCTGATGAAGGCCATCAGCCAACCAACAGCTATGGTCTGCCCAGGGTCTTTTCAATGTGTTCTGGATGACCCTGCACTTCTCCCAGTTAAAGAAGTTGCAGTGAGTCCCTACTGGTTGTAGACATTTAGCAATGGTGCTGCCAAGAACTGTGTCTGCCATAGACCCAGCACTTTGTGGACGTGTAATTAGAGAGTATGAAGACCAACTACTGTCTAACAGAGGAGAGCACAGGTGGGGTGGACTTGCCAAAGGTCATGTAAACAGCTAGGGAAATGGTATTTAGGTCATCTGGCTGTCCAACTAAGACCAAAAGGTCTAGACAGTGCACACTTCAGGGATTAACTCTTGACCCTCCAAGCTGAGAGCCTGTGTGGGATCAGTATTGTGATGTTTAGTTTGCATCTGAGCGCTTTGACTACCACACACTGAGACTGGAGATGGTAGGAAGAGTCAGTTTAACTCTGTACAGAGCTTTCCTACATGAGGAAATGAGTATGATAAGCAAAGATGTTGAGTACATGATACTAACTTTTCCATACCTCCTTCTTACACTCATTCTCTGCCCATCCTGCTCCTGGACAGTCATGTACTGTGGTCTGTCCTTGTTCTTGTCTGGTTGTCATCTCACTTGATGGACACGAATACAGATGCAGATACTGTTTGCAGTGCTTGTTACCTGAATTCTTCTGTGCAGCCTGGCAGGAGTCTGGAGAACTTCTAAAAGTCTGAGTTCTGTGCCAGCTTACTGCTGAATGGTTGCTGGGATGCAGAAAACACACCTGTCCCCATTGCTGGTCCCAGTTTCTTGTTCCTTATTTTCTAATCACTACTCCCTTGCATGCCTCTCTTACCCTTTAGGGAAAATGCTTGTGTTGCTTCAGTGAAAAGAACCAGGACAAATTTGATTATCAAGAAGGTTGTGAAACTTCTTTTGCATGAGATATGAATAATTGCACTTAGCTCCTGTTTTCATGCATACTTTCACAATGGCATGCACAAATACCATGCTTCTGGCCTTGCAGGGCACATGAGTTAGAGTATGTTCTTGAATCAGACATCTCTCTACTTCAGAGTCCCCTGGGTGAGCAAATCTGAGTACTCCAGCTGAGTACACACACTGGGGTGGGTGCTGGCTAAAGCACAATAGATCAAATAAGGTCCATCCTGCCAAAGACTTGGATGCTTGGGGTTGTTCATCATGGAGAAGGGTCTGGAGGGACCTTACAGCAGTCTTCCAGTACATAAAGGGGCTTGAGGAAAGCTGGAGAGGGACTGGTGGCAAGGGCAGGGAGTGGTAGGGCAATGGGGAATGGCCTGAAGCTGAAGGAGGGAAGGTTTAGATTAGGGATAAGGAAAAAGTTCTTCCCTGTGAGGTGTGGTGAGACCCTGGGCACAGGGTGCCCAGAGACTCTGTGGCTGCCCCTGGATCTCTGGCAGGGTTCAAGGAAAGGTTGGATGGGGCTTTGGGCACCTTGGGCTAGTGGAAGGTGTCCCTGCCTATGGCAGGGGGTTGGAGCTAGATGGTGTTTAAGGTCCCTTCCAACCCAAACCATACTATGATTCTGTGGTCCTGTGGCCTGCATTTGTTGAGGCAGCAGAAATATTAAGTGGTGATAGCTGGGACTGTGGGCCTAGTGCCATCTTAGATTTGCATTGCTTCCTCTACCTCTCAATTCAGTTCTCTTTTACTTCTCACTAATGTGCATCTGAAACTCTAGGGATGTCTTGAGGGGGTAACTGAAGATGCTGATTTCTTTTCAAATAGCTTTTTGGAAGGGCAAGAAAGCTATGTGGCACTGGGATGTATTATCTTTTGTTGGGAGTGGGGGAAAGGTTTCTTTTCTCCCATCTTCAGCTTCTACCCAGGGGTAAGCAGGAGCTGAGGTTTCACTGAGCGATGCTGTGAGAATGGGAGGCTGCTGGTTGTTTGCTGCTACCCTGGGGCATGTTTCAGCAACCCCTTGGAGCAGGTATAATGAAGGATGTTCTTGTAACTGGGTGAGTCATAAAGCAGCTATTTCCAGAATGGTTGGTTCTTCTAATACAGGGTGGTATTGCCCTGGTGATGGAAAGATGTGCTGGCCAACAGAATTGACTTGGCATCACTGGCCCCAGAAGTCAAGAATTTGCCTAGGACCTAGTTTCAGTGGAGGAACATGGACTAAAAAAGGTTTATGGTTAAAACTAAAGAACCAAAAAGTCCTTGATGGAAAAACCAGCTTGTTGAAGCTGTATTTGGGGATAATTGAGGGTAGTGAGACACTGGCACAGGTTGTCCAGAGAAGTTGTGGATGCCTCATCATTGGAAGTGTTTAAGGCCAGGTTGGATGGGGCTTTGGGACCTGAATCTAGCAAAAGATGTCCCTGACTATAGCAAAGAGGTTGCACTAGATGTTCTTTAATAGTTCCTTCCAATCCAAACCATTCTATGAAAAGAGAGTTGGTTTGTTTTGTTTTTTCCACAAGGTACAAATTGGGGTGAGATTTGGTGGAGATTTCTGGTCTCATGGGTGAAAACCCTAAGCAGGAGGGACAAGGGGAACTTCTTCTCTTAAGAGTTTTCTTGATTAAAGCTGGTTTGATATTTCTAGAGGGGTAAGTGCTTTTATTTGCCATAGGTGGTTGAATACCAATTTGCTGTGCAATCTGTTTAAGGGTAGACCTCTTGGAGACAGTGTGTTCATCGAGTCCACCACACTGATCCCTTGAGTGCATGTTTCTAGTGACAGTGTTAAGCCTGGCTTTAAATTGTATCCTCAGAGTGACACATACAAGCATAGGAAACAGAGATTTAAAATTGTGGGCAGGAAGGTGAGCAAAATATAAAGCCTGAACCACCCTGAGGTTGTTGTCTGTAGGCAAATGAATGCTAACTAGCATACCCTAAGCTCCTATCTAGAGGTTCTATCATGTTCTCTACATTTTAAGACCTGTGGCTGCAGATAGCCAGTGACAATTTAATTAATAACGATCTGGTCAGATAGTGGGAGAGAGCTAGAGCTGAGAGGGGAGGTATAGAAAGCCTTCCATTGAACAAACACTGTGTTCATTAAATAAAAACCTGTTAGAAGCAGCTTAGTTCTGACAAAACTCCAGGCATAGACATCCCTCCCTCCCCCCACTTTTGGATGGAGCAGAAAAGCTCCATCTGTCAATATGTCCTTGATATATCTTGTTTTTACAATTGAAAGTCTCTTGGGACTACTAGGTCTTCTCCAACCTAGTGATTCTGTGATGCTTTCCTTTTTTTGCTTCAAGTTTTGAAACCAGTGAGTTCCCAAGATCAAAACCAGAGGTCTTTGTCTCTAGGTTGATCTAGGACTAAAACTCACCTATGTGCAAAGTATGTCTTTGGGTATGTTTTTTCCCCTATTCCCCTCTCCCAGGTCGAAGCAGGATGGGGAAGCAGTTGCAGTACTACCTTTACAAGGTGAAGAGCAAATCTTGTATGCAGCCTTAGATGCTCTTGAAACATCTGTGTCCTCATCACTGTCCTGTCTATTGCAGAAAAATCCTAGACAGCACACCACAACTGATGCTTACCCTGTACCAGTCTTTACACTAAGCAAATACTAACTGCCTGTATTAGTGATGGATCATGCTGTTTCTCACCCTCCATATCCAGCCCAAACTTAACCTAGTCCTAAAGGCTGGAGGGAAAGATGTCCCCAGTGTGTTGAAGGCTCCAATGCCCTGGTCAGGCCCCACCTGGAGTATTGTGTCCAGCTCTGGGCTCCCTGGGATAGAAAAGCCAGGGATCTCCTGAAGAGAGTCCAGAGGAGGCTATGGAGATGATGAAGGGCCTGGAGCATCAACCCTGCAAGGAAAGGCTCAGTGAGCTGGGGCTGTTCAGCCTGGAGAGAAGACAACTAAGGGGGGGCCTTATTAATGTTTATAAATATCTTAAGTATGAGACACAAGGGGAAATGGCCAGCCCCTTTTCAGTGTCTGTGGGGACAGGACAAGGGGCAATGGCTGTAAACTGGAGCACAGGAAGTTCTGCATGAAAATGTAGAAGAACTTTTTCACAGTGAGAGTGAGGGAGCCCTGGGACAGGCTGCCCAGGGGGGTGTGGAGTCTCCTTCTCTGGAGATATTCCAGCCCCATCTGGACACCTATTTGTGCAATATGAGCTAGGGAGCTGCTTTGGCAGGGGGTTGGACCTGATGATCTCTTGAGGTCCCTTCCAACCCCTGTGGTTCTGTGATTCTGTGATTTAGCAGAGTCAGAGTGGTCCTAGTTCTAAGTTGCTCAAGCAGTAGCAAATCACTGTCATTTTTGGCCCAGTGTTTTAAAGCAAAACAACATCAACTCCTGTTATAACCTGAGGCCATCTGGTAGCTGCTGTGTGACCAGCTGAGTTGTCTGTGCAATGGGGACAGGTTAGCTGACAGTGGAAAATAACCTGGTTTGGAAGCTGGAGATCTTATCTCCATTGAGGACAGCATGTAGGGAGCAGGAATGTGAAGCTGTCCAGAGGAAGATAAAGAAAAATCCTGGCTGTCTGGCCTGCTGTTGGAGGCATCCAGAAGAGCAAGGGTGATTAGGGCTGAGGAGAAGTGGGAGAAGAGGTACAGCAGCAAGTGAGTGGGAGTGTACTGAGAACTGGGTTGCACAGATCATGTCTTGCCTTGTCCACTTCCATGAAGCGTGTCTCAGAGTTGAAGTGTAGAGTTGCAAGCACTGGGACTTTGAGACTCCTGATGCTCATCAGAGTGAGAAGCAGCTCAGAGGGCTCAGGCCAAACGTGACATTGTGCAAATTCTGAGGGAAAAACTAGCTGTGTGTTTGGAAAACAAAATTCTGCTGAGGAAACACAAGCAAAAGTAAAAGAGGGGTCTGAAACCAAACTGTCACACCCCTCTGTGTCAGCACAGTTTCAACACAGCTTTACCAGATATGGGTTAAATAGAATAATGGGGTGGGGGGGGAGGGGGGACTGTGAATCCAAAGCATGCACAACGAACCCATGTAAGCAGAACTCCACAGAAACAAGCCACAAAGCTGAGCTTGAGGCCCAGACCTAAATGCACTTAGTGGGTTGAACCAGAAGAACTTAGATGTCAGATGAGCTCTACATTGTCCATCTCTCCCCAGTGTGGGGCAGAGCTCCCAGGCCTTTCACACTATGCTGTGGGGGAGGTGGACATCCATAAACCTTTGTGCTGAACAGGGAACTGCTCATCACCGGGACCTCTGAAGCCCTCTCCCCTATCTGGAGCCTAGGTGCTACCATAAGCTCTTCCAGGGAGCAATTTCCATCCACACAGGGTGTGGAGGCTGGAATGTCATAGAGTTTAACGCTGGTAAAGGCTGCTAAGATAAAGTCCAAACATCTGTCCAGTAGCACCATGTCAACTAAACCGTGTCCTGGAGTATCACGTCTACAGGTTTTTTGAAGCCCTCCAGGGATGGTGACTCCACCACCTCTCTGGGCAGCCTATTCCAATGACTGAATGCTCAGTGAAGCAATTTTTCCTAATATCCAATCCAAACCTTCCCTGACACAGCTTGAGGCCATTTTCTCTTGTCCTATTGCTGGTTACTTAGAAGAAGAGACCAACTCCCACCTTTCTACAACCTCCTTTTATGTAGAAAGCAGTGATGTCTCAGCCTCCTGTTCTCCAAGCTAAACAACTCCAATTCCTTCAGCCACTCCTCACAAGACTTGTCCTCCTGACTCAAACACTAATGCAAAGACTTTGAAAGGAGTTGAGTCACCTGTCTGCCATCCTAGTCCCTTGTGGGTGAGCACTTGTTCATGATGTGGAAAACTTGATTTAATTCCAAATTTTGGACTGGAAGAAAAAAAAGCCTGTAATTGTGCCAAAGTCCTGATCACCAGCTCTTTGACTTCACAGTTGCAGAGCAGGTAGGAGGCCGGCAGTGAGCTCATTACTCACTCATCCTTTCCATTCTCTGGCTGCATCCTTCCCCTGGTATTGTTCCCTACTGTGTACAAGCGTTGCTGCTTTGCCAGCCTGCCTGGTGTTGAGGCAGACAGTGAGTTATCCTGCTCTGAAAAGACCACAGGAGTTCTGGAAAGTGGGAAGGAAGTCACCATGATAGAAGAACCTCTCTAAACAATAGGTGATTGAGGCACCTCCACTCTCCTGTTGCACCCTGAGCATCCTCATTGCAGAAACCCACTTGTAGGGATCCTTCAGCCCACAGTAAGTTGCAGTAGTTTGTAACAAAGTCCTTGAAATCATGTAACTGGGGAGGGGGCAAGCTGCTGGGTCGTAATAGTGCTGGAGCTCCTGGGAAATAGAGTCTTTGCTAGTGCTCCTCAGCATGCTCTGAAGGAGAATGGGAGGACATGGGGGCTCTTATTGGGCAGTATTACCTACTTTTTCTGATGTGGAGAGAGAGTGCACTGTGGTGGCTGTTGCTCTGACAGGGCACTTGCAGGGATTTGCTGTAGTTGTGGATTGACTGGAAAAGTGCTCCCGTGCTTTAGGAGCTGAGGGGTGGTGTCTGAGCTCTTAATAAATGCCAGGGAGGACTCTGGATGCTCCTAAAAGATGGACTTAGAGGGTTTTGGGTTTGTTTTTACCTCTTCTTTTGTAGTAGGAGGGGAAATAGTCACTGCAGGTTTAAGTGTAGCAAAGGGCAGACTTTGCACACACCGCACGTGGGCTGTCACACGCTCTCAGTGGTTGGCTCTGAATAGCAGGAAATGTCCTGTTTCCCAGGGTTTCTGTCTGGGGGGTACAAGTAGTGCTGACTGTCTGTGAGCTACAGCAAGTGCTGAAGTTGTACCAGGGGAGAAACTGGCAGAACAAGGAGGAAAAAAGGCTCAGGAGCTGTCATCTGGCAAACAGCTACTGGGGCGTGCTGTAGGTGAAAAGGGATTAGAGCTGGGGAATGCCACAAAGAAACATGCATCCTGCCCTCTTCCCTTTCAGTTTCCTGGATTTTTAGGTTTCCTCAGCACGTGAGCTTGCAAGAGCACAGATCCCACAGTTTCTCACCCTTTAAAAAAGGTGGAGAACAAGGAATTGCTGTAGAACCCCTGTTTTCATGGGTTTCGTAACTGTCTCTCCAGGCTCTGTGGGTGTCTCATCTAATGAACAGGCCCAGATCTGTGTTTCAGCAAAGGAAGGCGGGTGGACGTGGGAGGGAGAGGTGGGAGGGGAGAGTGGCAGCTCTGGGAGCACCGAGTATTTCAGGACTCAGAAGGAGCTCAGAGGAGCTGCTGCCATAGGACTTTACCACAGGGGAATGTTAATTGGCTGCCTTATGCAAGGTATGTTACTCTACATGCTGGTTGTTTCATGGGGTTTATGGCCAGTTGGTTGCTTTCCTGTTGATCCCAAGGCTTGGTTTTATGTTTACATACGTATTGTAGGAGGGGTGTAAGCTCAGCCTTAGCAGGCTGAAGGGACTGTTGAAAGTAATGTGCTCTAAGGAAAAGTCCTGAAGCAGAGGAAACTTTGGGAGTGTTTTCTACAGGTAGAAACTTTTCCTGTACAAGTGACCAAAGGCATGGAGTGTGTTTTCCTGGAGTGTTAGAATGCACTTAGAATCCCTCCCACCCTGTGCTTTATCTTAGACAACACATTGGCCTTGTGTAAAGAAGGTATGCTCTCTTAATTCCCAGGATGGTCAGAATTTGTGGCATTAAATCCTCTGCTTGCTCTCACCTTGTGTTTTCCAGAAAGGGATGCTGGAGAAGTGTGTGCACAGTACCTCTCCTGCAGGCAGCTGCCTGATCCTGTGTGTTGGGGCTTGCTCCTGGTTTTTGGGGAGGGGAAGGCAGATTTTCTACCTGTGCTGGGCAAGCCTCACGTGGCAGGGTGAGCCTGATGAAGTAAAGCTGGAAACCACGCATTCATTCACCCTAGGGTTGCACAGCTTGCCTGGCAGAGTAAAGAAACCAATACCTAGCTAATTAGTCAGGGTGAGAGAGGCTGATAAGCTTGCCTGGGTTTCTGCAAGGGAGGGAAGCCATCAAAAGCTTGCAGGTGTCTTAGGTGTTAAGTGAAAAGTCTGGGTCAAAGGGCCCAATTATAGGGGAACAGTAGCACACAAGACTTTTTTAAAGTAACAAACAAACAGCTGTGTGGTTTAAAGCCAGAAGAGGAGGAGCTGCAGTTCACAGGAGGGACTGTTTTTAGGCTTTAGTTTAATTTGGACCTGAACCAAAGCTGTGTCTCTTTGTCTGTGGAAATTTCCTATGGCTTGGAAGCTTCCTAGACCTTGCAGCTGCTCCCTGGGCTTGGTAATTTCATTATTGTCACTTCAATGACTTCAATTCCCAATGAGCTGCAAGACATGGTTTTTGAGGATCTGCAAGGAAACCTGGTAGGTTGTCTGTCAAGACCTTGCCTTCAATTTAGCAATGCATTTTGGAGGCAAGAATATTGGCGAGTTCAGGAGGGGTAAGTGAATTCAGGAGCAACAGGTCCATAGGCAGATATTAGGAATAAGATTGTGCCCTTTGAGATCTCTAACGCAACAGTTGGCTGTTGGGGGAGTAAAGGAAGCATGGATCTCAGAAAGTGGCCAAGATTGTTTGTCCTCTAAATAATTCTTATTCTCTAAATGCTCTTATTCTTAGTACAAGACTAGCTATACCACTGGCCTGAGCTGGTTGGGTAATGCTTACATTCCTGTTGAGTTGGAAAGGGCTCATGCAAAGTACTTTGGGCTCAACAAACAGGAATTTTCTTGTGAAACAGTTTTGTCAAGGCTTTGACCAGCTCTTCAGGTCATCAAAAGACCTGGGCTTTGGCACTCAAAGCACCTCAGTGAACTGTGGCGTCTCACAATGATGATCAGAGGTTAGGAAGCACCAAAGACTCTTTGCAGGTCTTTCCTGCCTTCAGTGGCTTGTAATTTGTCCTCCAAAAGCACCTGAAGGGATGGATGAAACACTAGAAGCTTCCTGCTATGCTCAAGCACTAGAGGAGAGAGGAAGAAAAGTTTGGTATTTATTCAGTCAGGATTGTTGGTAATGTACCTGCACATGAGTGAGTTTAAGGAACCCAAATAGGATGCAGAGAAAGGATGGGTGCAGAGATTAACTAATCCAAGCAAATATTTAGTTTTTCTTCCCCTCTTTTCCCCTCTCTTTCCATTCCTTTGGAGGAACTTCAGCCCTACCCTTTTCCTGGAGATACTGTGAAGTGCTTAGACTTTGCGTGGGTCACTTTGGCAGGGCAGATCTCTGGCAGGTTTTTGGAGTGGTGTTTTGTAGTGATACGTTGTTAGCTGTTGGACATTGCCTCTAGCAGAAGTTGACATCTGTGAGATGTGAGGAGAAGCAAGTGGTGGTGTCCAAAGGCAGGGCAGCTAGAGGATGGATCCAGTGCCTCACTTGTGAATATTTGGTGGAGCCAGACATCTCAGAAGTGGCTGTTGTCACAGTTTTGTGATGGTTTTCTCTTGTTTATCACAAAGGAATTGAAATCCCCTCTGGTCCTACTCAAATTCTGGAGGTCCTGAGTGAAGATGGTTCCAGGGAGTGCCACTGCTGTACATTGAACTCCTCCTCACCTGTGAATCAGTTCTGCTACCAGCTCTCCCATTATCCCAAGGGATGCTCCTCTGATACTGTGTGTGCTTCTGCTTTGGTTTCCAGGCTGTAATTCAGACCCTGAGTATCAGATTCTGACTCATAAATGCTTCGATGTAGATGGCAACATGTGTCCTAAATGCCAAATGTTTAGTGCTTGGCTGTTTATCCTGCTTTTTGAGGCTGTGATGAAATTCTATTGGCTTGAGAAAAGCAGAGCAGGCATATTGGAGTATGAGATGGGGGAGATAAGCTCCTGCTCCCAAAGTTACCAGAGCTATGACACAAAAATTGTCCCTAGTTGTTGTTTTCTGGTGTTCTCATATTTCTACTTCAATGGAGAAGTACTGAGTCCCCTCTTCTCCCAATCTCCTTTGCTGCCTCCATAAAACATGAGGGGTTTTTTAGGTTTGGTATGGAGTTTCATCCAGTAACACCAAGTCATTTTGTGTTGCATCTGAGTTACTGGGTCAAAATAGTTGTGCTTTACATGCATAAGCTGCTTGCAAGTGATAAGGATAATGATAGTGGGAGCTACAAGACCATGGGTCATTAAAACACTTAAGTAAACATCATCTCATCTGTGGCCCTTATCGTGCTTGCCTTGTTATGGCTGAATGATATCCTTAATCATGGGGAGAGATATCTTCTCTAGCCACAGATGTCAACATGTCAAGGGGCTTGTTTGAGCTGTCTAAATCTGTAACTAGTGGAGACAGACTAGGTATGCCCAAAGGCTCATCCCCACCTCTTTTAGGCTGGATTAAATTGAGCTTCTCCTGTGCCTCTTTGGTTACAAAAGGAGCCTGAGGTGTGGGTAGTTCAGCTTTCAGACATCCAGAAAGGGCAGAGGGGTTTTCTCCATTTCAAGTCAACTAGAGGTTTATGGTGGTTTTTATATGGCTCAGGAGTGAACTTCCCAAGGAAGGGACATGATCTTCTAATTTGGGTTTAGGGAAGAAGGAGGAAAAAAGCTGCTCCAGATAAGGTTTGTGTTCCTTTGTTTGTTCCTTTTTTAAAAAAAAAAACCACAACCAAACAAAACCCAACCCAAACAAACCCCCCAAAACAAACAAAAAAACCCCACCCTAAAATAAGGAAAAACACAGTCTCTTCCCCCCCCACAGAGGCTTCCTGTTTTTATGTGTTAAGGATGGACAAAGACAAAAGAGTCTGAGGGAGGGGGACACCTTCTCCTTCAGCTGAAAAATCAGCAAGCTTGGTGCTTTCTGAGGAGAGCACTGAATGCTTGTTTGGCCCTTCATGAGCTCTTGGCCACACATTGCTGTTCTCAATGTATTGAGATTTTAACGTGGATGATCTTCTGGCAACTTTCCTTCACCTCAACAGGCTGGAAAGCTGGGCAGTAAGAAACCAAATGAGGTTTGACAAAAGCAAGTGGAGAGTCTTGCACCTGGGAATAACTGCTTGAATCAGTACAGGCTGGGGGATGACCTGCTGGAGAGGAACTCTGTGGAGAAGGACCTGGGGGTCCTGGTTGATGACAGGGTGGCCATGAGCCAGCAGTGTGCCCTGGGGGCTAAGAGAGCCAATGGGATCCAGGGGGACATCAAGAGGATTGTGGCCAGCAGGTCAAAGGAGGTGATCCTCCCCCTCTGCTCTGCCCTGGTCAGGCCCCACCTGGACTGTTGTGTCCATTTCTGGGCTTCCTGGGATAGAAAAGCCAGGGATCTCCTGGAGAGAGTCCAGAGGAGAGCTAGGAAGATGATGAAGGGCCTGGAGCATCTCTCCTGCCAGGAAAGGCTGAGTGAGCTGGGACTGTTCAGCCTGGAGAGAAGAACACTAAGGGGGGACCTTATTAATGTTTATAAATGTCTGAAGTATGGGACACAGGGGCAAGGGGCAATGGCTGAAAGTTGGAGCATAGGAAGTTCCACACCAACATGCAGAAGAACTTTTCCCCAGTGAGTGTGAGGGAGCCCTGGGACAGGCTGCCCAGGGGGGTGTGGAGTCTCCTTCTCTGGAGAGATTCCAGACCCATCTGGACACTGACCTGTGCAATATGAGCTGGGGAGCTGCTTTGGCAGGGGGGTTGGACCCCATGATCTCTGGAGGTCCCTTCCAACCCCTATGATTCTGTGATTCCATTGTCTCTTCTTTCAGTGCTTGATGTCCTGTTGTGCAGGTGACCCTGACAAATGAAAGGAATAATTGGTATTAAGCCAGGCTACCTCACATCTCCATAATAATACAGAATCAGAATCATAGCACCTGGGTTGGAAGAGACCCTTTAGATCATTGAGTCCAACCATAGCCTAAGCCTGACTAGTCCATCTCTAGATCATGTCCTTAATGACTTCATCTACACCTGCAGCACAAAAACTAGAAGGAGTTGTAGTAATGCATCCTCTGTTTGTGCTTCTTGCCTCCTCAGGGACTTCCTGAGCTGGAGAGTTGATGCCTTTGTGTTTATTAGATTTTAATTGATTTTTTGGCCTCCATGGACTTGTCCAGCTGCTTTTGAATGCATGTATAGTATTCACAGAGCAACAACAGATTCTTGTGGCAGTGAGTTCTGTGGCTTAATGGTGAGGTTGGATGCCTTGCCCTTTGTCCTGAGCTGGCCCCATCGCCTGAGGGTAGATGTGGTTGCACTGTGCTTCTCCACATGTTACTGTGTGGCCTCCTTTGTGTAAGAACCTGCACTGACCAAAACCCTGAGGGTCTTTTGTTCAGTGTGGGAAGCTTGGTGGGTGTGGTTTTAAACTGTGGGGTGCACTGTGCCTACCTACTTTCATTGCTGTCTTTCTCAGCAGTTTCCCACTGGTAAGGAAAATGTTGAACCAGATCTTGCCTAGTTCCTTGACATGTTCTCTGTATCCCATTCTAAAGCCTAATTCAAGTAACTTCTACCTCTGTTGTTCTCTTCCCCCTTTGTATGCTTTGAAGGGCTGTCTTGAGAGTTGAATTATCTTTCTGCCCTGTTTATTCCCAATTACCTCTTAACTCATTGTGTGTTTCCCTCTGCTTATGAGGTGGCTCCAGTAAGTTGAACTCTAATTCATGCTGAGTCTTCACCATCTGAAGCTTGACGAGACCAGAATTTGAATGGGAGAATTTGCTCCAGCCTGTTGGTGTTGGTTAAACAAAGCCTGGAATTGTTTTTTTCCACATGACAGGATGGTCTTTGTGCCAGCCTGAATGCAGACTCAGCTGGAGTGTGACACGTGAGGGGGGGATGTCCTTTGGGATCATAATTAGGATGCATGAGGATACTTGGCCTCTAGAGAAAAGCAGCAAAGGTTGGGAAAGAAAGGAGAGCAATGTCTTAATGTTGGCCACCAGACTTTTTTGCCCTCGTGGCTGGAGAGGCTCCTGGGTTTATGGACTCTGAACTGGCTCTGCTGATTGAATGAGGAGATCCCACCCTGCTTCTGGGCATGTTTATGCCATGGTATGTTAAACTGTACTGGGGAACAGGCTCAGGTTAAAAAGTAATCTGGCAAAGAGGGACAGGGTCCATGGTCTGAGCTCAAACAAATCTTCCCTCTCCCCTTGCATCCCTTAAGACCTTAATGCTAATCCACTTTTCCCCCTGAATGCTCCCCTCCACTATTTTTTATCATATTAATAATGCCTATACAGGTGCTGAGCTGATCAAGGGGAGGAAGCAGGTCTCTCTCTGTTCCTTCTGGGTTAAGGTCCTGAGATTTGTGTTATGTCACTCACTGTGAAGTGACACAAAGTGCTGGCCTGTCCTGACTCAATCTAACAAACTTTTAACGTTTATCTGCTAATTTCTGAGGGAGAAACTCCCTACTTGACAGGTTTTGTGCAAAATGATATCATTCTGCCCTGTAATGTGCAACTTTTACATCTTTCCTCAAGCAACTCTAATGCTCATGCAAAGGGTGAGTGGTTAACAGCAGGAGAGGAATTCTGGGACTCTAGAACAGCCTGGCAAGGAGAGAGTTTTGAATTTCAAATGTGTCAGGCTGCTGCAAACAGTATTTACCAGCCCTAGTGTAAGTGCCCATGATGTATATTGCATTCTTAGATGCTTTATTTAGAAATAATATTATTACTGGCATGGATGTAATTGACCTAGAGAGTGGAAAGCATTATCTGATGAAGAGTTTCAGGTTCACCCTGGCAGAGAAGTATCTTTTGTACCTCTTGGCTTCAATTTGGAGCACTTTTTTATTTTCTTCTGAACTAGAGCTTGGATTAAAGCAGTTTTATCCCTGCTTCTGCAAAGATAATGCACTCACTTGACATGGGCTGCAGTAGGAAGGTGCCTCTTCAGCTACATGGCAGCAATGACTTGACTGCCTCTCAGTGGGCAGGGAAGGGAGAATTTGGCATGTCTGAGGACTATGTGACAGAGTAACCAACTGGACTGATATTCTGAGGCAGTCAGCAGTAGAAAAATCATGAACTGCAAGGATGGATGAGATAGCAAGCCCTGTAAAGATGCAGTGCCCTTTAGGATGGCTGATGCAGGCAAAGAGAAGACTTGAAGGAGAGGAGGCACTACAACAAACATGGATTGCATGTTAGGAAAAGCTTCTTCATCAAAAGACTTGTCAAGCACTGGAACAAGCTGCCCAGAGAGGTGGTGCAGTCACCATCCTTGTAGGTGTCTGAAATACATGTAGATGTGGCACTTTGGGACATGGTTTAGTAGATGTAGTGGTGTTGGGTTTACTAGATGTAGTGGCGTTGGTTTGATGGTTGGAATTGATGATCTTGGAGGTCTTTATCAACCTTAAAGATTCTCTGGTTCTATGGCCATGGCATTTACATCCCAGGGGGGTGTAGTATTAATTGCCCCAAGCACTTCCTAAATCTGGTGGTGTTGACAAGTGGTTTCTCCCTCCTGAGAAGTAATCTTTGTTGACTGGTAATCTTAACTGCTGCACTGAGGGGGGGTCACAAGAGGAAGATGGAAAATGAACAGTCCTGTGGATGTCCACTTTGTTCCTTAATGTATAGAGACTGGTAAAATTGCTTGACTAAATGTGTGTTTCCATGAGACACTCTGTGTCACATCTGAAATGGATGGGGCTTTCCAGACTCCTTCCTGGTGGAAGAGCTGCCTCAGCTCTTACAGACTTTCAAGTAGAAAGGGGTTCTAAGCAAAGCTAAAAATGTGGCTCAGCATTTTACCAGAAAATGTTTCTTTGCTTGGTTTCTTATCTGTTCCACCTACCTTTTGGGGAATTTCTTGAAAACTGGTGTAACAACCTGTTGTGGCTCCTCAAAATCTGTATTTTCTTGCCAAAATGTGCTTTGGACAGACCCTATTGAAAATGAATGTTCCTCCAGATGACTTAGGCTGCTCCCATGTACTGGATGCTCAGCAGCTGCTTAGGTTGGTATTAGCTGCTGCATCACCCTTTTTTCTATCCCCGTTGTCATGCTCATTGGACAGGCCAAGACTGTGATGAACCACACAGATCTGGTGACTTCTACAGAAGCTGTTTCTCAACGTCTTTTTCCTGTTTCTACATGAATACTGTTGTGTGTCCCTTCTCTAATTACAGGCCTGTGCTGCACAGCTTTCTTGTAGCTTCATTTAGGGAGAAGAAACAGATATGTCTCATACCCTGGAAAATGTTCTCCTAGGGAGATGATGTCATTTCTTATGGGAGCCTGAAGCAGACTGATGGTTGTTTTGTTTTGCCAGTGGAAGTCTCTGTCTATCCTCAAAAGCTTCCTGGTTTTGGATGTGAAAGCACGAGCTGTCATGCTATGCACAGGTAGTAGACCCTTCCTTGGAGGTGTATTACCTCCAATTCTGTCTGTCCAGGAATGCACCATCTTCAAAGGTCTTGACTCCCTAGTAGCAGAGCCATCCATGAGGAGCAGACTAAAACCACTTGAAGAGACTTCAGAGTGGCTTGCTCAAGCTTGCCTTGCCATTCATGGAGCTAACACAGAAGTCTGAGTCATGCAAAAGCTGTGTCCAAACTGGGGGAAGACAACATGGGGCAGCCCCTGCTTTCTTCTTGGTGGTCCCATCACCCAGTAGCACTGCAGTTCGGAGTCAGATTTTGCCATGCATGGATGCATGACATAACCTTCACGTGCCCTTGGACAGTCCCAGCTGTTTCCTTTGCCCTCTGTGGGTGCTAGAACAAGTGTGCAAATGTTCTTTCAGACTGATGGGGAAAGCCTGGAAATGATGGTTGAAAGTCACACTTACCTTATTGGGTGATGTGATGTGGCAACTTGGAGCTTTTTGTGGTGCTGGAAGGGCTGTTTTGAAACCTGGCTTGTGCTGCTCACCCATTCAGCAAATGAGCTCTGACTGTCCTGTCCAGACTGGAGGTAGCCCACAAATTTTCACACGAAGGGTGAAGAACCCAGCTACTAAAAAGACAACAAAACCAAAACCCAACCAAACACCACCAACCACAAAACAAATCATTGTGCTAGCTCCATGCCAGGGCATAATGGAAAAGACTATCCAAATGCTGCTACATTTTGCCGAGTCAGTTTGGGTGTCTCTACAGTGTAGCTACTGCAAGGGTTTCTCAACCTGTGTCTTGCACCATGGGAATGCTGCAGGGTCATCCCTGTATGGTTTGAGGTCAGGTCTTCATGGGTGGAAGGCCTTCAATATATAAGGATTGCAGATGGGCAGGAGGCAGAATTTGGGATCAGCTCATGGTTGGAAGTGGCAGCCCTGTGTCTGGATCAGTAGGTCACCTTGAACATCGTTTTTCTTCCAAGGGACTGTCACAGAAGTAACCAAATAACACTTGGGCTGGGGCAGTGATGATCCCATGGTGTTGCACATGTGCTCCTCAGCCTTGAGGAGGTTCTTCAGCCTCCTGCCTCTGCTCATGAACTGTCCTGGAACTGTGAAGCAAACCTGTTGGTCTCTGCATGGTGGCTTTGAGTCATTTGGTTTACATGAAACCATCTGTATGTAATAAATGGGTGGTGCTTCTGGTTGTTTTGAGTTTGGGGAAGACTTCCTGAGTTTGGCATCTAACACCCATTCTTCTTGTTTTGTACAGGATAAAATGCTTTCTAGCAGAATTAGGTGACCAGGTGTAGAACAAGCCTCTCTCATAACCGAGCAATCTGAAATGATGGGATCATCTCCCTTTCTCCAAAATTAGACAAAGGAGATTTAAATACAAAAAAACCCTCAACCAAAATCCTACCAGGTTGTTTTTCAGTGACCCTTATAATCATAGAATGGCCTGGATTGGAAGGGACCCTAAGGATCATAGAGCTCCAACCCCTCTGACACAGGCAGGGCCACCAACCTCCAGGCCTGGATCTACACAAGGTTGCCCAGGGCCCCATCCAACCTGGCCTTGAACACTTCCAGGGACGGGGCATCCACCCCCTCTCTGGGCAGCCTGTTCCAGCCCCTCACCACTCTCTCTGTAAAAAACTTCCCCCTAAGATCTAATCTAAACCTTCCTTCCTTTAGCTTTAATCCATTCGCCTTGTCCTGCCATTGTCTGCCCTTTTAAAAAACTGCTTCCCCTCCTGTTTGTATGTTCCCTTCAGGGACTGGCAGGCTGCAATGAGGTCCCCCCACAGCCTTCTCTTCTCCAGGCTGAACCAGCCCAGCTCCCTCAGCCTCTCCTTGTAGGGGAGCTGCTCCAGCCCTCTAATCATCCTTGTGGCTCCTCTGAACCCTCTCCAACAGCCCCACATCTCTCTTGTGCTGGGCCCCAGCTCTGGACACAGGACTCCAGCTGGGGCCTCCCCAGGGCAGAGCAGAGAGGGACAATCCCCTCCCTGTCCCTGCTGCCACCCCTCTGCTGATGGAGCCCAGGATCCCATTGGCCTTGCGAGCTGCCAGAGCCACTGCTGCCTCATGTGAAGTTTCTCATCCACCACAATCCCCAAGTCCTTCTCAGCAGGGCTGCTGACCTGCTGTTCTGTTGAAGCACTTGAAACTTCAATGCTGTCACATACCCAACCTGATTTTACTCCCTGATTAAGCAAGCTACTTGGGTGTAGAAATTTCTAACAAGCTTGAGCGCTCTCTAGGACCTGGGAGAAACAGCTTTATCTTTGTGCCTGCAAGACAGAGGATTAAGGGGTGGCAAATAACCCCACCTTTTAGATCTATCCTGTCCTCTTGGTGCTCTGGGGTGAGAGTGGTCTGGCTGCTCTTTTGTTTTGCTTTTTTTCCTGGATCAGTTTCCTTCCCTGGGAGGGGCCAGGAGGAGTTTGGATTGCAGCGTGTTGACCTTTTGCCATGCCTAGAGCTTGCTCCTGGGATGAAGTGCTGGTGTTCCTGCAAAAAACCAGCCTTGTGGCTGTGCAGACCTTCAGGATGTATGAAAACTTGCAAACCTAATGAGATTATGGGCTTTTTTTTAATGCTTCCCATTTTTCAGACAAATGAAATTTAAGAGGCAGTGGTTACTAAGGAGAAAATACTGTCATTCATCTGTGCAGTCAGTTGTGTCTGGATCTCAGCAACCACTTAAAACCAGGCTAGCTAGCCATTCAAGCTGCATAGTGTTGTCTTCTATGATGCCACTTCAGCCCAAGCTCCAGGATGGCTTGGAAAAGGAATTCCTAAGATGAATTTGGTGACTTCAAGGGGCTCAAACCCCTTTTCTAGTAAAGAATCCACCCACATATGAAACTTTAAAAATGAGATGTTCCCACCTAACTTAGTCACCCCACCCAGGTGACCTTTTTATAGTCCATGCTGAGATGTTTGAGGCATTTTTTCTCCTGAAATATAAACTAGGGTTAGGCTTCTGTGTCTAAGCTCCCAGCATCTCAACACAAAGAGAATGAATCTCACCTATTTGTAGCAAGCAGGGTAGAGATCAGGATGTCTTAGAGTAGGCTGTCAGGAGATAGTCTGAGTTTAGCTCTTCCTGGAAACAGTGCAAAAAGACTAATTACATCTCCATTAATAAACAAATTAGGTCTAGTCCTATTGACAAATGATTATTGCATAGCCTATACATAGCTAACTTCTATTTACCTCCCAAAACAGCACAGCTGTGGGCAAGCAACCTATTTCACATGGTTCCTGGACCATGATTGAGCCGTATCTGGGACAGGTGCTAGTTGGAACACATCAAAACTGTGCTAAAGTCTCTGCTACCAGTTTAGCAATGGAAATCTTTGCGGACAATTCTGTGTCCTTGTTTGCTCACTATTGTGAGCTGAGCCTTTGAGCCTGCAGTAAAACCAGACACCAGGCTAAGGATAAAACACAGACAAACAATATTCAGTCCCTTTGGTTTGCTATTTTGCTTCACAAAGTTAAAAGCATCTCAGAGTGCTTTATGTCTTACCTCCATTGGTAATATAAGTTGATTCTGCCCATAGTATCTTCACCACCTGGCCTTTTTCCAGACTAGTCTCTTATGGTCCAGAGGAGGCCGTGAAGATGATTAGAGGGTTAGAGCACCTTCCATAGGAAGACAGGCTGAGGGAGCTGGGCTGGTTCAGCCTGGAGAAGGCTGCTGGGGCACCTCATTGTAGCCTTCCAGTACCTGAAGGGACCCGAGGAACAGGATGGGAATCAGCTCTTGGGAAGGGCAGAGACTGGCAGGACAAGGGGGATGGAGTGAAGCTGGAGGAGGGAAGGGTTAGAGGAGAGATTGGGGGGAAGTTTTTTACAGAGGGAGTGGTGAGGTGCTGGAACAGGCTGCCCAGAGAGGGGGTGGGTGCCCCGTCCCTGGAAGTGTTCAAGGCCAGGTTGGATGGGGCCCTGGGCACCCGTGTGTAGCTCCAGGCCTGGAGGTTGGTGGCCCTGCCTGTGGCAGGGGGTTGGAACTCTGTGATCCTTGTGGTCCCTTCCAACCCAGACCAGTCTATGATTCTATGATTAGCAGGCTGTGGTCTTTTTCTCTGATATATTTCTTTCAGGGGGCAAGACTGGGAAGGAGGAAGCTGCAGGAGTTGGCTCACATGGGCAGCACTTTAAGAGAAAAGAAAAAAAAAGCAGCAAACCCACTTCCACTTTAGGCAAGCTTTCCTTTTTGACGCAGCAGTTGTGACATCGAGTCAGCAGTGCAGTGCCCTCCTTGGAAAGGAGTAACACCAGACATCTGTTCCTCTGAAGTTTTGGGTGTTTGGCCATGGCAGGGACACCTCTGCAGCTCCGGACACTAGCCTTTAATGCCAAACGGTGCAGGCTGAGGCACCTAGGAAGAAAGCTGGTGAGAGATATGGGAAGAGATGCTGTGTTTCATCTATTGCTGCCTTGTACTTCAGGGATTTTCTTCTGGGAGAATGAAATCTGGCACTAAGCAGGATTAATGCTTATCAAGAAGTTTAGGGTCTTTCAAGTCCTCTGGAAGAGGAGAAATTGTGGCCCACCTGAGAAGATCATCCATTTGGGGCATCAGGGAAATGGGCTACATACTTGGTGGTCTTGTGTGGCACCAGGTCATGTTGGCCTATGGGGCTTCTGTTTCCTCTTCTGACACTTCCAAATGTTTTTCTGGGGGACAGTTCGTGTGTGCTGTTAAGAGCAGGAAAGGCTGATTGTTTGCAATGAGGATGGAAACCTTGGTAGACAAATCTTCTTGCTAAGGGAGTTTATATGCCTTCTGTGTTGTCTCCAGGACATGTGTGCAGCTGAAGCAACAGCATCTCTGCTCCAGGCAGAAGAAACCTTCTCAGCATGCCTGGCACGGATAGATGCCCTCATCCTCAAGCCTCTGCTCCAGGCAGGTAGGTCAGAGAAGACAACTTCTTTTGTCAGTAGTTCTTGCCTTCAGTCACTGGCACACCTATGAAGGGATTTACAATTGAAGCTCTATGGCTGAGGACTTGCTGGAGGCAGGTTTGCTGGAGTAAGTGGTATGTAGAAATGTTTCATTTAAGATAGTGAGCTCTTTAAGAAGCTTATGTACTTTAATTTGAGCCCAGGGCTGTGGTTCCTGTTGGTTTTTTTTTTAGAGGTTAATCCAGATTGTATCCAATATCAGCCTGTACACCTGCTCCAAGGCTTGTTTCCAGCATGGTGTGTGGGAACCCAAAACGCATCCCTCACATATGCGACCCCTGAACTGTGTCTGTTCTGCCTCCCTGCTCTCAGTCATGCCCATCTTTTGAAGGGAGAACTTGTGGGTGCAGGTTCTGAGCTGGCAGGAAATCAGAGCAGCTCTACTGAAATAACAAATCCATATAAATATTCACAAGCTTGTCTGGCCAAAAGTGGTGCAACTGGATTAGACCCCGTAGGGTGGTTCCTTCTCATGTCAGCACCTTCTTGGTTGAGCCTTCAAGGAGACTGGGAACTTTCCTCTGGTGCTGGTGTCTGAGCTGGGGCTGAGCCTTAGCAGGCTGCCTTGGCCACACAGCCCACAGCAATGGGAAGGACAAAGCCTTGACACTGGGGGTTGGAACTCTATGATCCTTGGGCTCCCTTCCAACCCATACCATTCTATGATTAGCATGGACATCCCATGCAGTGGCTCACAGGGCCACAACCCTATGTAATCACAATCTCCTTCCTCCCTGGCATTGTCATAATACACGTGCTTTACCCTGAAAAAATAGGGCTGAGGATTAAATGTTTCCTATGAGATTTCTTGGAGGCAAGGCTTTCTGGTAAACTTGTTCCCTCATCTTTTCCTCAAAGAGCCTAGTGACCAGAAAGGAAAGGAGAACTTTAAGCTCTTCCTCCTCCTGAATGATCGATTTCAAGCTCTTTGGAACCTCACAGAAGAAAACTATCGGATACTGAAACAAAAATATAGCACCTCTGAGTCATGCTGCATCCAGGACATTTACACTGTCTGGAAAGGAGACCTCTTTCTAAGCCTCTACATTCAGTAAGTACAGAAGCATTTTTGGGACCAAATTTACCAGCTGGCTAGTAGGTTGCTGCAATTGGTTTGTGTATTGAATTTGTTCAGTCCTGTCTACTAGTGTTTAGTCACAGGGTCAGGGGAGTGATTGCATTCAGGGCTCAAAAGAAGTGTTACAGAATATAGCATCTGTGCAGACAGCACAGTAAGTGGATTCTTTTTCTTTTTTTGTAGCTGTAATTATGCTTCTAAGTGGCAATTTTTTTTTTAATTGCAACTATACTTTTGGGGTTTTTAAATACATCCTTAAAAACAGGAAGAGGATGGAGGGACAATCTGTGCCTGGGTTACTTATGAGGGTGAAGCTTACACTGTCTCTATAAACAGAAAGGGATGCACAAGCAGGTTTAAAGAACTCATAGGAATGAGTAGAGAAGATGTCCCTACACAGAGTTCATTTTGTGTTTGTGCTACATTTCTACCCCTTTGGCAAGGATTAAGGTGGCAGGTGATGGATGTAGCATGATGGGAAAAGCACCCCCACCCTGTTGCTGTTTCTGGAATTAATTACATCTGCTCCCCATCTGCCTGCCACCCAAAATTAAATGGTTAAGAAGCACTGTAGCCTGTGTAACCTGTGATGTCCCTAGCATGAAAAATGGTTTATGGACATCTGAGATGACACAAAGAGCAGAGTGTGTTCAGTCCTCTATTCATCACCACGACCAAGCCTTTGCCAGATGGGCTTGTACCGTCTGTGCAGCCTGGCACCCACACAGGGAGGAGAGTTGGGCATGCTGGCTCCTCAACACTGCTGTTTGTTTAGTCTTGGGTTTGGTGGTTTTTATGCATGTGGAGGGAGGAGGAATGGATGGACAGATGGATGGACTACGTTGTTTTGGTTTTTCTTGGACCTTCCGGCAGCAGGGACAGGGAGGGGATTGTCCCTCTCTGCTCTGCCCTCGTGAGGCCCCATCTGCAGTCCTCTGTCCAGAGTTGGGGCCCCAACACAAGAAAGATGTGGGACTGTTGGAGAGGGGTCAGAGGAGCCACAGAGATGATCAGAGGGCTGGAGCAGCTCCCCTACAAGGAGAGGCTGAGGGAGCTGGGCTGGTTCATCCTGGAGAAGAGAAGGCTGTGGGGGGACCTCATTGCAGCCTTCCTGTCCCTGAAGGGACCCCAGGAACAGGAAGGGAATCACTTTTTAAAAGGATAGACAATGGCAGGACAAGGAGGAATGGATTAAAGCTAAAGGAAGGAAGGTTTAAATTACATATTACGAAGAAATTCTTTCCAGAATAGAGTGATGAGGTGCTGGAACAGGCTGCCCAGAGAGGGGGTGGGTGCCCCGTCCCTGGAGGTGTTGAAGGCCAGGTTGGATGGGGCCCTGGGCAACCTTGTGTAGATCCAGGCCTGGAGGTTGGTGGCCCTGCCTATGGCAGGGGGTTGGAACTCAGTGATCCTTGGGGTCCCTTCCAACCCATGCCATTCTATGATTCTATGACAACATCATTTTAGAAAGTGGTGCACAACAAACCCTGCCTTTACATGAATGGAGTTTGGAGCTGTGGGTGCTCTTCATTTGGGAACTGATTCAAGGAATTAAAATGGGTTTCCCTTTAAAAAAGCATATAAAAGAGGAAAACTTGTGCTGAGGTTTCAGGTAACACAAAGGAGCAGTTAATCTTTAGATCTCGTTTCCCCTCATTTTGAAATTAAAGCCTTTTTTTGTGTTGGGCATCATAAAGTGTTGCTTCCTACCTTCCCACCCCTGCTGACTCACTCTGTGCAGTCCTGACACTACAGCCTCATCCTTATTGGAGTGATAGGGGACTAAGTAAAGCCCCTTCTCCAGTGGCTTGAAAACCAGCAGTAAATACATGATTCTGAAAGATGTAATATTAATTAATCTGGACAGAAGGCATGATTTAGCATGCTCTCTTCCAGTAGTGATTTTGGGCTACTGCTGACTAAATATGGCTCGATCTCCCTCTAGTGTGAGATGAGTTACATTGACATGGGACAGCTTGACTTTGCCATCAATAATGCAGACCTGATCCATGAATTTCTGCTGGCTGAAGTATCTAAAGCTGAAACCTTAAGCTCAGCCTGTGTAGACTTGCTTTCCAGGATAGTTGCACAAGTTTACTTCTGCTTATGCTCAGTGCCAGGATGATTTAAACTTCCTGTGACAATACTAGTGCTGAAGTCAACAAGGCAGTTGAACCAAGGAGCTGGTAAAGGGGGTGAAAGCGGGGTGAGTCAAGGCAAAACAGACATTATCTGTGCTTCTCTCTGCCTCCCTGGGGAAGGCAGACCTGACTTTTTCAAAGAAACTTCTTCCTTTTTATTGCTTAAACTTTGTAGCTAATGTGCATCTCTAACTCAGCTCCTGCTTCTCTGTTTTTGTCCCATTCCCCCCCCCAACAGATATTTTGTCACTTTTGCCAACTACGTTGTGGTCCACGGCTTTGAACATGCCACAAAGAGCAAAAGGTCAGTGAAAAAGGGCTGCAAAATGCTTGTTGAAAGGGCTGATTGGAACACAGTGATGCTGTATGGGTTAAGACACTAAACCTGCTCTGAGCGCTGCACCTTGTGGTGGTCTCAGTTTCCCCTCCCCTGAATTTGCCATAGTGGCCACTCCTGACATCATCTGAGACCATGGCAGTAGCTATTGGAAGGTTTTCTCTATGGATCTCTCTCTCCATCTCTTTTTAGCCATGCACAACTCCTTTTGTAGGAGAGGAAGCCTGTGAAATTTGGAGTTTGGGGGGTTGAGGTAAGGGTGGGACTGGGGAAAAGATAGTGTGGGAATCTGGCAGGATATTTCTAGTGCTTGGTCAGAGTTTCATGGAAATGAAGACATGAGCAGGATGTATGAGCAGATTCACAGCCACTTTGCCTGAGTCACCCTCTTGGTGTGCAAACATCATGAAGGTCATGCTGTATTCTGTGTATCTGTGGTTTGCAAAGAAGGCTGAGCCAGAGGCAGGATGGATGGAGCTCTCGTTTGCCTCACTGCCTTGCTTCCCCTCCCCTCTGTGGGGGGAAAAAAAAGGGGGAGGAAGAAAAGCTGAAAAGTCTGTCATCCTTACCCCCACTGTCTGTTAGAAAGAAAATTACCCCTATCCTAGCCAAACCCAGGACAACTAGATATTTACATGATTTTGTATGATTAAGGGTCTGTAGCATCTCCCCTCAAGGAAAGGCTGAGTGAGCTGGGGCTGTTCAGCCTGGGGAGAAGCAGCCTGAGAGGGGATCTGATCAATGGTTCTCAATAGCTGAAGGGTGGGACACGGGGAAATGGCCAGCCTCTTCTCAGTGTCTGTGGAGACAGGACAAAGGGTGATGGGCTCAAGTTGGAGCACAGGGAGTTCCACCCCAATGTGTGGAAGAACTTCTTCCCAGTGAGGGTGAGGGAGCCCTGGGACAGGCTGCCCAGGGGGTGTGGAGTCTCATTCTCTGGAGAGATTCCAGCCCCTGCTCTAGGGACCCTGCTTTGGCAGGAGGTTGGACCTGATGGGCTCTGGAGGTTCTTTCCAACCCCTACAGTTCTGTGAGTCTGTGACAACTACATTATCTCCTGCTCTTTGCAGTCTTTCTATACCCTCTCTGGAAGTGAGGTGACACATAAAGTTTGGAAGGCAAGAGAGTGGCAATTTGCAGAAAAACTAATTAATGAACCTTTGTCTTAATTCACCACCTTGCAGTGAAGCCTGGAAGCACCATAAGACAGTGTTGAAACAATTCCTCACAGACTTCACCTCCGAGACCTCCATGTCCCTGGCCTTATACACTGTACTTCACAAACCTCTCCGGGATCATATTGAGCAATATATACTGCTCCTCACCAAGCTGAATGAGGGCCTCAAAGAGGTAGGGAGCTTTCTGTGGTGGTATTTAGCTGGTTTATGCTGACATCTTACCCAGTGGTTGTGGGGTTTTGTAATGTTGTAGAGAATCCAAAGTTTGTTTGGAAGGAAAATGATTTCCAGGGGGACAACTGGGGTGGTGGCAACCAGCATGAGTGGGATGCAGCCCACCTGAAGGTCTCAAGGCAACAAATAGTGGCTACTCCAGTGTAGTACAAGCTACAAGAGTTGCTGTGAAGGGGCAAGTAACTGGCCTAACATTACATACTTCTGCTGATGGCAGATAGTGCTAGGTTTGGGACACATTCCTTGGCAGTGGGGTTGGAGGGTTAACTGTCATTAGCCCTTTGGATTCAGATCTGCTGAGGCTATTCTGCAGCTGTAGCCCAGAGTATGTGTTTTGCACAGCTATGTATGACCCGTTGCTCAAGCCCTGCCTTCTTTTATCAGGGTTCTGAAAAGGACATCTTTACCAGTGCCATCAAGGAGTATGTGAAGCTTGAGTCTTTCATCAGCCAAGTCCTGGATGAAGCTTGTTTTACCAAGTCCTTGTGGAAATCCTTGGGCTACAAATTCACGGTGCGTCACAGGCGTGGAAGGTGGCTTGATGGAGAGTTCTTCTTGAGGTCTTACACTTCTGCTTATGCATGGAGGAAATTTAATATGGGTCAAGCACTTGAGGCTTGGTTTGAAGCCAAGAAAGCAGGGCAGAGGGGAGAAACTTTATGGTCACTGAGGGGTTTAGAAGTTGAGTGCTGCCTCTAGTTCTGCTGTCACCATCAGCTTGTGCCACAAGTCAGATTGCCTCTGCAGGAACTGTTGGCTTGAGTGTCCTCTCCCAAATCCTGATGTTTCCTGATCCTTTTGGTCTTCTATCTTGACCACTATCGTTCCCTCTTCAGGACATGCTCTGTGTACCTGAAAGGAGGCTGCTGGAAGATAGCAAAAATCTCCCCATCTCTGCCAGCACCAATCGATCTGACCGGATCTTGCTCTTTGATGATGTCCTTGTGCTAATCCAGGTGAGTCTTCAGTCTTTCAGAGGGATTGGAAAAACAGTGTAGGTAAAAGAGTAAAATTCAGGTTCCTTTGATATTAAAAATGTGGCAGAGCCTGGCTGTTGGCACAACCTGCCCTCAACTTGTTGGCAAAACTGCACCTGCATTTACACTGGAGAATAAAAGAAAACCTAATGAAGAAGGAATAGAGGAGTGTCCCCATGACTTTTTCCCAAGCAGAGAAGGTACCATTCAACCAGCACAGGCACCTTTCTAGTAACCAAAGCCCATGCCTGCATATGAATCTGTTGATTTCTGCCTTTCCTTACCCAAATGGGGCCTGATGGGTCAAAGATTTTTATCGTGTCGACATTCATGTGTAGGACCGAAAATGATCTCTCATGGTTGATGCTGCTAGGGGCATGGGAGCAGAATTTGCAGGTGTTCTTTGGGCTCTTTCAGGGATTTAGAGCCTGGGTGTGGGGCAGACAGGGAGTATCTACAGCAATAATATGTGTTCAAAGCTGTTCTTGCTTGGCTTGCTCTGAATGACAACTCCTGTAATCTAGCACTGCTCTCTTCATGTGCACCTCTCTCTGCTCTTTAGTCATGTGCCAGCCCCTCAGGTGTCCAAACACATGACTGTCTTGTGAGCTGGTAGACTTTATGGGTTCTTCCAGACATAAACCTTTATGATAACACCAGGCAGTCCTACACAGGGTCTAGGCCTGAGGAAATAAGGTGGTGATTATCTCATCCAACTTTACATTGTGGATTTCTAAGCGCTGTAGTGATCTTGCTGTGAGCAAGTGCCCCCAGGCTCCATTTATAGTCAGGGGAGAGAAACATGAGCTCTCTGGGTGTGGTTCATCTGACCTATTTTGGATGCCAAAATTAGGATGAGTTGAATCATGTCCTCAACTCTGTTGACTAGAGTGAGAGCACAGAGAAGCTAGCTCACACAGAGCTGTCTTCATTGTAGACATTGCTGTTCAGTCAGCTGTTCCCACCCACTGTCTCATCTGCTGTGATGATGGTTAAAGAATCATAGAATGCCTTAAGTTGGAAGGGACCTCAAAGATCACTTAGTTCCAACCCCCCTTCCATGGGCAGGGACATCCTCCACTAGACCAAGTTGCCCAAAGCCCCGCCCAACCTGGCCTTAAACACTTCCAGGGATGGGGTTTCCACAACCTCTCTGGGCACCCTGTTTCAGGCTGAGGAAGTATAACTGGACTGGGACCAGTCTGGTTAGCTTGGACTACCAGCAGTCATCTGCCACTGAGGGGTCTGGTGCTGGGAATCTGAGCCTTCCTTCCTTCCCTGTTCCCCTAAATCTGGTAGATACATCAGTGATTAACTTGTGGTGAACTCCATAGTGCTAGTACCTAACTCGGACCAACTACATCCTTACAGACAACAGCTCTGTAGTGTATGCATCTCTACTTCAGTCAGGGAAGGCAGAAGTAATGTTAACTGCACTCTTTACTAAGCATTGCAACCATTTTAGTTTGTTGTTTGGTGTGCTATTGATCAAAACAGTGATTCCTTAAATGCTGTGCTAGTGGGACACCATTGTCTGTGCCATCTGAGGTCCCCATATTAGACAGATCATAAGAAACTAGGGCATAGTGGGTGCCAGGGCTGATTTGTAAGCATTGTCATGTGGCAGGGGAAAAAACTCGTAGAGATAAGTGCTAAGAAGGTCTATGAGTGTTAGTTGTAGCCATGACAGTGTGGAAAACCATTTAGAAGTGTGAAATGAAGAACTTTTTATTCCTTCACCTACACTTTTTCAGTCTCTGAAGTCCTTCAGAGGTCCATCCCAGGTTGGATGAGGCCCTGGGCAACCTTGCATAGCTCCAGGCCTGGAGGCTGGTGGCCCTGCCTGTGGCAGGGGGGTTGGAGCTCTGATCCTTGGGGTCCCTTCCAACCTAGACCATTCTATGATTCATTGTAGTGTGGGATAGATGTGTGGACCACAGAAGAGGGAAATTTGCAGTGCTGCCAGTCTTATTTAATGGAGTGACAGAGTGGGGCCAAAGTGTGATGTTCTCATCAATAATAGGAATGTCTTCTCCCTTTTGTTCCAGGGAAACAGCTTTCAGAGTTTTGATCTGAAGCTTGTGTGGGTAGATGAAAACTGCAGGGAGAAATCAGCTCCAGGACTGTAAGTGAAAACTTTCCACTTGGAGGTATTAAAAAAAAGTAGTCAACTTGATTGTGAAGCTGAGATAAAGATACTTTAAAACTTTGTCCCATCTCCTTTCCACCCAGAGGGATTGTTTCTGGGCTGCAGGCAATTGTGGAACTTCTCAAAGGGGGTCACAGTAGCTTGGACTTGCATTGCTTGCCTTTGCTGTCATACTGAAATCAGTAATAAAATGGTTTTGCCTCTAGACCTAGAGAACAAAGACAAGTTGACTAGTTGAGTACCTCTTCAGAGGGAAAACCTGTCTGCAAAGGCACTGTTACCTTCTGAAGAGGAATGCGAAGAGCACAAACTGCTGCTTGACTGAGGAATGTGTTTTTCATAGTCTCTGTAATGTCTCTTGCCTCACAGGTATGGACTCCGTATTATAACCCCAGAAGAAACATTCTTTCTCTCTGCCAAAGACCCACAGATGAAGGTTAGCAGTGGGCAGGGTGTTTCTGTTTCTCCTGATATACTGTGCATCAAGTTTTGAAGTAGGGGAGAGGCATGGGGAGGCCTCTGTAGTGGAGACAAAATATTGACTCCTGTGTGGAAGTTGAAATCCCATTAAATGTAAGGAATTTAGCTTCTTGAGCAGAACAGTGCTCTGCACCTGCTGAAATGATGCTGAAGCATTTCCTTTGTGATTTTTGCCTTTTTAAATTATTATTTAAAGGAGAATAATGGATGTGGGGTTTGTTGGGTTGTTCTTCACCTCCTCTGCATTGCAGCCTTCCAGTACCTGAAGGGAACTTACAAGCAGGAGGGGATTCAACTTTTTAAAAGGGTAGATAATGGCAGGACAAGGGGGAATGGACTAAAGCTAAAGGAGGGAAGGTTTAGATTAGATATTAGGGGGAGTTTTTTTACAGAAAGAGTGGTGAGGTGCTGGAACAGGCTGCCCAGAGAAGTAGTGGATGCCCCGTCCCTGGCAGTGTTCAAGGCCAGGTTGGATGGGGCCCTGGGCAACCTTGTGTAGCTCCAGGCCTGGAGGTTGGTGGCCCTGCCTGTGGCAGGGGGGTTGGAGCTCTATGATCCTTGGGGTCCCTTCCAACCCAGATCATTCTATGATTCTATGATAAGTGGTAGACAGTTGATGGTAGATGAAAAATATCCTGGTGCTGGAAGCAGTCTGCCCTGGGCAGTAACATATGCTGCAGAGCTTGGGACAGTCCAGCCTCATTGGCATAGTCCTGTGCCAAGGCCAATTAGTGCTGGTGAGAGTCAGGCTTAAATGATACAGATGCATTGTGCATCGGTGCAGTATCCAACTTGGAGGACCCAAGATAACCCCTTCTGTTGATGCTGTTTGGGCCATAACTCACCAGTCACCCCACAGAATCAATGGGAACCCAACAGCTTCTTGCTCCTCCTTCTGAAGTACATGTTGGAAGATATTGTACTTTCTTCAGTCCAACACTCCTCCTCTTCCCCTGTGCCCAGGCTGTTTGGCAGTGGAAGCTGAACCAGGCCGTCCGGCAGGCACTGAACGGGAAGCGAGATTTCCCCTTGTGGGGCAAGACTGGGGAAGGTACCGAGCCCCCGTCCTCCCGCTTCTTCACCTACGTCTTCAGGCTGGAGGGCAAGTTCAAGAGCGCATCCTACGAGGGCGAGTGGCACTGGGGAAAGCCACATGGCAAGTAAGGAGCTTTTTCTTCCCTTTTTTCCCCTTTTCTTCTGATGGCAGCGTTGTCTTTGCACAGCACTGCCTGGATCTGGTGGATGAAGTAGTTGGAGGTATAGACACCACAGAGCGGCTGTGGACATGGTGTGATTCATCTTATGCTGAGGTTCTGGACCACAGACTCTTGACTGGTGATCTCTGAGGGTTGCCAGTCTCTCTGGTTCCTGCCTCACTTATTTCTAGAGGGAAATCTGGTATTGAGGATGGATTCAGGGGGCAGTTGGAATGTATTTATTTGATTTCAGGGCTTAGTTAAAGCACAAGTCCTGACACGTGATCTCTTGTATTGTACATGTCTCTCTAGTGCTACTGGTCTGTGCGATAAATTGTGGAGGCTGCTCCTAATAATGGGGTAATGATCACATTGAAAGCACTGCATTGGCTTATTCCTGTAATTAGGACTTAGACTCGAGCTAATGTTTATTAATGGGATAATGATCACATTGAAGCACTGCATTGGCTTATGCCTGTAATCAGGACCTAGACTTGAGCTACTGTTTATTTTCAAAATCTCAGCCTGAGGCATAAAACCTTTCCACCAAGATAACAAGAAGAACCAATAAAAAGCCTTTGCTTGTGAAGGAGAGAAAAGTCTCATCCCTTGCTATCAAAATCTGTTTTAACCTCCACATTATTATGAAAAGAATTAAAATAAAGTACAAAAAGGCTCAAGTGCAGTTCTTGGAAATGTGAGAACTCTTCACTAAATCCATCTAAAAATTTAAGGCTGAGCTCTGCCAAAAGGGACTGGTCTATAAATCAAAGGTTAAATGGTCCTAGTCAAAAATCTCCTTGATGCTGCACTGTCCTTGTACTCCTGATGACCTGTTGTGGGGGGAACGAGATGAGAAGCGTGTTAAACCATTCCCATGTTTTACCCTCCTTTGCCAGGGTTCATGCTAGCAAAGCCAAAGGAAATGTATTAAAACCCCACTTAAAATTAATCTTTCAGCTTCCCTCTGAATACCAGGGGAAGAACTTGTCTCAGGCAGGTGCTTAAACCAACAAAAACTTGTTGAAAAGCAAACAAATGTGTCATGCTTCTGGTACTGCACCGTTTCCTATTGTCTCTGGTTGGGGAACGTGTCAGGAGCTGGCAGTGTGTGGGGTGATGCAAGAACTAAAACAGTGAGTGGGTGGTGGGTGGAGAGGAAGACTGGGAGGGAGGGGAAATGCATTCATAACTGGGCATGGCTGTGCAGCAATTTAACCGTTGGGTTGACCGTTCCAGCCTTGTTGTGGCATTGTTAACTCATGTATCTACAACTTCCCCCACAAAACAGATGGAAAGATATCATCCCTTTAGACCAGTGTTTGTCTCTCTTGTTTTCATAGTGCCTGGCACAGTGGAATTCTGGACCATAGTGCCATTATGGGCATGTGCCATGCTGGAACTTCAGCTGGCTTAACTGCATGCTGTGCTGCAGTTACAAAAGGATCATGTGCAAGGTCCTGATTCAAGCAACTGCTTGAATCAGTACAGGCTGGGGGATGACCTGCTGGAGAAGAGCTCTGTGGAGAAGGACCTAGGGGTCCTGGTAGATGGCAGGGTGGCCATGAGCCAGCAGTGTGCCCTGGGGGCTAAGAGAGCCATTGGGATGCTGGGGGGCATCAGGAGGAGTGTGGGCAGCAGGTCAAAGGAGGGGATCCTTCCCCTCTGATCTGCCCTGGTCAGGCCCCACCTGGAGTGCTGTGTGTCCAGTTCTGGGTGCTCTGGTGTAAAAAAGCCAGGGATCTCCTGGAGAGAGTCCAGAGATGATTAAGGCTCTGGAGCATCTCCCCTGTGAGGAAAGGCTGAGTGAGCTGGGGTTGTTCAGCCTGGAGAGAAGAAGCCTGAGAGGGAATCTGATCAATGGTTATAAATATCTTAAGTATGGGATGCAGGGGGAATTGGCCAGCCCCTTTTCACTGTCTGTGGAGACAGAACAAGGGGCAATGGCTGCAAGTTAGAGCATAGGAAGTTCCACACCAACATGGGGAAGAACTCTTACACAGTGAAGGTGAGAGAGCCCTGGGACAGGCTGCCCTGGGAGGTGGTGGAGTCTCCTTCTCTGGAGACATTCAAGACCTGTTTGGACGCCTATCTGTGCAATACGAGCTAGGGAGCCTGCTTTGGCAGGGGGGTTGGACCCGATGATCTCTTGAGGTCCCTTCCAACCCCTACGATTCTATGATTCTAAATGGATGACCTAGCAACTCTAAAAAGAGCATTTGAGGTTAGGAAACTTGGAAGAGGATTCTTCCTGCTCATTCTGGGGCATGAAAACATTGTGGTATTAAATCCTTAGAGTACAAACCAACGTCCTGGAGGTGCCTGGAGAACTTCTGTGTGTCTGTTCCCTGAGGAGACGTTTCAAAGTTAGCCATTTTGAGGTTGTGCTTGGCACCTTCCATTGCAGCTGTGAACATTGTTGGTGAGCTCCCTTTTATAATGCTTGCTTTGAATTGCAGGGGGACACTGAAGTGGCGTGATGGACGCAACCATGTTGGAGATTTCAGAGAGGGCTTGGAGCATGGGTAAGCCTTAAAACCCTGTCATTTCTTGCTTTCAAAATAAGCTGAGAAATGGTATCTCCCAGATGTACAGGGACACCAGCATCTTGTAAGACTTCATTCACGGTTACTGCCCAATTCATTTGACCTATGTTAGACACCTGGCTTCAGCCTGAGTAGGTTGTAACTTGGAGTGAGTAGATTAACAGTGAGTGCAGTAAGATAAGTGTGCACCTGTGGCCAATTCCAATGCACACTGTTCCATTCAGCTGAACAGATCTGACTCTTGATCTCTACATCTAGGTGAATTTATTTGTATGAAGTACCTTGAAAGAAGTTATTTTTATATATCTTTAAAAACCTCTCCAGCAGGTCGAAAGAGGTGATCCTCCCCCTCTACTCTGCCCTGGCCAGGTCCCACCTGGAGTATTGTGTCCAGTTCTGGGCTCCCTGGGATAAAAAAGACGGGGATCTCCTGGAAAGAGTCCAGGGGAGGCTACGGAGATGATTAAAGGCCTGGAGCATTTTCCCTATGAGGAAAGGCTGAGTGACTTGGGGCTGTTCAGCCTGGAGAAAAGAAGACTAAGGGGGGACCTTATTAATGTTTATAAACATTTTCAGTATGGGATGCAGGGGGAAATGGCCAGCCCATTTTCAGTGGTCTGTGGAGACAGGACAAGGGACAATGGGCTCAAGTTGGAGCACAGGGAGTTCCGCCCCAATGTGGGGAAGAACTTCTTCCTGATGAGGGTGAGGGAGCCCTGGGACAGGCTGCCCAGGGGGGTGTGGAGTCTCCTTCTCTGGAAATATTCAAGACCTGTCTGGACACCGACCTGTGCAATATGAGCTGGGGAGATGCTTTGGCAGGAGGGTTGGGCCCGATGATCTCTTGAGGTCCCTTCCAACCCCTGTGATTCTAAATGAGGAGTTTATAGGGGAAATAAACTATCCTATGAAATTCAAACATTATTTTTCTAAAACTTTTTGCAAGTCAGGCTTCTAGAGCTCTGAATTCTATGGAAGTTGCAGGGTTGGATAGGTTTCTAAAAGGGAAAAATAATAAAAATGTTTCAAATACCTTGTGTCAGGATTAAGAAAACGTTTCATTTGAACCAAAGTAGTTAATTCTGTAGTCTAACCCAGCTCCTAAAGTGCAGAAAGGGGGGAGAGACAGGATAAAACCAACACTGAAAGTAGCTCTTTAGAAGAAGCAATGGGAAACCAACTGCAGTTCACAAGGAAAAGAGCTCTTCCTTGGAGCAAATCTGTTAGGACTTGGAAATAGAGTCAGAGGAAGAGTTGCCCCCAACCATGCATATCAACTTGAGGGTTTGGAAGGTCCTAAGCATCCAGTACAAGTGAGTTGCCTTCTGTCATGCTGATCTCTGCCATATGCACCTTGTAGGTTTGGAATATGCCTTGTTCCACGACGAACTGAAGACCGGTATGACTGCTATAAGTGCCACTGGTACGAGGGCAAGATGAGAGGCTATGGAATCTGTGAGTAAGTACAACCCAAAGATGGAATCTTGGGAGGGGGGGAAAAAGGGACTCCATGTATCTAATGTTCCCACTTCAATGTGAGAGGCGTAGTGACTGTTCAGGTGCCAGAAGCTTTTGCTTTGGAGATGAGTAGTATGACTTCTTCACAAGCCCTGAGCCTCCTGAGCATTAGCCTAGTAAGAGCTTCTCTGCAAGCTATGAACATTGCAACTACCTGACATAGCATCCTCTGTGCCTTGCAGGTGAGGATATAATTTTGCATTCAGACTTGTGGTTGCAGAGCAGAGAGCACGTGGTGTGCAGTCAGCCCTGGACAGAGTTGGAGTCTGCCACTCTCTTCCCTGGCTACACTGTCTGAACTAAACCTTGTATAGAGTAGCTTCATCAATGATGGTTGGTCTGGGAGTTGTAACTGTTATCCTGAACTGCTGAAGGAGGCTGTTCTCTTGCTCACTCAAATGCTGAGCTTAAACCCAGATCTTAACTTAAGAAATGGAGTCCAAGGCTTTCTTTTTTCACTCATCAGAAAGCTCCTGGAAACAGACCTCGGCACATCTCTGTCTCAAAGCACTTCTAGGAGTTTGTATGGAGCCCAGTCTGTCAAGTACTTTCTTGTGGGCACATGGCAGTGTCCCAGCCTTGCCATTTGCAAGGCCAGAAATGGCAGCAGAGGCCTGCTATACAGGTTGTAGGTAAAAACTGGCTTCATCTGCAGCCTATGGGGTTAAGTGGGCAGGACCAGCTTGCTTTGTTTATGCAGCAGTAAGCACAACAGCATCCTCATCTCTGCTTAGGCCATATGTGGCTTGTTGCCAAGTGGGTTGGCTAACATGAAGACTGGCCTGCTCGTTGTTACTGTACATACTTACCCCTGCTTTCACTGAGCCAACTGTGGCAGAGAAAAGCAGAAGGCCCAGCTTTCCATTGCTTACCAGAGTCATCTTTTCTTCATGCTGCCTCCTTGTTGTCCTCCTTATGAATCAAGTTCAGAGTCCAGGATGTGCAAAAATCTCTTGGGAACTTGGAGCCAATTGGGCAGTGCTGTGCTTGTGTCTCTGATCTCAAATGTGAGAGCATGTTGATAATTATAGATGTGTTCTCTGTTTAGTGTAGGTGCTTTCTCTGTTGTAGCAGTGAAGATCTGCAGGCCAGCATGTACAGAGCTGGGATGATCCCAGGGATGAGCCCTGAAATGTTGGCAAGTGTAGAAAGGTGAAGGCAGATCTGGCTTCTTGCTTGATCTTATCTACTCCCACTCTGCATTAACCTGTGGTCACTGCAACCTGGGTGGTGAGAGGTCAGTGGTTGAGTGACCTCACCCAGGACAATTACAAGCCCAAGCGTTGTGTCCTTAGCTAACATTGAAAGCTAACTGTGGAGTGACTAGCTTGGGTGATGCATGCTCCTAATGGGGAACACCTACAGGCTCTGGATCAATCAGTCAAACATTTGGAATATTTAGCAGGCAGATAAGCCTAATCTACTCACATTCCTGGCTTCCTACTCCAGTAGTAGCTATCAAATAGTGACAGAATAATTAGTGTTGGAAGGGACCTCTGGACATCACCTAGTCCAACCCACTTGCAAGAGCAGGATCACCTCAAGCAGGCTCTAAAGACTTAAATTCTGTCTGTCTCTCTCCCTGAAGGTATGGGAACGATATGGTCTACAAAGGTTACTTTAAAGACAACGTGCGTCAAGGGTTTGGGGTACTGGAGAACCTCTCAGCTGAACGTCCATTTAAATACACAGGACAGTGGGAAAACGATAAGAAGAATGGATATGGAGTCTGGGAAGACAAAGACAGGTAAGGGTGGTATAGATTATAGAATCATAGAATGGCCTGGGTTGGAAGGGACACCAAGGATCACAGAGCTCCAACCCCCTGCCACAGGCAGGGCCACCAACCTCCAGGCCTGGAGCTACACATGGTTGCCCAGGGCCCCATCCAACCTGGCCTTGAACACCCCCAGGGATGGGGCATCCACCACCTCTCTGGGCAACCTGTCCAGCACCTCACCACTCTCTCTGTAAAAAACTTCCCCCTAATATCCAATTTAAACCTTCCTTCCTTTAGCTTTAAACCATTCCCCCTTGTCCTGCCATTGTCTACCCTTTTAAAAAGTTGAATCCCCTCCTGTTTCTCTGCTCTCTTCAGGCACTGGCAGGCTGCAGTGAGGTCCCCCCAGCAGCCTTCTCTTCTCCAGGCTGAACCAGCCCAGCTCCCTCTGCCTCTCTTCGTAGGGGAGGTGCTCCAGCCCTCTGATCATCTCTGTGGCTCCTCTGACCCCTCTCCAACAGTTCCACAACTTTCTTGCATTGCAGGCCCCAGCTCTGGACACAGGACTCCAGCTGGGGCCTCTCGAGAGCAGAGCAGGACAATCCCTTCCTTGTCCCTGCTGCCACCCCTCTGCTGATGGAGCCCAGGATCCCATCGCCCTTCTGAGCTGCAGGAGCACACTGCTGGCTCATGTTAAGATCAGAGATGGCATTAAGTGCCTGACAGTGTTATCCCTCTGTTGAGGGTTTTATCCCTCTGATAAAAGGGGTTTTGTATGTGGGGGACTTGGGGATGAAGGGAGGTTATGTTCAATCTCTGTTACAAGGATTGAGCTCCTGGAGAAGCATTATGCAAACTGAGTTTGTGCAGTACATCTGGCAGTTGTGCTGCACAGAGCGCTGTATCAGGTAAAACTAACCTCATGAAGTTATTCATCAAGTTAATTAAGATCTAATAAAACAGGGAATAAAACATAATTTGTTTTTTGTTATGTTCCAGAGGGGAGAGATACATAGGGACGTGGCTGGATGATCACAAACATGGACAAGGCATTGTAGTAACCCAGTCAGGTGTCTGCTATCAAAGAACATTTCATGCTGATAAAATGGTGGTGAGTATCCAACTTCAGTGGACTCTCTAGACTGGTGGAACATAGAATTCCCCATCAAGGGCAAGATTAAGATTTCATTTAATAAGTACTCTTTGAGGGGAAACTAGAAAGCAAGAAAACTTAAGCATCAACTTTTTATCACAATGATGTTTTTGAAGGACAAGGCATAGATGAAGTCTTGTTTCTTATCATAGAATCATAGAATGGTCTGGGTTGGAAGGGGCCCCAAGTATCATAGAGCTCCAACCCCCCTGCCACAGGCAGGGCCACCAACCTCCAGGCCTGGAGCTACACAAGGTTGCCCAGGGCCCCAGCCAACCTGGCCTTGAACATTTCCAGGGATGGGGCATCCACTACTTCTCTGGGCAGCCTGTTCCAGCCCCTCCCCACTCTCTCTGTAAAAACCTTCCCGCTAATATCTAATCTAAACCTTCCTTCCTTTGGCTTTAATCCATCCCCCTTGTCCTGCCATTGTCTATCCTTTTAAAAAGTTGAATCCCCTCCTGCTTATAAGCTCCCTTCAGGGACTGGCAGGCTGCAATGAGGTCCCCCCACAGCCTTCTCTTCTCCAGGCTGAACCAGACCAGCTCCCTCAGCCTCTCTTTGTAGGGCAGGTGCTCCAGCCCTCTAATCATCCTTGTGGCTCCTCTGAACCCTCTCCAACAGTTCCACATCTTTCTTGTATTGGTGGCCCCAGATCTGGACACAGGACTCCAGCTGGGGCCTCTCCAGGGCAGAGCAGAGAGGGACAATCCCCTCCCTGTCCCTGCTGCCACCCCTCTTCTAATGGAGCCCAGGATCCCATTGGCCTTGCAAGCTGCAAGAGCCACTGCTGGCTCATGTGAAGTTTCTCATCCACCAGAATCCCCAAGTCCTTCTCAGCAGGGCTGCTCTCAGGAAGCTCTTCTCCCAGTCTGTATCTATGTCTGGGATTCTTCCGACCCAAGTGCAACCCCTGACACTTGGCAGTGTTGAACCTCATCACCTTCATGAGGTGCAGGTAGGAACTAGATGCCACTTCTTGCTCATGCTGAATCATGTTATAGGTCTGGCTGTTTGGCTTACTATTAGGTCAGAATTAAAGATCATAACTCAGATGTGAAGAGCTGTGCAGTTCTATATGATACTATATTTGTTTTGGAGATCATGAAGTCTTTACCTTTCTAACACGAGCTTACCTATGACAAGCTGGCTGACCAGTTCACTGCAAGTTTAGGTGTTGGTGGGGAAAACAACAGGAATTGGCATCACTAGGACGACTGGCTTGGAAATAAAAGCATTTCCTCTCATGAAAAATACAAAAAAAAAATAAACAACCCCTTCCCCACTCACCAAGTTAGGACAAGATGTTTAGCATGGAAACTTTGGCGGAAGGACTTTCCATAAAAACCTCCCATCTGTGGGCAACCAAAATAAAGCTGTCTCTTGGTCTGCCAGCTGCCAAAACCTCCTTTAACTTCACAAGGCTTCCGGGTGGGGAGCAGTCACTTCAGCTTTCCTAGTGGAAAATTGGTATGGCCAAGAAGCTTCCCTTGGAAACCTTTTATTTTTGCCAGAAAGGGCGATTTCCATCAAGAAAACCATTCCAGTGGAAAATGTGTTACAGTTTTAAAAGTGACCACATTTTCTGGCTGGCATTGGGTATGTTGAATCCTTCAGGCCCAAACCATGGGCTAAGAAAGCCCCAGCATGAAGAATCTACTCCATTGGTATGAATGGGTAGGGAGGCTCTTCAGAGGGATCTGAACAGACTGGACCCATGGGCTGAGACCAATGGGCTGAAGTTTAACAAGGCCAAGTGTAGAGTGCTGCATATGGGACAGAACAACCCCATGCAGTGCTACAGGCTGGGGGAGACTGGCTGGAGAGCTGTCAGGAAGAGAAAGACCTGGGGGTGTTGGTTGACTGCAGGCTGAATATGAGGCAGCAGTGTGCCCAGGAAACCCAATGACATCTGGGCTTGTATCAAAAATAGTGTGTCCAGTAGGTCTAGGGAAGTGATTGTGCCCCTGGACTGGGCACTGGGGAGGCTGCACCTCAAGTATTGTGTCCAGTTCTGGGCTCCTCACCATAATAAGGACATGGAGGTCCTGGAGGGAGTCCAGGGAAGGGCAACCAGGCTGGGGAAGGGGCTGGAGGGCAAATCATATGAGGAACGGCTCAGGGAGCTGGGGATGTTTGGGTTGGAAAAGAGGAGGCTGAGGGGAGACCTTATCACCACCTACAACTACCTGAAGGGAGGTTGTAGAGAGGTGGGTGATGGTCTCTTCAGCCAGGTGAGAGGTGACAGAACAAGGGGCAATGGCCTCAAGCTGCACCAGGGCAGGGTCAGATTAGATATTAGAAAAAAAATTTTTTACTGCAAGAGTTGTGGGGCTGTGGCACAGGCTGCCCAGGGAGGGGGCTGAGTCACCTTCCCTGGATGTGTTTAAAAACAGGGTAGATGAGGTACTTAGGGATATGGTTTAGCATAGGATGGGATTGGTTGGACTTGATGATCTTCAAAGGTCTTTTCCAACCTTGTGATTCTGTGAATTATCCAGTGTCTGTTCTGTATCTCAGTGGTCCTGCCCTGAAACATGCGCTGCTGTAAGCAGTCATGGGAACTGGAAGGTAGTGGAAGGAGTTATTTTACAAATGCTTAGGGGTAGCTTGTTGATGTCCTGTTGACTGCACAGCAAGGGACAATTCTACATAGTAGCTGGCTTCCTCTCTTCCAACCACCTTGCAAAGCATGACACAATTGGCTACAATCACCTAAAGGTCATATGATTGGAAGGGCCATGAGTTTGACTGGATAGCAATACTTGGTGACTGTTCTTAGAACAGGAACCTGCCTTCTGTTCCTTGTTATAGGGAAGTGAATGTAGTAGTGCTGTTGCTTAAAGCCTCCTGACCTCCCAAGTACTGTGCAGTGATGATTAATGGGTTATCTCTAGAGCACCTCCTTGCTTTTCTCTTCAGCATTGCAATCCTATGTTGGCCTTGCAAAGAGGTTCTCAGAATTGGCAGCCCATAAATACTCCAATTCAGTGGCTGTTTCTAGATGAACTTGACCAGGTAGGAAGTTAATGTCATGAATTCACTACTTCTACTTTTTAAATGAAGGGTTCTGGGATTCTGCTCTTGGAAGATGACTCTGTCTATGAAGGGAACTTCACAGAAGATCTAACATTTGTTGGAAAGGTGAGCACTCTCTTCATCTTTTATCATAGAATGATATGGGTGGAAAGGTATCCCAAGAATCAAAGAGCTCCAACCCCCTGCTACAGGCAGGGCCACCAACCTCCAGGCCTGGATCTACACCAGGTTGCCCAGGGCCCCATCCAACCTAGCCTTTCTATACAGTTGCTTGTTTTCTAGAAGGGCTGATGGATTAGTCTTCAAAGTCCATACTCTCCCACTCCATTTCCCCCTCAGTGCCTTAGAAAATAACACTTTTCTCTTTGGGGTGGAGTATTGGTTTTGGTTTGTGTCTTTGGAGGTTTTGCTGCAACTGAGAGACTTCAAGCCACTGGAAGTTTTGGGCATTGTTTTGTTTGCCCTGAGAGTTTCTGTTTGTCTTACGGGACACTTGGCTGTGCTTTGCAGCTGCAGTTGAGATGCTTTTGTGTTCTTCAAACAAATGTTTTTAGCCTTTGTAGTGGTTGAGAACACAGGAAATGATGTATAAACCCCAATGGAGTTGCAGCACCAGCACTATGCTAACGTAACCAAGATGTTAACATAGCTGAGGAATCTGGGAAGCTTAATTTTGCCATCTGGGTGCTGCACTGACATGTTCACCACTTTGTGGTTAGTCTTGACCAGAAATATCTGGTCAAAGTATTCATGAAGCACCCCATTACAGGGGAAACTAGTTCTCTGGCTCGTTACAGAACTCTGGTGAATCTGAGAGGAAATGTGTGGCTGTATCAGGCTGAGTGGATGTCAAAATAGATACTTGGTAATGATTGCAAATGAGCCCTGTCATTTAATGACATGTCATGAGAGGAAGAGTTTGTCATCATCATTTTCAGATGGAAGCCTTGGGTGGATTTTTCAGAGACTGGTTGTAGAGCTTAGCTACAGCTTCCTCCAAAATTAATGTTTAGTTTGAGTGATTAATCTAGAAAAATCTGATACTTATCTAAAGATGGCATGCCTCCTGCTATTAGCACTGACAATCTTGGGCTTGTATTCAAGTTACCATATTGTTTGGCTTTGGATTTGATTTAATTAGAACTTCCAAGTTTGAGTCAAGCTACTGCTTGTCTTCTGTTTTGCCTCAGAGAATTTTAAGGGTTTTTTTTTCTTGGTAGCAGAAAAACACTTTGAAACTGTTTATGGTGAATATCATATGATCTTCCCCCTACCTGTGAAGCCAAACTTGCTTGTGGTTTTAACAAGCAGAGGAAAAACAGAGGAGAAATTGGAAGTTTCATGCTCTAGGTTAGAAACAACTACTGTCAAACTTAAGCCAAAGAATTTTATAGGTCTAAGGAGATATTGTGTTTGTAAAACACAATGCAAATGTTTTCCTCTAATTGTGCCTATCCAGAATCCTGTATGTGTCACTCAATAGCAAGGATATGTTTTCTCCAGTGAGAACTACTCACTATTGCTTAGGAGGCTGAAAATGAAACGTGCACCTCTGTGCTGGAAGTTGTTCTTCATTGTCGTTTGGGGAGCTGGCTCTGTTGAAAAGAGAATTTGAGATCTTGGTCCAGCATGTTTCCTCTCACTAATGAGATCTTGGCAGAATAACCCTTTCTTTCTCTGTTGCAGGGGAAGCTGTCCTTTGCCAATGGCTTCATTCTGGAGGGAACCTTTACTAACAAGCTGGGCCAAGGCCTTCAGACACATGGCATCCTGAACACCTCCAACGAGCAGCTGGATGACAGGATAACCAAAGCGTGAGCAGCAACAGCTGACTACTTGGGTTGTGGCTTGTATTTTGACTCTGCCTAGAGAAATACCAGGTTAATCCCTATAGGAGGGATCAAGGTAGATCTCCTTGCCTGAAGGAGTTGATCTAAAAAGTGGTTTAGATGCAAGAGAAGGAGGAAAGGTGACAACGTTTTGCCATTTAATCTAATGTGACATATGGAGCAGAGATTTTTCTGCTCCCATCCTTTCACCATCCACCAAGAATTACTTCCACCTTCAGACTGGAGAGAATTCTGGAGGCTTCTCATTCCCAGTGATTTTTGCACACACGTGTGCACACATGCATTTCCATGTATGCACACACACAGAGGTCTGAAGCAGTACAGGCAAAGCTAAAATTCATCAGAGAATCATAGAGTTGTCTTGCTTGGAAGGGACTCTTTAGATCATCAAGTCCAACCATCACCCTACCCTGTCATTCACTACTAAACCATGTCCCTTAGTATCTCATCTAGCCATCTTTTAAATCCCTCCAGGCAGGACAAGGGGGAATGGATTAAAGCTAAAGGAGGGAAGGTTTAAATTGGATATTAGGGGGAAGTTTTTTACAGAGAGAGTGGTGAGGGGCTGGAACAGGCTGCCCAGAGAGGGGGTGGGTGCCCCATCCCTGGGGGTGGTCAAGGCCAGGTTGGATGGGGTCCTGGGCGACCTGGTGTAGCTGCAGGACTGAGGTTGGTGGCCCTGCCTGTGGCAGGGGGGTTGGAGCTCTATGCTCCTTGGGGTTCTTTCCAACCCAGACCATTCTATGATTCCTCAACTGTCTTCTTGCTATGTGTCTCTTCTGAAGGCTTTCATTTGAAATAAATAGTCTGTATGTAGAAATATCTGTAATTGGAGTGGAATGTCTGTGATCAATTCACCAGCAAAGGTTCAGATTGATGTTCCACACATGAGGAGATTTTCTTCTCACCCAAAGTACCTCACTGTCAGGACAATAGACTCATTCACTCAATTACCAGTCAGGCACTGATGTACTTCTCTGCTCCCACAATCCTTGTATTAATATATGATTCTGGAGAATCTTCCATATTTGAAGGTGAAGTCTGAAGGAGTTGAGGAGGGACACAGCCAAGCCTAATGCCATCTTATGTTTTGCAGTCAGCTGGGCCTTGAGGAGTTCCCAGTGGAGAAGAGATGGAAGGGAATCTATGACCAGTTCCTGGAGTTCATCCATTCTGGCTGCAAAGAAGAAATGGAGGAGTCTTTCGTGGGGTTCCACATACAAACGAGCAAGGAGCTGAGGAAATCTCAGGAGTACCTCTTCTGCCAAAGGTATGATGAGTATTACGTGCCCTCGTTGCAGCAGAGGAGCCCTTTTGTGTAGAGGGGGTAGTAGATTACATTAAGGTCTGCTATGCATTTGAGTTATGAACCCAAGGATTATCCAGCTGTTCCTGCTCATGAGGCAGGAGGATGAATTGAGATTGAGAGGAACCTTGAGAAGGACTTGGTGGTGTTGTAAGGGGAGCTGAAGGTGATGAATTTAGATAATCACAGGCATTGAAAAGGGTGAAGGAACATTAGTTTGTTCTCATAGCTCATTGTCCCCTTGGAATCTACCTGCAACATCAATTTGGATTTATCCCAGTGTTGTATTGTGTGGTCTTCCTTCTTCACCTCTCATCTTTTCAGGGGGACTGAGGATGTGTCCTGGAAGATAGAAGATATTTTTGAAGAGCTTGTCCAGCACCAGGGGCTTGAATCACTCCAGAGTTATTTAGAGAAGGTAAAGTTCAAGGCCATAATGTTCCATGGCTGTGCACCAGACACAGACACAAGTTGTTAGCATCTTTCTGTAGGCACATATAACGTTGCCAGGGACTTCACTAAATTGTGTATGAATACCTATGCTTGTGAAGAGGATTAAAAAGCTTCCCTGCACTCTCAGTGGCTGTTACTCCACTCAACCAGCCTTTCCCTAAAGCACCCTTTGCACTCTCTCTTGAATATCACAGCAAATCTCATCGGAACAATATTTCTACTAAGCATATTTCTACCTGATAATGGGAGGAGAATGAGCTTTTGGCAGCAAAAATAGACAAAATTATAGTTAATTACCTCTAGGCTTGTTGTTCTTTGCTGACAGGAGAAGGCTGGGTATCCTCTCAGTGTTATCTTCTACTAATGACAAGGGCTGACTTGTAAAATTTCATTTTCCTCTATCACACAGGCATTGAAGTCTTCTCTCCACCCACTGGGAAAGCTGCTGAAGGCCTTGACAATAGCTTTCCAGGCAACATATTCTGGGATTGGGGCCAACAGACACTTGCTGACTATGGCACAAGAGGAAGTCAAGTACTATGCGAAGAAAATATGGGAGTTTTACCAGTAAGTTGATGATGCTGAGCCCTTCCAGTGGGTATGAGCACAGAGGGATTGTGGACTAGACCACTTGGATCACTTCTTCAGGTGACAGGGCTGCTTTATTTCACAGAGTATTTTCTGAGATTTACTTCAGAATGGTGCTAGATAGATAGTTATTTGCAGTAACCAAAGCTTTATGGACCTGGCTGGAGACTGGCTGGAGAGCTGTCAGGCAGAGAAGGACCTGGGGGTGCTAGTTGACTACAGGCTGAATATGAGCCAGCAGTGTGGCCAGGAAGACCAAGGGCATCCTGGCTTTTGTCAGAGCCAGCGTGGCCACAGGGCCAGGGCAGGGATTGTGCCCCTGGACTGGGCACTGGGGAAGCTGCAGCTGGAGTGCTGAGTCCAGTTCTGGGCTCCTCACTCAAAGAACATGGAGATCCTGGAGCGAGTCCAGAGAAGGGCAACCAGGCTGAGGAAGGGGCTGGAGGGCAAATCCTCTGAGGAGCAGCTGAGGGAACTGGGGATGTTTAGTCTTGAGAAGAGGAGGCCGAGGGGAGACCTTATCACCACCTACAACTACCTGAAGGGAGGGTTGTAGAGAGGTGGGTGATGGTCTCTTCATCCAGGTGACAGGGGCAATGGCTGTGGGGACAGGACAAGGGGCAATGGCTGCAAATTGGAGCACAGGAAGTTCCACACCAACATGGGGAAGAACTTTTCCCCAGTGAGGGTGACAGAGCAGTGGAATAGGCTGCCCAGGGAAGTGGTGGAGTCTCCTTCTCTGGAGATATTCAAGACTCGTCTGGACGCCTATCTGTGTAATATGAGCTGGGGAGCTGCTTTGGCAGGGGGGTTGGACCCGATGATCTCTTGAGGTCCCTTCCAACCCCTAAGATTCTGTGATTCTGTGACAGGGGGAAATGGCACAAAGTTGTGCCAGGGCAGGTTTAGATTGGATGTTAGGAAAAAAATTTCACTGAAAGAGTTGTGGGGCCTGGAACAGGCTGCCCAGGGAGGGGCTGAATCACCGACCCTGGATATGTTTAACAGCCTGGTAGATCAGGTACTTAGGGATATGGTTTAGCACAGGACAGGAATGGTTGGACTTGATCTTAAAGGTCTTTTCCAACCTTGTGATTCTGTGACCTGGAAAACTTTTATTATGCCCTTCACTCAGTACATGACCCAGGGGTCTCACTGAGTTGTGGAAGCTCTGTGAGCTATTGCCCATAATAAGACTTCGGTTAGACAATCATAAATAAGAGGAAGAAACCCCAGTAAGCAAGGACAGCAAAGTGGTGTTTGATATCTGTGTCTGAATGAAGAATAGCCTGTTAACAGGCCTCAACTCAACAGGAGTTAAGAACATGTGGTGTAAGCAGCTTGTTGAGGCTCTGCTGATGTGGGTAGTGACTCTAAAATGAGGTGGTTCAGTTGTGTGGTGGTGCCTGTGGGTAACTAAGCACTGAGTCAAAGGCATGAGTGGGGCCCTGTTGCTGTTTGAGCATCTTTTAGAAGATAGAAGACATGCCACAGTAGGCAGAAGTTGGGAGCTCTGCCTCCAGCTGTGCTTGGGGTGGTATTGCCTTAAAAATAAGAGGTTGGCTGAAAGCTCTGTTGTTATCAGTGTAGCCTTATGTACTTGAGGAAGGCTGCCAGCTCTGTGATGAAGGGTTATCTCTCCCAAAGCAGGCTAATAACAGCAGGACAGTTGAAGGCAACAAGTCAGATGTGATTCAGTTAATCTAAACTGTGTTCAACACAGTACAACAGTTTATAAACAGTACAACACAACTGACACCCTGAGCTGTGAAGGTGTTTCTGAGCTGAGTGCATACCATGGAGAGCTTGTTTCATGTCTCAAGACCTTTCAGATGCAGCGTGGAGAGGGACACACACCTTGCTCTGCTGTGCCCCTGCCTAAGTTTTCTAGGCTGATACTTCTATAGCAAAAAAAGGCAGCTTCTCCCTAATCCCCATTTTAAGGTTGTGAAGATTTGGCTTGGAAATATCAAGACAACCCCAAGCTGCTGCTTGAGAGTATGAACATCTTCTAATGTTCATAAATGGATTGGAGAATCAGTTGGAGTTCTTTGGAACACTTATTTATTCCTGGCAGCTTCTGCTGGTAATGGAGCATGTCCATTGAAACTTGAATACCAACAACACCACAAGGATTAGAGAGAGCTTTCTTAATGCTCCACTTGATGTTCAGACTGCTGAGCTCCTCACTTGTGAATAACAAACCACACTTAAAGGGAGGGGAGAGAACTAAACCTTGGTTCTGCTTCTCTTCTAGGGGTTTGCTCCATCTGGCACTGGAACAGAAAGGCCAAATGCCTGCGAAGTGTGTGGATGGAGATACAAGGTATGTGTCACTGCTTGTTTAATGCTGAACTGTGTGGATGCATGGGGTGTCTTCTAAAATATGTTAAGTGCTGAACTGATGGTATTTCTCCTTTTGAGGCAGGTTTAGTGTCTACACTTTCCTACAAGTACACGTTTCAGTAGCTTTGCTTGAAGCATGACAGCAACTTCACAGAATCACAAGGCTGGAAAAGCCCTTTAAGATCATGAAGTCCAACCAATCCCATCCTAAGCTAAACCATGTCCCTAAGTACCTCATCTACCCTTTAGTTAAACACACCCAGGGAAGGTGACTCAACCCCCTCCCTGGGCAGCCTGTTCCAGGCCCCAACAACTCTTTTAGTAAAAACTTTTTTTCTAATATCTAATCTGACCCTGCCCTGGCCCAGCTTGAGGCCATTTCCCCTTGTCCTATCACCTGTCACCTGGCTGAAGAGACCATCACCCACCTCTCTACAACCCTCCTGCCAGGTAGTTGTAGGTGGTGATAAGGTCTCCCCTCAGCCTCCTCTTCTCCAGGATGAACACCCCCAGCTCCCTCAGCTGCTCCTCAGAGGATTTGCCCTTCAGCCCCTTCCCCAGCCTGGTTGCCCTTCTCTGGACTCGCTCCAGGACCTCCATGTCCTTCTTATGGTGAGGAGCCCAGAACTGGACACAATACTCGAGGTGCAGCCTCACCAATGCCCAGTCCAGGGGCACAATCCTCCCCCAGACCTACTGGCCACACAATTTTTGATACAAGCCAGGATGCCCTTGGCCTTCCTGGCCACCTGGGCACACTGCTGACTCACGTTCAGCCTGTAGTCAACCAACACCCCCAGGTCCTTCTTTGCCTGGCAGCTCTCCAGCCAGTCTCCCCCAGCCTGTAGCACTGCCTGGGGTTGTTCTGTCCCATGTGCAGCACTCTACACTTGGCCTTGTTAAACCTCATCCCATTGGTCTCAGCCCATCGGTCTGAAGAGCCTCCCTACCTTCAGGCAGATCAACACTTCCAGTTTAGTGTCATAGCAAACTTACTGAGGGAGCGTTCATGTTCTGTAGCAGAATAGAGTGGTGAGTTGGAGGTGTGTGATACACCACACTGTAAGATTGCCTACATGAGCTACTGTGTGTGAGGCAGTAGTTCCAGCACTGCTGTGTGCTTTGCATTACTCATGGGAACTTCTTGGTGACTTCCATACCAGTGCAGAGAGAAAGGCAGGTCTGAAAATAGGGAGTGCAGTGTGGGGAATGTAGCAGAAGTACAAGGCATGATGTTTCTAGAATAAGAAGGTAGGTATAATTGTGGGAGATCCAGGTTTGGGGCTTTTGGGGTGGGAAGAAGTGTCTTTGTTCAGCTGTCCCCATTTCACCTGGGTTTCTCTTTGCTGTAACCTGCAGCCATCCCCATGTGTGTGGGTTGATGAATCCAAGAGGTTGGTGTAGTGGTAAACAGCTGGAAAAGAGCATTATTTGAATGTATTTGGTCTGCCTTCCTTAAATGACAAGTGGCCTACTGGAATGGCTCAGGAAGAACAGCTGAAGATAGGTCTGTGGTGCTTTAGGTTTCTCCCAGTGACTGAGAGACCACGTGGAGAAAAAGTACTGTCCTGTCCTACAGCACAGGCTTGTATCTTCAGCATGAGAGTGTTTATATAGGTCACTACTATCCTGCTGTGACACTGAACTCTGAGGTGGAGGAAGGAGGGGAGATAAAGAACAGCCTCTTCCATTGTGTCCCATGTCCCTCAGGGTTATAGGTTTCACTTCAGGACTCTGCTTTGCTTTTTTTTGCCATAGTGACCAGAAGGCATGCAGTGTTGTCTTGCCACTGATCTTGCCCTGCTTCTACCCTGAGCTTTTCATGCTCTACATGCTCTATCATGAAAGAGAAGATGACTTGTACTGCCAAGGGATTGTGGACCTAAGCCTCTTTCCTGACATCAAGCTCCTGGAGTTTCTGGATGTGCAGAAGTAAGTGACAGTTTTTCATTCCAGGATGCAATGCCATAGCATGATACCAGCTGGGAAGGTAGTGCCTGAGGAAAGCTCTGATGCCACAGGAGGGATAGGTAGGACATATAACCTGTTCCTGGGTCCATTGTTGACTAGCACTGAAGTTTTCCCTGGTCAGATACAGTCCATGAATGTGTCTCAGAACTGTAGACAATGGTGGTACTTATAACAGTGTGGGCACACAGTCTCAACATGGGGGAAGGGCTATGGAGCCAGATCTTTCCTTCACCCATTCCTGCAGCTAGTTCCATCATTGAAAGTGCTGGGTGAGGACCAAATATTTGGACTCAGTAGGCATGTGAGAGTTTTGGATACAGCATCATCTGTAGCTCAAGGGCTTAAGCAGGGCAGCAGAAGGCCTAGAGTCTCTGATTGGTAATTGATTTAGTCTAGGCACAGTGAGAGGAATTGAATCTGAAAGTGCCAAAACTCTCCACTGATTATTACAGGAGCTTCTGTGAGTAGAATGAACCCTACACTTGGGTTAATGAGTCTATTAATTCTTCCTGCAGTAATGAGTAGAGCAAACACAGCCTCGTGCACCTACAAGACTTTAGCATCATCTAGAATAAGGAGATAAAACCAGTCAAGGCTGACTTAGGGTGTAGTTAAGACATGGATGTCTACCTCCTAAATCTTCTCTCTCTTCTCCTTTCAGACATCTCTGGCCTCTGAAAGATCTCACCCTGACAACTAACCAGGTAAAGAAAGAACCCTAGGAGTTAGCTTTGGTGTGTTACTGAGGTGGCATTGAGGCTACCTGTTGGTTCTGGCTAATCACAGAATCATAGGGGTTGGAAGGGACCTCAAGAGATCATCAGGTCCAACCCCCCTGCCAAAGCAGCTCCCCAGCTCATATTGCACAGGTCGGTGTCCAGATGGGTCTTGAATCTCTCCAGAGAAGGAGACTCCACACCCCCCTGGGCAGCCTGTCCCAGGGCTCCCTCACTCTCACTGTGTAAAAGTTCTTCCCCATGTTGGTGTGGAACTTCCTGTGCTCTGACTTGCAGCCATTGCCCCTTGTCCTGCCAAGCTCCTGATGGAGCTTCACCAAAGTAACCACGGTGCAGGTTGCACTCGGAAATCAGAGCTACGGGATGTGGGTTGATTAGTTATGCTCTGTAGCTACTGCACATGAATTCCTGTATGGGTGGCAGTGTGAGCTCTGCATAGTGCTCTGCTCAAGGGTGTTTCAAAGATGTCTGTGTTCAGAGTGGCACTGCCTAGAAGAGCTTTGTTTTGCCCACCTTTCTGAGCAGCAAACGTGCTTATTTTGGGTCCAGCGCCAAGGAGCCATGTGGTGGCTCTCTGTGGGATGCACTTGCAGACACACAACTCTTTCTCTCCTGACAATGGCAGGGCAAGGGGGATGAATTAAAACTAAAGGAAGGAAGGGTTAGATTAGATATTAGGGGGAAGTTTTTTGCAGAAAGAGTGGTGAGGTGCTGGAACAGGCTGCCTAGAGAAGCAGTGGATGCCCCGTCCTTGGAAGTGTTAAAAGCCAGGTTGGATGGGGCCCTGGGCAGCCTTGTGTAGATCCAGGCCTGAGGTTGGTGGCCCTGCCTGTGGCAGGGGGGTTGGAGCTCTGGGATCCTTGGGGTCCCTTCCAACCTATGCCATTCTATGATTCTCTTTCAGAGGCGGTCCCTTATCAAGGACAAGTGCTTCCTGTCTGCCACGGAGTGCCTGCAGAAGCTGATGTAAGTCACCACCCTGTTCCCTCTGATTGACAACCAGAGCTGATGGGGGATTTTCTGTATTATGGGAATGCTGTAGACTTACACTTGTTTACAAAAGCATATCTGTGTCAGCCCACAAGAGAGTTGAAATAAAAGTTGTTTGTGATAATATTTCAGTTGGAAAGAAAGAGTAACTTCTGGAGAAGAATGTCAGGACATTGCATGTTTAAATGCAACCTTCCACTGGAAAATATCTCCCCTTAGTTTTGTGGAGACATTCCTACACCAAATCTGACTTTGAAATGGAGTTTACTCAGTATGTATGGGAAATTTTCCTGGCTGTGACTGCCTGGTCATGATGGAGCCTGTTGTTCTGGATACATGGAGCTATGTGGGGGATATCCATCCAGTGTGACATCCTGATAAGTTAATGTAGCGAAGTGGAGCTCAGTTAAGAAGCTCAGCTTGGTTTATTGGCTTAAGTCCAGCTTAGGGGATGGTGCTGCAGTAACAAGTGGGAAGGAAGTTAAAGGGGAGCAGAGAAGTGTTGCAGGATCCATCAGATAGGAGCTCTTGGGTCCTGAAGTACACTAGTCCTGGTGGCCCCCTTCCTATGAGACCCAATGTGACTTATCTTCTGGGGAAGGCAGCATGGGATACATGCACCTTGTCAGGGTGTTATGGGCAGGAAAAAATCAACCTTGTATATGTGACAACTCTGTTAGTCCTTCACAGGAGAAATATCTTGATAGAACTGCCCAAAGTGATTTTTTCCCATGCTGTTTGGTTTTTATTTGAGGGATGGTGACTCAGCTTAGTCCTAAACCAAAAGACTGACACTAGGGTGAGCAGGTCATACTCAGGATTTGAGAAGACTCAAGGTCTATCTGGATGATGTTCTACCTTGGTGATGCCTCCTGGCACAACCCCTTTTGTTGACCCTTTTTTGTGCAGCTGTTTGAGATGATGGGACAGCCTTTTTCTGTAGCATGATGGTCTGCTCTGATTTTTGTTTTTAGTTCTGCTGCTTTACCTCTTTATCTGTATAGTGGCAGCATCTTTGACATGGCTGTTTTCACAGCACCACAGTGGATCCCCGGGAGAAGCTGGTGATCCTCCAGAAGACATATGAGGAGATAGAGAACACAGTGTCCCGGGTGGTAGAGAAGGACTACAAGCTCCCCATGGATGATCTGCTGCCCCTACTGATGTATGTTGTATCCCGAGCAAAGTAAGTGGAAGCTTTTAACTTCCCAGTCCCATTGTTTTGTGGGACCTCAAGAGACAGGACAGCCACGTTTCCAGGCCAAATAGTTTAAAGGACAACTGGGGTTTGTGTCTTAACATGCTTTTTTCCTGAGCTCTATTTGGGTTTCTGTGTGTTACTGCCTGCCAGCTGTGGTGTGGTGGGGTTGGCCATGAGATAAAGTGGCTAGGGACTTCTTGAGTGTCCACCTCTTACCTGAGGGGATAATTCAGGGTTGTCTTGGGAAACAGTCTTATCTGTGTCTCAGATTACTGTAGAAAATAGAACATGGAGCCTGTGAAAGCCAATTATTGATGCCTTCAAGGCATCATCTGTGTATCATACATCTATTTTTCCATTCTCAGTGAGGTGCTGTGATTTGTTTCAGAGACGAGGAAGGTCTTGAACACTGACCACCTAGTAATCAGACTTTTCCTGTGTAAGAATGCCTGTAAACATAACACACTCCTGCTGAAGCAGCTCTGTCTGTGCTGCTTTCACTGGAACTGCAGGAACCTGCTTACATCCAGTAGAATGAAACTGTACTTTTTTTAAAATTCATTTTATTTTGCTGGAAAATTTGAGTTGAAATCCTTGACTGACATCCTGGGTATGCCTGATACCCAAAAAAGGGGGAAATGGTTAAACTCTGGACCATGAAATCCAGAAGTTTGTTTTTTGCCTCCACATCCCCCCTCCCCACC
>VZTU01005866.1:0-12388 GCA_013400835.1 Zapornia atra | reverse complement strand
CTTCTCCCCCCCCACCCCTTCCTCAGCCTCCTTGGCCTTCTCCCCCTTTATCCTGCAGTCATGTAGGATGACAGAAGTATGTTTGCTCAGGAGCCTTCTCAACTGTAGATGAGAAAGGAGGGGAATGAGACACTATGAAAAATGGAGGAGTTTAAATTTTCTTATGACTGAGCATCTTTGAGATCCAGCCATGCCAGGTACCTCAAGGACTCAACCTCCAGAAGATCAAGGTGATGCACAATGAACGTCAGATCAGCAATGAACTTCCAGATGTCTGTTTCTTTCTCTCCATATTCTGATTTCAAGCACCACAGACACCAGTGCCCAGAGATTTGTTCTGATTATGACTTTTTTTTTTCCCCTTTTCCTCCTAGAATACAGCACCTGGGAGCTGAAATCCACCTGATCAGAGACTTGATGGACCCCGCCAATCAAGGAGGACTCTATGACTTTCTGTTGACAGCACTGGAGGTAAGAAAAGGTTTTCAACAGCGAGTTGTGAGCTGCTTTGGCTTTTCCTGAGTAGTAGAGACAGGCATTATACTCTCATTTAATTTCAGAAGGTTGTTCATAAGCATACTATGAGTTACTTTCTTTCTAGTCTACTTCTAATTAACAATGTGCAGATTTAATCTTCCCTCTGTGGGTGCATCACAGCTTCACTTTGTGTGCAGACCAGATTTTGCCCCAAAGTCCCAAAACTTCTTTGTAACAAGTTGCTCTGTTCCCTGCCTAGTCATGCTACGAGCACATACAGAGGATGAGACTCCACCAAAGAGAGAACTGCCACATCACTCACAGCTCCTGAGCCCCAGGACCCGAAGGGATGCTCCTCCCTGATGCACTTTATTGACCAAACACTGTTGGAGGAAGAAGCAATCAAGTCACCACTGTCCTGGCTGCCTTTAAAAAGGGAAGAATGGTTAATTTATTGAGATGAGGTTTTGTTGTTGGGTTTTCTCTTGGACTATGATGACAAAAGTACAGCTGTATGGATGCTGTGGGTTAAAAGCCTTTGATAACATAACCTCAGCTTGTGGTTTGGGAATCTTTGTGGGATGTGGCTGAGGTTTTGTTTTCCTGCAGAGAGCAGCCTCCCTTGCACACCTGTTTAACCATTCTCTTGGATGCTGTGTTTGTTTTGCACTGGTGAACTGACATAAGGGAGGTTAATTTATAGAGAGTGATTAAGTGAAACCCCAAGAACTGTCTTGGTGGGACTCCTCCTGGCTGGCAGAGTGGCATGGACAGGAGAGGCCATCTCCATCCTCCTGTTCCTGGAGTGAGGTGGCTTTTCCTCTATGCCTAAAGAGGAAGGCTTTTCCATTCCTCTTCCTACCTATCTCAAACTCAGTACCTCTCCACTGCGTTGTAAAGCTGCTATTGACTAACTTCCTTGGTTTATGATACTTCAAAGTGTATATATTCTTGGAGAGACTCCTGTTATATCTCAGGGATATCACACTTGCACCTTGGATGTGCTAGTGTAATTCTGCAGGGGTTTGTATGTGCCTTATAGAAAAGACCATGGATTGTCCTGGGGTTGAGAAATTGCCAATCCTGGGGAGACAAAACAGAAACCCACCTGGCTTTCTGCACTGACAGAGCTGTGAAAACACTGGTTTTCCTGGGGGTGCACAGCTTTGTGCTGACAGATCACCCACCAACTATACCCAGCTGGGTACAAATCAGGTAAGAATTGGGCTGGATTTTATGCTGCCTTCACAAAAGGCAAAAGGATACTGAGTATCCTGTTCCTGTCAGACAAAAATAAACTCTGAGTTTCATATTTAGGGCAAAAGCTCTTTTCAGCTAGATTTTTTTAACCTGCTTTTATTTTACACATTGACTTTTAAATTGTCCAGGTTGGTGACTTCAGGAAAACAAAACAAAACTGTACAGTTTTCTCCTGTTTATCACAAGTATTATGCTTTAATAAATAGTACACTGATTACAATAGTTAATATATTGGTATGAGAGAATCCTAATGTATGTTTTACAATAAACTGTATTTAAATAAAGCTGTCTAATTTTTAAGAGAGATTGCAGACTTGCACATGTCTTGTTCCAATCTTGTTGCTGTTTTCAGGCATTTGAGAGTTTTCTTTCCTTTTTAACTTTAGAAAATATGTGGCTCCCTTACTGCCTTATCCATAGAAATGGTGAATTTGAACTACAAATTAGTTTCCTGCTGTAATTGTGAATCAATAGAACTAATTTTTGTGCTTCTGTTCCCTGCTGAATCAGTAAGATCATGGATTAAGCTTTAAGCTCATTTCTTGCAATTAAAGCTACTCTGTTTTACCCCATTGTCTGGCACTGGTCATGCTAAGCCAAGCCTTGGGAAGGATGGCTGTTAGACATCTTCAGAGCTGAATAAGGTTGGAAAAGACCTTTGAAGATCATCAAGTCCAACCAATCCCATCCTAAGCTAAACCATATCCCTAAGTACCTCATCTACCCTTTTTTTGAACACATCCAGGGAAGGTGACTCAACCCCCTCCCTGGGCAGCCTGTGCCAGGCCCTGACAACTCTTTCAGTAAGAAGATACTGTGGGTGCAGAGACAGCTCTGGTGAAGAGAGTATTTACTTCAGCACCTCTTCAGCCACCCTGCCATGCTGGCCTATCTTCTTCCTTACTAGTGGTCCACAGGGGAGAGGAACTACCTGCAGAAATGATGCCTCCTTCCCTGAGAACTGCTGCCTGAATTTTTGCATCACAGCAAACTCATGCCATCCATCCAAGTGAGGATGTGGCAGGCTGGACAGAAGGGTGCCTAAACCAGTCTGGGGTATGTTGAGATATTTTGGGCTCTTTGTGTAAACACTTGACTTGGAGTTTTGTTCTTTTCACACAACAAAGCCCAGCAGCAGCTCCAGCTTCATGGGAGAAGACACTGGCTAAGCAAACCCTTTTATAAACTTGCAGTGTTTAAAATAGTTGGTGCCAATCTGAATTGCACAGCATGCAGTGAGACTGGGGAATACAAGCCCAAAAAACATGCTTCCCTACTGATTGTCAGCTCCAAAGCATTGTTCCTCACCTCTCTGAAATCTCACCTCCTTTATGTAAGGAAGGAAAGCTCCAGCTTGCCTGCCTTTGAGAATGTAAACAGCCAAACTTGCCTAAACCTGGCAGTTTTCCAGTCTAAAGAAAGAGCCTACCAGAAGGTTGAATCACTGAGATGTAGTCACAGCTGTTTAGAAAAGAAGCAATCTGTTTTCTCCATACTGCATTCTTCCATGCTCTGGGTATTGATTTTTAATTTCGGGTACCATTTCCTACTCAAAAATGCAGAAATTTCTACTATAAAACAGGACATGCAAAATGCATGCATGTACAAACTCCACAGGATTATCTAGAAAACAGTGAGACTTCTACTATTGCACTTCCTAAACATACAGGTGGTTAGTTGCTCTTACCAGTCATCTTGTTGAAAATTGAGGAAGCTCTTGAGCAATATAATTCAAGTGAGCCCTAAAGGGGCAGCTAAAGGTAACAGTGTGCAGCCATTTGTGCTTCTAGGCTTTCTCACTAACCAGTAAAAGCAAGAGGGATACCTCACTGGAAGCATTCTTTTAGCCCAAGGGGTAGCATTCAGGTTGCAAATTGTGCTATGCAACCATGCAGTAGTGCTATTTGGTGTGTTAACAGCATGGCTTTTTAGGGAGATAGTGGTGAGGCTACTTGCTAGCTTCCCTGATGAATCAAATCTCCACTTGATATAAAACAGTGCCTTGAAATAGCGTGGTGAAATGTGAGAGTACTTTTTAGCTCCTTCCTTTTGAGCTGGGGTGGATCATGTGCTTTCAATGACCTGTGGCAGATGTGCTATCAGGATTCCAGCTTCCTGATATGGTAGATTTAATCCTGCAGACCCTGGAGCAGCAATGATAGCTGACTCTACCTGAGACTTACAGCTTTGGAGAGATGCCACTGTATGGGGGAAAATACTAGTCAGCTCTTCCCCATCCAGGCAACAGCTGTTGAGCCAGCTCAGGCTTCAAGGGAAGCTAGCTGACCTAAGGTCCTCTTAATATTAGAGAAAAGGAAAAGAAATGCTAAGCTGCACCTGGAAGTAGGGCAGGCCTTGAAGCAATGTAGGTGTGAGCAGACAAAGCAGAGCTTAAATGCTGAAGCCTGCAGTGCAGGTTTGCTGTCTGTATGCAGTGCCCTCAGAGGGAATATGGTGCAGACCACTGAGATCTCAGTGTTTAGCCCTGACACACCTAAGGTGGATCCACTGAGAATTTCTACTCCTTTTCCCTGAATGATGCTCACAGGTAGGGCTCATAATACTACAATGTATGGTTTGAGTTTCTCTTTCATCTGAGCCTCTTTTTTTTGTCCTGTCCAATTAATCTAGACAAATACTGTCTTAAAGTGTTCAGTTGTCTTAATGAATGTACTCTCTCCCCACTCTCTATTAAGGCTCTTTGTACTTAAAACTGCAACAGCTATTAAACAGGGAGGAGTCAGTCTTCTACAAACACCCAAAAGGTTCATTTTACAAAGAGCTGAATAAATAGGAAGTTAGAGTAGGGCTGTATCTATTGCTGCTTTCAAGTGGTGGAGTAATGCCTCCGGAGGTGGAGAAAGTGATGTCAGGTCTAGTTTCTTGAAATCTTCATTAGCACTCAATGATGTTAACACCTTCACAGTCCTCTTTAAATCAAACACTGCATGGAGCATGCCCAAGGTGGAAATGGCAGCTTTTGGAGTGTTCTTTGCTGAAGCTTCATCATCCAGGCCATTTTCCAAGACAGAAATCCTGTTCTCTGCAATAACTTTGAGGAAGTTGTAGAACTCCTTGTAGTCTATACCAGTGCAAGACTTCATGATCAACTGAGGGGGATAAAAAACAACAAACTCAGCATTGAAATGGAAAAAGCTCTCTCTTAGTTACAGTAAGAACTGTAAAAACATGTTTTTTCAAGCTAGTAACTATCTGGAATCATAAGTAAACATGTTTAATCATATTATTTTTGTAATTCTCCAATGCCCCTAGAGAAAAGACGACTAAAGGGGGACTTTATTAATGTTTATAAATATCTTGAGTATGGGATGCAGGGGGAATGGGCCAGCCCCTTTTCAGTGTCTGTGGGGACAGGACAAGGGGCAATGGCTGCAAGTTGGAGCATAGGAAGTTCCACACCAACATGCAGAAGAACTTTTCCCCAGTGAGGGAGCCCTGGGACAGGCTGCCCTGGGAGGTGGCGGAGTCTCCTTCTCTGGAGATATTCAAGACCCGTCTGGACACCAACCTGTGTGCCCTGTCCTAGGGAGCTGCTTTGCAGGGGGTTGGACCTGATGATCTCTTGAGGTCCCTTCCAACCCCTATGATTCTGTGATTTCCTTACCTTACTTGAAATGTCACTAGCTCCAAAAGCAATAATCTGTTTCTTATAAGTACTAAATGGCTGTGGCTTTTGAAACTAGTTTTGAAGGACACAAACCTAAGCAGCAGTAATAGCCTCCAGAAATAAACTTTACATTTGTTTCATGCTTAGGATTTTGGAAGCATACAAGATACAATATTGTTTGCTATAGTTACATGTTCTAAAAGTATCACTTTGAAGACACAGAAACCTGCTGCCACCTTTGTTTTAATTTTGTTTGGCTCAGGTTCACTGTTTTTTCATGAATCATCTTCAAACCAGTTCTTCTGCATGCAGTCTGTCTTATCAGTTCTTCTATTTACAAGAAAAAAACACTTGTATTTTATGAAGGGGAACATAAATACTACATAAAGGATTGATCTTGATGCCAAGTTGAAGAACAGTTAGTTTTTCATTAGTGGAGCATTAGTGTTTTAGGCAACATCCTAAGCTCCTTGACATGGCAAATACAAACTGGTACAACCCTTCCCCATCTTAATAAAGCAATATTTGATTTCCTGCAAAATGAAGCTGTCACCAGTTCCTACTATCTGTATGAAACACACACTAATTCCAGGGATGATGTTAAGGGCTTTTGTGTCTTAGAAGTCATAAGGTTGTACAATGCACCCTGGAATATACATTATCCTTTAAGAGAGAGTCACAGACGCACGGGGGTTGAAAGGGACCTCAAGAGATCATCGAGTCCACCCCCCCTGCCAAAGCAGGGTCCCTAGGACAGGGCACACAGGTTGGTGTCCAGATGGGTCTGGAATCTCTCCAGAGAAGGAGACTCCACACCCCCTGGGCAGCCTGTCCCAGGGCTCTCTCACCCTCACTGGGAAGAAGTTCTTCCCCAGATTGGGGCAGAACTCCCTGGGCTCCAACTTGAGCCCATCGTCCCTTGTCCTGTCTCCACAGACACTGAAAAGGGTCTGGCCATTTCCCCTGCATCCCACACTTCAGATATTTATAGACATTATAAGGTCCCCCCTTAGTCGTCTTCTCTCCAGGCTGAACAGCCCCAGCTCACTCAGCCTTTCCTCTCAGGGGAGATGCTCCAGGCCTTTCATCATCTTTGTAGCTCTTCTCTGGACTCTCTCCAGGAGATCCCTGGCTTTTCTATCTCAGGGAGCCCAGAACTGGACACAACACTCCAGGTGGGGCCTGACCAGGGCAAAGTAGAGGAGTCAGGCAGCCCACAACATGTTGTTATACCTGGCATTGTAGGTGCCAATCATCCATAGGGTCTTTCCATTCATTGATTTCCCTCTGGACAGCTGCTAATTCATCCTGCAGGAAGCACCACATTATAGCCACATTGCAGCCATTCACCCAGTTGTGGTTGATGGAAATGGTATCCTCCTGAAGGAAGAAATTAAACAGTTACTTGGCACGAGGTAGGAAAGCATGAGAAAACAACTGTAACACCACTGATCATGCAATATGCAAAAATCATATTCCTCAGCATGGAAAATGCTGCTTTGGCACCACCACACCTCTTTGTATTGTGCCTCAACAGTGAAGTCTTGTTTCACTCTGTAAAGTGGGAAATGTCTCCAGTTCCTCTGAGGAACCTTTAAAGGGCACGACAGTGAGAGAACATAGCATGGAGAAAGGATTAATGCTGTCAATTTTGGTTTGTAATCACCAATTTGTTAGCATTTTCCTTTATTAAATTGCTATTTGTAGTCAGGAACTAACATGAACAGCCTCGACTTAAATCCATCTCACCTAGCATCCTATTTCTCAGTGACTAGTAGCATCTAATGAGGAAAAGCATAAGGAAAGAGGGTGCAGACAGTTTCTCTGGTTGTAGACTCTCCCAGCTTCTAGAGGTCAATGACACAAGGAGCTTACAAGTTCAGGCTTGCTTTTAGCCATCATCTTGATCAGCCACTAGAAGACCTTTCCTCCCAGAATCTCTCTAGACTTCTTTTGCAGCCCAGTTAGATTTTAGCATCCATACCAGTTTGGTTGGACTCAAGCCTGCTGCCTCACCATCTCCCTACGTTCTGAAAAGGTTGGTATTGGTGATTTTTACCAGATTGTAAACTTGGTGGTGCCATCCACTGGGGATGAAGACTATCTCCCCTGCTTCCTGCACGATTTCAACAGGGGGTTGACTTTGGTTGTAGCGAGGGTAAACACTCCTGTCCTGAAGACTAGGTGCAGTCACATCGAAGGGCAAGTTGCCATGGTGGTCCTTCAGGTACTCTTCCTGTCCTGCTGGGTACAACAGCCATTTCTTTCTCCCACATATATTGGCTGACCAGCTATAGGAACGGAAGACATCAGCATGGAATGGAGTCCTGGGGGGGCAAATCAGAGGTTTAAGTAAGCACAACACCTAAAAGCTGTAAGATCATAGAATCATAGAATGGTCTGGGTTGGAAGGGACCCCATGGATCATAGAGCTCCAACCCCCCTGCCACAGGCAGGGCCACCAACCTCCAGGCCTGGAGCTACACAGAGTTGCCCAGGTCCCCATCCAACCTGGCCTTGAACACTTCCAGGGACGGGGCATCAACTACTTCTCTGGGCAGCCTGTTTCAGCACCTCACCACTCTCTCTGTAAAAAACTTTCCCCTAATATCTAATCTAAACCTTCCTTCCTTTAGCTTTAGTCCATTCCCCCTTGTCCTGCCATTATCTACCCTTTTAAAAAGTTGAATCCCCTCCTGCTTATAAGCTCCCTTCAGGGACTGGCAGGCTGCAATGAGGTCCCCCCACAGCCTTCTCTTCTCCAGGCTGAACCAGCCCAGCTCCCTCAGCCTCTCTTTGTAGGGCAGGTGCTCCAGCCCTCTGATCATCCTTGTGGCTCCTCTGAACCCTCTCCAACAGTTCCACATCTTTCTTATATTGGGGGCCCCAGATCTGGACACAGTACTCCAGATGGGGCCTCACGAGGGCAGAGTAGAGAGGGACAATAAATGATGAATGAAAGTCTCTGAGAATTAGGCATACACACAGAGAAATGAATCTTTACTATGTAAGCCTGACCCCAAACTGTCATCTTTTTAATTTCATTTTGACTGCTTTAAGTATTAAAAGTATCTACTAAGTATCTACATAGTACTGCATTATTTTATAGCCTCTGTACTTCCCCACCAGTTAGTTTTGCATCTGTACCACATACACCTCAATGGCAGGAGATGCTGTGATGTGAACTGATGAGAATGCTGTAAATGTAACTTCATCATCAATGCTGGGCTTCATTTTTCACCTGCAAAATATTTGACTGACTCACCAGCGCCCCTCCAAGGCTTCTGTTGACACAAGTGGCTGATAATTCCCAGGGAGTTTCTGCTCTAAAAACTCATATAAACTAGCTGACAACTTTTTTCCCAGATTTTGTGAGTGCAATTCAGGGCTTTCTGAAAGACCAAAAGCACTTTAGCTGACCACATAAGGGCAGCTCACATGCAGAGCTAAATGAGCTGCTTGAGAAACAAGGCAGGCTGGGTTCAGGTACAGCAATACCTCTGCAGCATGATGCTGTCCTGAAGTACAATGTGGTAATTCCTCTGTAATACTAAATCATAAAAATGAGTGCATAAGAATGGCAGAAACCACACTGCCTTACCATGAACCTTTAGGTCCCATGTAGACAAACCGGTAATCATCCACAGCTATAGCATCCCAGTATTCATTCAGCCAGTCAGAGGAGAAATACACAGGGGTTGTATAAACATCTTGCTCAGGGAAAGCTCTTAAAAAGATAAGGTTTTGGAAATTGGTCTCAGTAAAACACAGTCAAGTCTCTCACAGGACATTAATACTTAGCTGCCATCTCTGTATCCCTGGGAGCTCTGAGTAGTATGGAAAATGCATTCTGTCTCCCAGGAAAGCTGTGAAGGTTAACTGCTATTTGAGAAACTTTTAATTATGGCAGAGACAAATCCTAATAAACACATTCTCTTTAGATGAGACACTTGCAAGACTGGTTGTCCAACTGGATGGCAGGCTGGGAGTGTGAAGGTTAGGAGGGAAGCCAGGCTGTGGGATTTTGACAAGCGTGTGGCCTCCTCCTGCAGAATATGCTCCCCCTTTGCCACCCCAGGGTGTGTGTACAGACTTTCTGAAGCCACAACACTGGTGTTTTGGAAAGGAGACAAACATGGAGGCAGAGGTTGACAACCTGCCTTTACTGTAAGTCACTGCAAACTCAAAAATGAACAAGAGGTGACCATGAGGAAGTAGGATTAAGAACAGGGTATATCTAAGGAAGAAGTGATTTAAGTGAAAAGACACAGGCCCCACACAGATATGAGGAAAGGACAATGCAGTGACCTTGCAAGCAGAAGGATGGAGCAGAAGGAAAGCCAGGACAGGGTGAAGAGAACTTTAATGACTGGGAAGGGTAACAGAAAAGAGAATGGATAGCAAAGAGTTATAACTAGCACACGCACATGAAATGAACCATCATTAGAGATGTTTCCCTTCTTTTTAAGAAGTAAGGTTTGCACTGTGGCAGACAAGCAAAAGCCAGATGTTAGAACCACACACAGGGATAAAATTTAGTCATTTCAAAGGCAGATGAAAAGGAAAGCACTCGAGAATGTCAGCAAACTATGACCTGTTTAAGGATCACCAAGAGCCATACTGTGTAAGACTGATATTCTGGTGGCCAGATGCTAACAAACAGCACTGCTGGCATTCAAACACTGAGGCATTAAAGGGTGAGTGTTAAGACTCTGTGGCAGCTCTCTGCTGTGTGAGGTATGGAAGGGTTTCCAGGGTGCTCTTACCTGCTCAGGTGCCAGTCCTTGAGATAAAGGCACCCTCGGGATGAATGGTAGCCATTTTTAATGTACTCTTTCCAGTAATTGATATACTCCTTGAAGGGGAGCTGCTCCTTGGGGTTAGAATTGTACTCCTTGACATCACAGTTGGCAACAGGTACTACAGCATCTCCTGAAACAGAAATTCTTTGAGCCCAGGTGAGGAGAGAATAACCGATGCTGAAACTGAACTCCCTTAGCTTATCCCCTGCACAGTCTCCAATATCTGGGATATAATTTAACACCAGTTAAATTAATGCCAAATACAGTGCAAACACCCCCAGCCCAGCTTTCACTCCCAATGCCACCAATCTAGGCAAACATGATTCAGACCAGAAGTTAGTAATTTAATTGTGAGTAGAATTCTCCCCCTCAAAACCACATCAGGAGTGGGGTATTCATTCTAATAAAATAAACTAATATTTCACAACCTGAAGAGATACTTCACTGTAACTGCACAATGCTTTCCCCTTCCCTGGAGAAAGTGTCAGGCAGCTTCTTGAGGTTAAAGTTTAGCAGGTATATCATAGAATCATAGAATGGTCTGGGTTGGAAGGGACCCCTAGGATCATAGAGCTCCAACCCCCCTGCCACAGGCAGGGACACCAACCTCAGGCCTGGAGCTACACAAGGTTGCCCAGGGCCCCAGCCAACCTGGCCTTGAACACTTCCAGGGACGGGGCACCCACCCCCTCTCTGGGCAGCCTGTTCCAGCACCTCACCACTCCTTCTGTAAAAAACTTCCCCCTAATATCTAATCTAACCCTTCCTTCCTTTAGCTTTAATCCAACCCCCTTGTCCTGCCATTATCTGCTCTTTTAAAAAGTTAAGTCCCCTCCTGCTTATAAGCTCCCTTCAGGCACTAGAAAGCTGCAATGAAGTCCCCCCACAGCCTTCTCTTCTCCAGGCTGAACAAGCCCAGCTCCCTCAGCCTCTCTTTGTAGGGCAGGTGCTCCAGCCCTCTAATCATCTTCATGGCCCTCCTCTGACCCCTCTCCAACAGTTCCACATCTTTCTTGTATTGGGGGCCCCAGCTCTGGACACAGGACTCCAGCTGGGGCCTCACGAGGGCAGAGTAGAGAGGGAAAGTGGTATATGAAGTGGTATGGCTCAATTATACAGCACTTTTTATTTTATTTATTTTTATTTTATTATATAATTTGAGGTTGGAATCTGAGAAATATAAAGAGTGAGTATAGAACAAATTAATTTAGAAAAAAAAGAGAATTGCTCAGGTTTGTCTAGTGGTTCTATTCCTATGATTAAAAGAAAACTGTGTCATTTAGCATATGCATTTTACTTAGGTATTAAAAATGTCATGGCTTACCAAACTTCTGCAGCAGATGATCAAAGTTAGGCTTTCCATCCCAAGTAACCCAATTTCTCCTGCTGCCCCAGTCTTCAGTGAATTTAGCTGAGAAAATACAGGGATGGTTTGGAATCAAATAATCCCGGAAAAAGTCTGAGTAAGTGAATGATTCTACTTTTTCAATGAAGTCAACGTGTCCTCCGGGGAGGCAGAATGCACCCTGAGATGAACTGCTGTAGTCACGAAAAAAGGCAGTGGAACAGGCAAATGTTGCCCTGTCCATGCAGGCTGGATACCCTTCCTGGCGTAGCCAAGACAGTGTTGACCAGATGCTATCCTGTCCTAGGGTAAAAAAAAAAACCCTCTACTTTAAAATGTGATTTGAGTCTCTAAATCCATGAAAGCTCACAGGAAAATATAAACTAGCCAGAGGTAAAACAAGAAGTTGTGTAGAAGCATCCCACTGTGCTGGGTCAATGAGGATCTTCCATAGGTGATGAAGTTCAGTGCTGGTGGGATGTCTGACAACGAAGCCGCCCTATGGATGGTGAAGATGTCGCTTTTCCCTCCTCACCTTCTTGTCAGGGAATGACCTGCAAAGGCTGGTTCCTTCCTGAAACAGCAGAAATGTTAATTTTAGTGGGATACCCCTGGTAAATGAGCTAATTGCAGGGGTAGAAGGAAGGACGGAAGGAAATCCTCTTAATATTTGGGGCATTGGGAAACTGCTGCAGTCCAGTGATGGTACTGGGGTGTACCCCTTTGAACTGGAGAAGATGTAAGTGCTGGCAGCCCCACACCCCCTCCCCTCAGCCCACCCCAGACCTTTCTCTATGGGTCAGGAGACAATTAAAGGTAAAGTAAAAGGTAAATCATAGTAAATAAAAGGGAGGTGTTTTGGGAGGGGGTGGGGGT
>VZTU01005865.1:22474-52005 GCA_013400835.1 Zapornia atra | reverse complement strand
CTGCCTATAGAATGCATTATGAAGGAGAAAGAACGGCATAGTGAGGACAGCCTGAATCTATGACATCTCTGAGTGCTGGATGGCAGGAGGATTGTAAGAGGAAGCAAGGAGGGCAGAAAACTGAGTACTGAAAGGCAAAAGGACTAAAAATCCCAAGTGCCTTGGGGCAGAGGAGAAATCATAGATAAGTCAGAATAATGGTTAGGCTGAGGCCTTATTCAGAGGAATGATTAATGAAAGGGGAGAGGAAAAAAAAGGCACAAAGAAAGGTTTTGATACATTGAGAAGAGGTTCACACAGAAAACCAATTCAACAATGGCCTTGTGAAGGCAAACATTTACAGCTAAGGATTTTTGACTGACCAGGAATGTTTTCTGGTTTATAATCTACAGTTTTAAAAAATTAGTAACAAATAGTGGGAAATCAGTTGCTCAAAATGTCTGATCCGGGTTGGCATGACCTTTGTTTTCTCTCTGATCCACTTCAGCGGTCAGATGTAGCCCAAAGAAGTCTGCACCATTGAAGGTACCTCTAGCTTGCACAAAAGAAGAGGATGTGCTGGGGTTACCCTGTGTTTTCAGCTACTGATCTAGTCACCCACTAGAGGGGAAGTAGAGTGGGCCTTACACTTTGTTTCTATGATACAAGGTAAGTCTCATAGTCTCCTATGCTGAGCCTTTTGCTATTCTAGGTTGAACTGCTGTTGAGTCATAATGATGCTAACCTCAGTTTTGTATTACTTCATTCGTTATACTTGTGTGTTTCATAAACCATGTCTAGATTCAGCAGATCAGGAAATGTTCTGCTGGAAAAACCCTAAGGGGATAAAAATTGAAGTTGCCTTCCCTGCTCTGAATGAGTAACTCTTCTTCCCAATTTTCTTGAAATTGAAATTCTGTTCTCTCCGAAATTACTCACAGCAAGCCACATTCTCTCAGCAGTACATGAGGATGTAATGTCACAAGATGTGTTGTTGTCTTCCTTAGGACATGATGAAACTGTTGAAGGTGTTTCAATCCCTGATCCAAATTTCAGCTTGACCACCTCAAATACTTTCAGAGATAGCTATAATGCAACCATGAAACTAGGTAAATGTCGATCTTCTGTCTGTCAGTAAATTGGATATTTCCAGCAACAGATAGTTTTACTAGACTGTGGTGATTTGACCTTGGTTGCAGGCCAGACACCCACCAAAGTCTGTCTATCAGTGCCCTTTTCAGCTGGACAGGGGAGAAAATATATATTGAAAGGCTCAGGAATCGAGATAAGGACAGGAAGAGATCATTCCACAATCAGCGTCATGGGCACAACAAACTCCACACAGAATAAAGAAAACTAATTTATTACACTACACTACACACACAGTGAAACCAGAGTTGGGTAATGAGAAGTGCAACCAGATCTTAAAGCACTTCCCGCCACCCCTCCTTTCTTAGCAGACTGCACTTTAGTCATGATTTTGCTCCCTTCTTCCCCCTCCCCCCTCCCAGATTATGGTGTTAGGGGCAGGGAATGGGGGAATGGGGGTTTGGGTCAGTTCCTCATGAGCTGTTTTCCTTCTTCGTGGGGGTGGGGGCATTCCTCATATTCTACCCCTGCTCCAGCATGGGGTCCCCACCACAGGACACAGTCCTTAATGAATGTCTCCAATATGAGTCCTTTCCCACAGGGCTTCAGCTCTTCATCAGCTGCCCCAGAGTGAGTCACTGCTATGGGGTGCAGTCATAAATCATAGAATATCTGTCAGTCTCTCAGGCCCAGACTGCTCTGGCCTGGTCCTCACAGGGTCACAAGCCTCCCCACAGCAAACCTGCTCTGTTGTGGATCTATCTCTCATCTCAGTGTCTGTCTGCAGGCTGCAAATGCTATCAGAGGCTTGCTCCAGTGTGGGTGACAGCATCTCCTGTATGTCTCCACCTGCCCCAGCCCACAGGCTACAGGCGGTGTCTCAGCTTTTTCCGTGGGCTGTGTGGGGGACACCCGCTCCACCATAGTTTTCTCCATGGGCTGCAGGGTCATCTTTCTCTCCAGCACCTGGGGTGCCTCTTCCCCCACCCCCTTCCCTGGCCTTGATGCCTGCACAGTTTCTTACATCTTCTCATTCCCTTCTCACTCCCAAAAAGCGGCTGCTTGCAAGTTTTTTTCACCTAAATGTGATTCCCAGAGGTGCTGAGACTGTCGCTGATGGGCTCAGCCCTGGTCAACAACAACTCTGGCCTTGAGCCGGCTGGTGTTTGCTCTGTCAGGCCTGCAGAGAGCTTCTGGCTGCTGCTTGCAGAAGCCACCCCTGCAACCCCTCCCTTCTCCACCAGAACCCAGCCATGCAAAACTACAACATAGACACAGAAATGTTTTATTGACATTTCTTTATATAATCAAAATATGGCACACTGGACATTTGAAAGCAAAACCCCTAATAGATAATTCAGTCTTGATGAATAAAAGCAAATAGTGTCTACATTAATCTCACCAACTGTGAGATTTGAGTTAGCAATCTGGAGATTCAATACCACTTTCTGCATATGACCACAATGAAAAAATATCATATCCTAATCCAAACTGTGTTAACATCCAGGAGTATAAGCTCTTAAAAATAATATAGAGAAATCTTTACATGTAATATTTTCCATGTATCAAAATTAGCAAATTGGTAAATAAAGTCCCAAGTTCATACCACACCTGTTGAGTGAGATCTTTATGACTGTTAAAGATTCATAGCATGAGCATGGGCCAAGATTGCAAATATGTTGTGAGAAAGAATTCAGGAGTGGAGCTGGAGAGCCAAGTGATATGTTCAGCAAAATCACTTATATATTGCATTCTCAAAAGAAGGCAAAGGGAGAAGAACAGGAATAACATTAGCAATTATTTAAATTTTGCATTCATATTAAGACTGGTTATTTTCCATGCTGCCCTGTTGCTTCTTCCCAGGCTAGAAGACATCCTAGTATGAACAGGCAAGCTAACCTCCACTCATTCTCTATTGTCATAATCGTTCCACTGTTAAATGTCCACTTATACAGACATCCCTTTAAAGAAATGATCTTCCCCTCTTTCCCACATATGTCATAAACCATACATCAGCACAGAAAATTGCATTTTAGAAAAAACAATATCTCAAAAAAATGTTATTGATGTATGTGAAGCACTTCAATGTAAGAACATGTTTTCTAAACTCAGAAGTGATGTGACTTACTGCTTCCAAACCTACCTTGCTTCATTGTTCAAGTGACATGGAAGCATCATGAGCAGAGCATAATGCAACAAGGGTGAGCATGGTGAGTAAACAGGACAAAGCAGACAAGACCAGGGCATGATAAGCCTTGGCACAGGCTGTGTGCATCAGTGGTAGAAAAGACAACAGTGCCTGCAACTGATGGACCGGTGTAGCCTGGTGTTACAATGGGCCCATCATTATTGTCAGCCAGGGCCAACATCTGGCTGGAAATATTCTCGGTGGTAGATGCATGTGTAGGTGTGTTGTACCTGACATTGCAGCTGCAGAGTCAAGCTGCTGCCTCAGTCCAATGCCTGGACTGCCAGGAGCAAGCATCATGCTGCTGCCAGACCCACTGTCCTGTCACAGCAGGAATTCAAAGGTGAAGAAGCAGAAGGCTTAGTGACCCTCTCAACCACTCATTCAAAAAATCATACCTGAGAGACTGTAACATACTGGTTATGATATTTTTATTACCCAGGAAAATCTCCTCCCAAAACTAACAGTGAAGTAACACAAAAGCATCAACTGCTATAAAGTTTAGTTACTTTACTTAGTTGTACTACAAATCACTGATGAAAAGCCTCAGTGCACATTTAAGGTCTCAGTGCACATGTAATTTCACCAAAGTCTATTATTTTCATAAAGATATTCTTTAGGCCACCAACAGACTGTGAGAAAGCTTAGAAAACTCTGACATAGGAGAACATACATTGGGAATATCCCCCTTTAAAAATCTTTACTAACATTAGCAAAATGTTACATAAAATTGTGTTCATCCAGCAGTGTATTTCCACTGCAGGGTAAAAATAAATAAATAAATAAATATTATCCAGTCTGAAGAGGTGATCTTAGTTGGGTTAAGAAAGACTGTGAATGATGAAGGATTATGTGGTAAGTGGGGGAAAAGCTGGTTCCCATAACTTCTAATTTCCAGAATGTATTTCTCAAAACAAGACAGAGGTATAGCTTTCCTTGCCACTTTGGGTAAAGTTTTTGGGTTCTTTTTTTCCCTTTTCAAGGATGAGGGGAAGGTGGTTGGGCAAGCCAGCTGCGTCTGGGACATACTTCCACCATCACTGTTTTTCCACTCCATTGTTTGCTTGTGGGGAAGACATAAAAAAAAAAAAAACCAAAAAAAAAAAGAAAAACCAAAAACCAACAAAAAAAAAAAAACCCAAAACAACAGGCGCAGCTTTGACCTGTTAATCCGTGTGCCACGCTGAGGGATGGAGCGCATAACATAGCTGCTACGGGAGCAGGCAACAACGTAGGCGGTCGAGTTATATGGTACGGGGGTAAATACGGTTTTAAGACAAACGCTGGATGTGTTTCCCTGGAAAGGTAAGTGTGCCCGAGCGGGTAAGTGAAGTCACGCCGGGTCCTGAGGGCACGCCGGGTCCTGAAGGCACTCCCCCCGCACCCTGCGATGGACGAGGGCAGGCGGCGGGTTTGCGCGGTCCGCGAGTGCCACCTGGTGACCAGCGCCGGGCTGCGGGACAGCGCGGCACAGCGCCTCGTACCAGCGCCCTCCTCTAGCGCTCCTCAGAATGGGAATTTCAATGAATTTAACCATCCCGTAATATTCACGGGGAAGTACGCTGTTAATCAATGCCAGGGGAGAAAATCTATTCCAGAGTTCAACGTATTAGACCTGCCATCTCGCAAGAAAAATTATTATATAGTCCATTTTTTAAGGAAACTACCCTGTATGGAAGGTTTACCTCGCTACCAGCTATCGCAGAAATGTAAGCAGAATGGCAGTTTTCAAATGTCAAACAGCAGATGTCAAACAGGTCTTCATGCAACAAGAGACTAAGCATAAAACGTTAAAATTTCTCTCCTGGGAGACCAGGATCCCACATCAGCCCGAGAAGACTGCAGGGTTCCTCACTGCTGAGATCCAAAGCATGCTTTCTGTGATTTTATCTGGAAAAGTCTCCACCATCTGTGCCAGTATTATTGTGCAGAGACAGATCAAATTCTGTTATTACTGCTACTGCTTCTCATTGCCTGTTTCTTTGCTGACCATAGGTTACTGTCAGGCTTCCTGGGCTATGGCAAAGATTGACTGAAGGACTTAACATAAGTTTTACAGTTGCTGGTACTGGCACTGTCACAGTGCTTCTGTCCACTCTCTGAGGACACCCTTCCCTCTGGGGACTGAGACCTTTGCAGGGTGTTTATCGCTAGTTATTCCTCTCCTGGACTCATCCATGCGAGTCCCAGGCAGGGAACCCCAGACCCGATTTATCCAGGATACAAAGGGACATCAGCCATTACACTGTTCCCTTTTGCATCCTTCCATCTGCCCCTTCTTGGATGCAGCAGCAGATCAGGCTCCCACTACCGTGCACAGGGGAACAGGGTCATAGAATCATAAAATGGTTTGGGTTGGAAGGGACCCCAAGGATCATAGAGTTCCAACCCTCTGCCAAAGGCAGGGCCACGAACCTCCAGGCCTGGATCTACACAAGGTTGCCCAGGGCCCCATCCAACCTGGCCTTGAACACCCCCAGGGATGGGGCATCCACCACCTCTCTGGGCAGCCTGTTCCAGCACCTCACCACACTCTCTGTAAAAAACTTCCCCGTAATATTCAATCTAAATCTTCCCTCCTTTAGCTTTAGTCTATTCCCCTTGTCCTGTCATTGTCTACCCTTTTAAAAAGCTGATTCCCCTCCTTTTTATATGCTCCCTTCAGATACTGGAAAGCTGGTCTTCAGCTGAGAGTCCAGAATTGGCTGGGAGATAGATAAAGAATTAGCTAAACACACCACCTGCCTCCAGGAAGCACAACAGGGAGGTAATATGGGCTCAACTTCCTTGTGCTAAACCTTGGAGAAATTAAGTGTCATCTTCTACTCAAAGACCCCGCTCCAAATCATGGTATTTTGGGAAGGTCAAATTGGACCTGGATTTATCATCTGTGTAAAACTTTAGTGCAAAGTTATTTGTCCTTAGCAGGTGTGGCAATAATACAATGCAAACAAAAATAATGCCAAGAATTTAACAGCAGGGTAATTAGTAACAGGTAATAGGATATTGCAGTAGGTCCAAGATCTAGCTTTAAACAGGCATCTCACTTTAAGATTTCTATGCATGTCCAGTGCTATTTTCCATTTTCTAATTCTGTGTTAATAGGACCCACTGATCTGTTTCAGAACATTAATATAACTGTACAAAATAGCCCAGAAGAAATGGAAAAAAATCACTTTTCATCTGGAGCAATTCTCCTGCCTGCACTGAAACCAGTTCTTGTTTTGAGAGTCTGTAACATATCTATCTACAGACTAGTTTCAGAAACAAGAGAGTAGCATTTATTTCCATCTTACAGCTCCCTCTCTTGATCATTTCTCTAAGAACAAACCAAATCCCCTCTCACTTTTCTGTCATTCAGCCTAACCTCAACCACCTTTCCCAGGGCTCCTCCTATAAAAGATGCTATTGCATTAAGTCAGTTAGGAAACACATTTGCTGGTTTAAAATACTTATTAAAAATTTTGAATTAAATATTTTTGTAGGGTACCCTGCATGATGTCAGAACTCTGAACTCAAGACGAGGAACATAAACCACCTATGGAAAAAACCCAAAAAACAAACCAAAGTAAAATAAAGATGCCTTCCTCTCCCCAGAAGAAATTTGAAACAAGATTGTTACACTAGTTTTATTTCAGAATGCTATAGCATAAGGCTTTCATTTTCTCTTCGTGAGAGAGAAGGTGAGAAAGTGTTGGAACTATATGAAGAGGATATAAAACTCTCATAAAATTAAAAGAGGCCAAAAAGCAGGAAGGGAAGGAAGATCCTGTTAAAGCAGGGAGGAGAGGATAAAAAGTAGCAAAGACTCAAATTTCCTTTAAAAAATAAAAATAAACAGAACAGCTGAGAGCAGATATGGTGAGAAAGCTCATAGTAAAACTGTCACACCAAGCAAGGAACACTGTTCAAATCCCAGAGACTCTTCTCACACCTCGCAGATACTCATCAGCAAAATTAGGTTCAAAACCTATGTGTCATCTAACAGCTTAGAGATGAGGGAGATCGATTTTCATACAGCATGATTTAATGTTATTTGAGTTGACCTATTTCCTTCACTTTCCCTTTTAAGGGAAGCTTGGATTATGAGTAAAGCAAGAGGACTCAATTCTACATTCTCCCAGGAACCTGCTTTATGTCCCTGATCATGTATCTCTACTTTTCTTCACCTCTGTTTACCTTTTCACTAATTTTCTTGGCTTTAGTCCAGACCTGAAAGGACTGGAAGAGTAATTGATGTCTTCAATACCAAATTGAGAATTGGGGACACACACACACACAACAGGGGAAGGGACGGACATGACACCAGTATGTATTACGTGCAAATTTTAAAAATTACTTTTACTACCTTTTTTCCCTAACAATAAAAAAAATCCAGGCAGAAATATAATCTTATATGAAAAATTTCACACACTGTGAGACATTTTGCTCAAGTATTGTAAAGAAAACACAGGAAATAAGCACAACCCTGCCGCTGACATTTTCCCCCATGCCCGTATACTAGAGCACTCAGATGGGAGAATGAGGCCCAAGCCCCTCTTCTGCCTGAGAGCATCAGTGACATCTCATACCCATTCACCTAACCCACCACGTTACAGAGACCTTCTCTGCTTTCCAGCAGTGAAGACTCACATCACAGATCTAGGATTGTTCCAGTAACAAGGACTCTGGGAGCTGGGGGGGCGGGGTGGGGAGTATTGAGCCCCACCAGTTTCCAATCAGTGTGGGAAAAACTTATACCACCAGTCACTGTTCTGAGTCAGATGTGAGTAGAGTTACAGCTGGGTCTCCCACTTTGTAGGTGGGTATCTCAATCCATTACCCCAAGTTGGAGGTTTTCCAGGGTGGATCTCCAGCTGCCTCCACCCTTGATGACCCTGTTAAATACCACTTGTACAGTAGGAAAGTGACTCCTCCACCTAATGGCAAGGATACCCAGCTTTCAGCTGCTGCTTTGCTATTTTTAGAAAATGGAAAGACAATTTGCACAGTGGTCATGCTACATAGCCTGGTAATTGGAGTGCTTCCTATGAAAGATTGGGAGAAGACATAATTCATCCTGGTTTCACACATTTTAGGAAAAGCATATTCAAAGGGCTAAGATACAGGTGCACCAGGACACACCAAGTACTGAACCTGTCTGCACCCTTTGTGCTAAAGAGTGACTATGTGAGTCAGAGGACAGGTGTTTAACTCAAGAACTGTTACTCTTCAGGAGGTTTCATCCACAACACGACCTGGGCAAAAGCATCCTGAGACTCTGTAGCCTACCATTCCCTGTTGTTATCTGTTTGGAAGAAGACCTATAGCCATAACCAAGAGCTTGCATGCCCTCATGATCTCTTTCCACGTCCGTAGACCCTTTTCATTGTTTTCTTGTACAATCTGAGAAGCTATTACCTTACCGTAAAGTATCTAGTGGAAAAAATATCTACAAGTGAACAGGTAACAAGTGCAAAGGTGTATTTACAGGCCAGTATCCATGACTCACTGAGGTAACTCAGAATTAGCCTCCAAGCCTGGCACAGCACCTCCTTAAAATGTCAGTGTGAAAAAAATCTAACTAATTCTGTGTCTTTTGTGCAAGACATGCAACAACAGCTTTCACCAAACTATGTGGTTGAGTGACTGAATCAAACTAAATAAGCAAAAGGCCAGTTACTTACAGTGATTTTCAGGCATGCATGACACATTGTTAGGACAAAACTGTGTTTTATTCACGTGCTCAATTCGTGCAAAGCAGGATTTTCTTTATAAGCTCACTTCCTGAGCATGTAACGGTGACGATCACTGTATCTAAGAAGACATGTCAACACATGGCGAGCTTAACTTCTTCAGTCTCCAGTTATAAATAACTTGTGTGATCGTACTGTCCTGCAGCATGGCAGGCCTCTCTGGAACCAGAGGGAGAGGCAAAGGTTTATTGCTGGGTCTTTTCCTCTCCCAACATCATTATTGCTCTAATACAGAAATCTCTGAAATGCAAGGTCTGCACTCTATCCTTTGAGACTCAGCAGATGTCTTTTAAACACTTAGTCTATTAGAGCTTATAATGCATGATTAATGATCTGAGGGTTGCTGATCCGAGGTGAAAGACTCAGCAGAATTTGCCCAATAGCTTTTGCAGATTTATGTACTGCACATTAGAAACCAGAACTATCAGTGTAATTATTTCACAAAAGCTCAGATGTAATGCTCAAAAAACCTCCTCAAAACACTGAGAAGGAACTCAACAAGAAAAAGTGAAGTGCTGCATAGTTTTGCTCTTGCTCTAGAGTCCTAGCTTCTGTTTCCTCCTTTTTTTTTCTTCCCATAGCCCTACAGCAAGAAATTTGCTTATTTGTTTATTTACATAAAACAGTATTACTGTTTCACACAATTTTAAGAACTTTTAACTCTGAACAAAAGGCATGAATTTTCTAGACTTTCATCATGTATATTCCCAATTTAATAAACAGTACTCTGTACTGCTAATTGGTGCGATGAAAATGTCACTGTTCAATTTACAAGTAACATTCAGACAAAAAAAAGTACATCAATTTTGTATTTGTATAAATAAAAATGTCATTTAGAGATAAATATGTACTTTTCAGGCTAAATATCATGCTCAAAATAACATCTATATAGATGGACATACACGCTGTTTTCCCCAGGGACCTTGAAATTTATTGCAGTAACTTCTCAGATGCAAGCGAGCTATGCACAATCTCAGCACTATTGATACTTGATACTATACTTGAACTTACAGCTGGTCTTTAGCTCTCCAACTGAGAACACACCAGGAGCCGTGTATGAATGACGAGATAAATTGTATCTCTTAAAGACACGCCAATTCAAATATCAATACTTAGAAAAATAAATAACACACAAAGGAGATGAAATGGGCTGAGATTGGTGTCACAGTCTATAACACCAATCTCTATTGCTCTTTGTAGCCCAGATCTCTGATCATAAGAATTTGTTAACTGGCAAAAAATCAGCCAGCTGAATAAAAACCAGTATAATCAAAAGTAAAAATACAGCAAAAAGAAGTAAAAAAAGTAACCCCAAGTTTTTAAAAATAAAATCATTTGTGTTCTGTCTCCACTCAAAGCTACATCACTGCTATTTGCCTTTTGATGCACCCTATATGAGCTAGACTATATGGGACTGTATGAAAAGTATTCGATTTCTTTTGATAATATGAGCTGAATGCAGCAATCACCAGGAAATTGTTGTTGATTAATAGAGGTGTTTTTCTCTTCATTCTGTCACTGAAAAAAAAAGTATTGCTTTTGTTTGGTTTGGTTTTGTTGGGGCTTTTTTTTTTCTCAACTGATGAATGATATATCTACTTAGCACTTTCAACTAGAGCACTATTTTTTGTTCTCTGGTTCCCAAAGCAAATACATGTGCAATAATGGCTGAGATATAAGGAAAAAAAAAAAAGGAAAAAAACCCAGAAGACAGACAAGCCTCTTAAACCATCTGAAACCTTCTAATAATATAATGCTAGCATCATAGAATCATAGAACATTTTGGCTTGGAAGGAACCTTTAAAGGTCACTTAGTTCAATTTCCCTGCCACAGGCAGACACATCTTTCACTAGATCAGGTTGCTCAAAACTCCACCCAACCTGACTGAATAATTTCAGAAATAGGGCATCTGCAACTTCTCTGGGCAGCCTGTTCTAGTATCTCATTGGCCTCATTGTAAAAAAAATGTTATTTTAATCTAAAACTACCCTTTTCAGTTAAAAAAAATGTTTCTCCTTCCCAGTCATTACAGGCCTTGTTAAAAAGTCACTCTTCATCTTTCTTATAAGACCACAATAAATCTCCTAGGTGCCTTTTCTTCCCTAGACTGCAAAACCCCAAGTCTCTCAACCTTTATTCATGAGAAGTTTTCCAGCCCTTTGACCATTTTCATCTGCATTGTCTGGACCTGCTTGTACATGCCTATGTACTTTTTGTGCTGGGGACCCCAGAGCTGAACACAGTACTCCAGAGGATCTCACGAGAGTGAGTAGTGGATGAGAAACATCTCACTCAACCTAATGGCCACTCTTCTTTCTATAGAGCCCAGGATATGATTTGCTTTCTAGGCTACAAGCCCACATGGCTGGTTTATGTCCAATTTTTCATCCACCAGTATCCCCAAATCCTTCTCTGAGGAGTTTGTTTTCAAAACCATTCCTCCTCCCCCCATTCCGTATTGATATTGTGGTTGCAAGACCTTGCACTTGGTGTTGTTGGCCTACATGAGGTTCACATGGCCCCATTCTTCACATCTGTCAAGGTCCCTGGCATCCCTTCCTTCTGGTGTATCAACTGTATCACTCAGCTTGGCACCACCCACAAACTTGCTGAAGGGGCATTCAGTCCCATTGTCTATGTCATTGATGAAGGTATTAAACAGTATCAGTCACAGTACAGACCCTTGAGAGAGATCATGTGTTACTGGGTTCCAATTAGACATTGAGCTCTTGGTTATAACTCTTTGAACACAGCTATCCAACCAATTTCTTATCCATCTATCAGTCTACCCATCAAACCCATATCTCTCCAACTTAGCAGCAAGAATACTATGGAGAACCATGTCAAAGGCCTTAGAGAATTCCAAGTAGATGACAATATGTATATTACTGAGAGGGCTGCAATGTCACTGCTTTCCAAACTGAACTGTGCAGTTCCTACTATTTTTATTTACAAAGTCAATTTTCCCACGTATAGACTAAAAGTCCACATCAATGAGTAAACTGCAAATAAGACTGGAGCTAAGAAATACATCACGTAGGGAAATGCTTTGTATTTCTATTTTGTGGGAACCTACTCTCCAGGACCATTTGAGTGCCCCCTTCCCCAGTTCTCTCACTAAAGGGTCTTCTGCTGGAGGTCTAAGACGGCGCTTTACAGCCTGTCAGCAAAGCTATGTATTCAACAAGGCCTGCAGAGGGATTTATTGATCCTGACCATTCTGAAGTGGAGGACATGAAATCCATATGGGAAGGGTTCGGAGTCAGAAAAACAGGTAAATAATTGAAATGGAACAGAAGACAACTGTAGGGGTCAACTTGGGATAAAGAGGAAAGGAGAAACACTTATGATTACAAAACTTCCTTCAGGTTACCTAATCTTGTCCTGAACAGTATTTAAATTGTTCAAGTACACCTGGTACAGGACTGGCACTATTTGTCTAAATAAGTAACAGCAAGTTATTTTTATGTAGCAACATCATATCAAATTGCCATTCAATATCCAGGTTTCAAGTTCATACATATCTTTGACAAATCCAACAAATAACATGAATTCTACTCAGCTGTCAAACCCACAAGTATTTATGGGTAAATCTTGTCAAATTTACTCCCTCAAGTGCTTTCCTTGTAATGGGATTTGTGATTGAGTAAGCATCCAGGTAATAAGAGGATGGACAATATTGTCTTTACAAGCCAACTTGAAAAGAATTGGGACATAGAAGCTACATGGTACCCCTGAGTAGTTCTCATAGCCTTTTGTATTCCAGCAATTATGCAGCCAATCTAATCCTCACCTATCCATGGGGCACACAGCTTGGCCTTCCATACAATGCCCTTCTTTGCTAGTTTGAACAGTGGCAGTAGATTGCTTGACAAATGGCACAAGGAAATCCTGTGGTTTTGATTTCTGGCACCAGAGAGTTTGGAGGTACCAGGTGCTGGGGCGGGGGGAACAGTCTTTGGGATTGAGAAGCTAATGTTCTGGTCATTTGTATTCATGGTTGTCCTTGACCTTGCTGAGCAGGGCACTCTCTGTCAGCAGACACTTACAGAAATGGTGGAAAAGCTGTCACATGAATGTTATTCTTTTAGCAAAAAACTATTTATGAAGTTTCCTTTCCCCCTTCCTCTAGTATCTGCTCATTCTTGCCTTCCTGAACTTTGACAGCCCCTCCTAACATCTGAGGTCATACTGCCATCCAGGCTGCTGAAATTATTCATTCACATTTGAGGGGAAAGGAAAAAACCCACACATGAATACACAACTAATTTGGGGAGGGGGGGGAGGAAATGGAAGCAGAGAATGTGTTGCTTGCTTTCTGCCAGATCAAATAATTTCAGTGAAATCTTTGAACTGCATCCCTACAAACGAACGAGTGTTAAACTATGCTCCAGGGTCTCACACAAGCAATAAGACTTAACCATGCAGCTATAAAAAGGTCCATATAACTGCACCCTATGTTTATGTGAGGCAATAGGCACATCCCTTGGAGCACCATACTCTTGCATGTGGGCCCAGCGATTTGGGTGTCTTTGGACTTTCTTACATCACAGGTCCCAAGGAGGCATAGGAAGCTGCTACAGGGACACTTCTGAAACCTAAAAAAAACCATCATCAGATTATATCTGGCATTTAAAATTAACAATGTCAAGATCATGACCAGAAAATCTGAAGACTGTCCTGGATGTGAAAATTATGATGTACTGAAGTAAAGACCATTCATATGTGTGGAAAAATAAGATGTTACATGTGCAAAATAAAATATAGTTCTTATCAGCTGCAGAGTGACAGAAAGAAAAATAACATTTTGTCAGAAATGTTGAAGTTTTCAAACGAGGTATGTGAATATATTGGGTTTGCATGGCAATGTTTTGGCAGTGGGCAGGGGAGGAGCTACAGGGGTGGCTTCTGCAAGAAGCTGCAAGAAGCTTCCGCTGTGTCAGATACAGCCAATGCCAGTGGTCTCCAAGACAGACTAATTGCTGGTCAAGGCTGAGTCCATCAGCAACAGCAGTAGCACCTCTGGGATAACATAGTTGGGAAAGGGTGAAAAAAAAAGCTAACCAAACAACCCACCAGGAAGAATTGAAGATGTGAAAGAAATGACTCTGCAGACACCAAGGTTGGGGAAGAAGGAGGGGAAGGAGGTGCTCCAGGTGATGGAGAAGGTATTTCCCTTCAGCCTGTGGAAAAGACCATGGTAAGGCAGGCTGTCCCCCTGAAGCCCATGGAGGATATGGTGGAGCAGGTAACCACCTGCAGCCTTTGCAGGACCCCACACCAGAGCAGGTGGATGCCCCGAAGGAGGTTGTGACCCCATCGGATGCCCATGCTGGAGCAGGCTCCTGGGAAGACCTGTGGCCCCAAGGGAGAGAGGAGCCCAGGCTGGAGCAGGTTGCTGGCAGGACTTGTGACCCTATGGGTGACTCATGCTGGAGCAGTCTGTGAAGAACTGCAGCTTGTAGGATGGACTCACATTGGAGACGTTTGTGGAGGATTGTCTCCCATGGGAAGGAACTATAGGCTGGAGCAGGGGAAGAGTGTGAAGAGTCCTTCCCCTGAGGAGGAAGGAGCGGAAGAGTCAGTGTGTGATGAACTTACAGCAACCTTCATTCCCCATCAGAAGGGAGAAGGTAGATAAGTTGAGCCTGGGAAGAAGAGAGGGGTGGGGAGTAGGTGCTTTTTAAAATTTGGNTTGTGGAGGATTGTCTCCCATGGGAAGGAACTATAGGCTGGAGCAGGGGAAGAGTGTGAAGAGTCCTTCCCCTGAGGAGGAAGGAGCGGAAGAGTCAGTGTGTGATGAACTTACAGCAACCTTCATTCCCCATCAGAAGGGAGAAGGTAGATAAGTTGAGCCTGGGAAGAAGAGAGGGGTGGGGAGTAGGTGCTTTTTGAAATTTGGGGTTTATTTCTCATTATTCTGTTTTGATTAATAGTAATTTTTTTCCTAAGTTAAGTGCTTTTTGCCCATGACAGAAACTGCAGAGTGACCTCTCCCTGTCCTTATCTTGATCCATAAGCCTTTTGTTATATCTTCTCTCCCCTGTCCAGCTGAGGAGGGGAATGATAGAGCAGCCTGGGGGGGCAACTGGCCTCCAGCGGGGGTCAACCCACCACAACAAAAAATCTTGTTAACATTTTCATGGGTGTCTTGCATGTCTGATTTTAACTCCTTAACTCATTTCCATCTCAAATCTGTCTGACCATAATGTCTAAATCAGGCCCAGGCTTGCACAGACGTGCCAGGACAAAAATAGCCAAACCAAGTAGCTTCCATGGCCAAGATAACAGCTTGGTATGTATCTAGCTGTGAGGCCTTATGTTTAGGTCATACCACATTGGGGCTGTGAACTCTTTAAACTTCCATAATATGGGTACATTGCAAAACCATGTCTTTCTTTGATTCCTAAGGCACAGGCTTTTGAGGGCATTTTTCAGAAATGGGATAACAGATCACTCTGGGCAGCAAAATCCTGCTCAACCACCCGAAAAGACTGCTTCTTTTTGCCAAGTTCTAGCTTTTTGGACACTCGTCAACAGCTCAGGACATACATAAGCACATATGGTGAGTGTTACAGGAGGTTTTCTTAACCCAGGAACTCTTTTAAGCTAAATAGTACTTGCAGAGGAGATGTAGGCAAAACATGATGGATCACCTGCACACTTTCCTTGCCCTACTTCTCTCCTCACTGCAGGATGTGCTTAAGATCAGCTGCCCTCAAGTCTGCCTTTGGCTGAGAGCCTCTCCCCTGCTGTTGTTTTCTTCCTCCCAGTCAAACAGGAATCCCTCGGCACAGAAACCATGTCCGTGTATTGCTCTGCTGGGAGATTTCTCATTCCCTGCCCTCTCCTCTGTGCAGAGGAGCCTGCCTGGGGAAACTAATTTCCCCACTTAGGCATCTCCAGCTAATTCCCACTCTGAGCACCTATGGCACAGTCCTCCAGAGCTGATAACTTGTGTTTTGTCCAGGCAGGGTGGGCAACACGCGCAATTACAGTGCAAACTAAAATTGCAGTAACTAGAAGTTTCAGCTGCAAAGAGGCTGCCAGGAGTCTCACCAGGCTGGGTGTGCACATGCCTGAGGGTACCACGATAGGGGTCTGCAGGGTAATTCTGGGGAATATGCAGGGTGGAAACTTGGGAAGCCCATACTGTCCCTATCCCCAGCAACCCCAGCAGCCTACTTGCAGCATGCCAAGTACACTCTGACTCTTCTATGAAACTGTTAAATGCCTCTTGTGTCTAATCTTATGTTACAGTATGGTGACATATTTCGCAATAGGGTCTATCAGCCATCCTGCAAGGAATTAATTGTAACAGAGCATGAAATTTTGGCTTTAGTAAATATGATGGCAATTTAACATGATGATTGTGATAAAATATTATAGAGTAGATGGTATAGGTAGGAAATTACACTCTCTAAGGTACAGAATCGTTTTTTTCTACTAAATACCATTAACAAGACTCAGATATCAGAGTCTGCTGTCTGTAAGAGCTCTAAGACAGAAAGAGGCACTGACTTCATAACTCTGAGAGGGGGAAGTCAAGGCTTGATCACAGACTTACCTCTCCCTAGAGGGTATGTCTGTGAGGGTACCTACCTAGACTAAGATCTACGATTGTTTTTCCCATCATTATGGTGTCTTCCTCCAAGCAAATCTTCAGAGACGGATTTTATTTTAACCAGAGTTGTATGCAGATCTTACAGAAACTTTTCTAAAATCAAATGTTGTACATTCATCTTCTACAGTTATTTAAAAGTTTATGAAATTTCATTTTGTTTCATCATCTCCAAGGCTATTCCTTCAGTATCTGCCCAAGCTGTCTCCACTAGTATTACTTCTCTTCATATATATTTGTCCAGGGCAATTATGGCCAAGATGTTCTCAACATAGACTGGTGTATCGTACTCCTAGTCTTGTGTGCTACATCATTGCCCCATGTGAAACAGCCTGAAGCATGACTACACACTTCAGGAGCTACTGTCTATTTTAGAGCAGACTAAGTACATCTGCTGTGCTGGCTACAGCAGGAAAAAGGACAACAGTGTTATTAAGTAGTCTGTGGATCCCTCTAGGCTGACAGGATCCTTCCTTGGCTGTTTGAGGCGGTGTCAGGGCAGCTTTGTGGCACGGGAACGACATAAAATGATCTAATGCTCCAGAGGGCCTGGCCCAACGCGTACAGCAGAAAAGTAGGTCAGAAAGGAATCTTGCTACTACAAACACAGCAGTGGCAGCAGTCCATTGTACCAGGCTCAGAGTTTATGTAAGGCAGTAGCTGGGGCTGCTTCCACCCGAGTTTCACAACCAGCAGAAGCCTGATGCTAAAAATGCCTAGCTGCTTTGCACAAAAGCAGGCACCGGACTGCGCCTAAGCTTTGAACAGCAAATATATCACCAGTATTACAGTTCTGTGTTTATGCTGACCTAAGTTTTTGAATACAGTTAAAGAACACATAACAAGCCTTTTCTGTTCCTCATTCACATAGGATTCTGTGAAACGGAGTCAGCATTTTTGAAGGCATGACCAGAAATTCAGCCAGTAGGTATGCTTGTGGCTTCCTGCACTTCAGCTATATTCCCAGTTATTCTATGTGGTGCCCCATGAGACTAAAGAGAACTTAAAAGGATGTTATCAGCTCCCAAAAAGATACAAGTAATGGCAAGGGATGTCTCAACAGTTTTTCCCAGCTCTCACAGGAAGGGTATATCAGCAACATAACCAGAGAAAGTCATACTGTTCTCTCATTTTCATGGACCATTAAAGGCTAACAAGAAAGAGGAGCAGAGAGATACAGAAAGCATTAGGTATGTCACAGGAGATCTCACTCTGGTGACACTTAACACAGGGAGTTAGTTGAGACTGAGCCAGATCCCATGACAAAATATGCACAAGTGACTTAAAGCAACCTTAACACACTGTCTTCATCTTTGCATCAGGGTGTTGGGACAGAGGAACTGTGATCTTCTTCATGCTTATGTAAAAGCTACTTCTGGACTTCCACTGATTAAATAAACAGATTGATTTAGAGACATAACTTCATTCAGGGAACAATGAAAAATAAATTGGACACTTGTTTTCTCTGCAGTGTGAATATTCACTTGTTAGTAATTCTGCCACTGGCCTTGCTGACAGTGCTCTTTTTTTGGTCCTTACTTTTGAAATACTTTAGTTTCCACAGCCAACACCCAAGCTGATCCTCAAAGGCAGCAGCACATGTTCGGCCGGAGCAGTACCCAGATGGTAAAATGTATTTTGCAGTAACTGGAGCTTCCGCACATTGGTAAGCAACCAGTTTGCTGGAAATCCTTCCTGGAAAGGGCTGATCATAGAAAAAAAGTCTCTCTAGTAAACATACCAGGTAAAACAACACGGAGAAATATCTGCAACTTAAGAAACTGTCTAGTGGATCATGCACACATTTATTTTGACATGAAGAAAGGAGATTATTTCATTCTGAACACTTTGTATTGTGCATAAATTTACCCCGGGCCAGGAAAAACTACAGCAGAAAATCATCCATGGCCTCTGGTCCCTGGAGCGGCCTGTTCCCGGTGTTCAGAGCTTGCTGTCACATTTTCTAACTCTCCTCACGCTGATCTTTAACATTCAGCCCTCTGCTGACTGTAAATGACTGTGCAGGCAAGTGGGAATAGTAACCTGAAGATTTTAATATCTCTCATTTATCAAAATGGAATATTAATGTTGATGCCTATAAACATACAAGCTGTGGGGTTACCAGGTCCAGTCCCTAGTCATATGCTGGTGTTAACACATTCCCTACTATGTATACTTTGGGCATTCCCTAGCCACTAAAACATAATTGCATTTCTTTAAATCTTTTTTGACCACGTTTCATTGCTTGAAAAGTCAGGAAGATGGCCCCACAGAGCACTGTAGGAGCAACACAGGCTTCTAGAAGTGTTTTGTCCTATACGGAATTATACATCAAAAACTCTTCATGCATGTAAGCATTAGATGAATATCAAAGACAGGAGTTTTAATCAATGAGAAAAAAGTTTAAAGAAAATATGGAATCAAGTAGCTGTGTAGATGCAACTAAGTCAAGGTGCTGTCTGGTTAAAGCTGAGATCTTGTCAGACAATTAAATCTTGTAATTTCTTTTAGTTTTTATTTCTAGGAGATAAACATACCAAGCACTATATTTGTATCCCTTTTTAGGACCTCTCTAAAGTAGAAAGGGGTATTCATAGGCATTTTCTCTTGGGCATGCTTTCTTTGAGTGAGATTCTTAGTGTTCATGTACATATAGGAGCATGAAGTACCCCTGTTAGTGCTGACCTCTGCTCTCTGAGCTCTAAAATTCCTCTCTGCTGATCAGCAAAGGAGTATTTGTGTCATTCTCTGTCTGAAAGTACAGTTTCTCTTGTGGCTGTTGCACTACAGTGCAGGCAGTGTAGTCACTCCACTCACACCACCGAAGGTAGCCATCAGGGATCTCCACAATGACAGCTCTCTCCAATAATGATTCCTTTTGTTCCAGGCCTCCAGAAAGGGAAAAGAAAACTGTGTCTGACCTCTGTCAACGTCCAGTTTCATGATTAGGTATAGCACAGAGAGGGGGGTGGTTTTGCACTCACAAAGGATATCTTGATAATCAAAGTCAATGAGCCAACATCCATGCTAATGAACTGCTAGGCTTTTTACAAAGTATTTGGAGTCAGGTAAGAGCACTCAAAAGGCTCTGTTCATACATTTCAGAACAAATCCCAGAGAAGAGTAATTACGGGCTCAATTTCTGCTCCCCTCTCCCTCCATGGTGCTTTACTTGCGGCACACCACAAAACACATTTCTGCCTCCCATTCTATTCAGAATAAACCATAAAAAGCTGCATATTTCATAAGTCTGCAACAGAGTTTTAGAGATTTTGAGGTCATGAGGTCTTTGATTTAGCAAGCCCTACTTGCAAAACGCAGACCACAGAATTTCAGCAGTTCTTAATACTGAGAGCATTGAACTAAACATCCCTTTCAGGAAGTTGTTTAAATTAGTTAAGTCAGAGATGGTATTCAACAGGAAAAAAAAAGGAAAGGATTCATTTTCGTTTCAGCTAAAAAAGTTATACAAACTGGAAAGAAACTCCACTGAAGTGCACTTAACATCAGAGGGATTAATTCAGATTTACAATAGTAGAAGGAGAGAGGAGTCTAGGAAGGAGCTCTCTGGGAATCACAGTTGCATTTAAAGTCAGTAGACTAGCCTTGATCAGTACCAGATACAAACGGTTTCTGCTTAATCGGGCATGATCTACACTAGAGTACTCTGCCTTGGGATACAGTCATACACACCTGGGTGCTGCAGATCAGCTTCTGCAAAGTGACTTCATTGCGGATTTTAGTAGCCTGCTAGGTTCTGATTTTTTTTTCCTGTTAGCATTATTACCCAGCGTAGCCAAAAATTGCCCTGTAATCTGTTCTTTTTTTCAGAATAGATCTGGATTTAATAGAAATCTTCAAGATACTTTGAAAACACCTTCTTTTCTTTTTCCCACTAAAGGGTTACACAGATGTCTTAGGTAATAACTTCTTCCTGTCTTAAGGTCCAAGTATGATTTAGATAATGATACATTTTCCCTGCTATGTGTTTGAGGAGATACCTTGGAAAGACAGAATCAAAACTCACCAATAAAAACTGAGGTGATATTCTGAGAATAGCATTTCATTCTAAGAGTAGTAGCTGGGGTTTACATAGTGACACAGCTAGTTAAAGCACATGCAGAGCAAACTGATGAAACACAGGCACATTCTTATGGAAAATATTAATTCATTTTTTCCACACTATTTAAGAGCCTCTGCAATCAGGATTTCTGAGGTCACTAAAAATCTCATTACTTCTTTAATTGAAAAGATTTTATAAATCCACTCGATTGCTGTGCTTTGGGTGGCAACTATATAGATGACAGAGGCAGGACAAACTGGGAAATAACTAAAATTTTTATTTATGTCAACATAATTCTAGTCTGTTTTTTAGCCCACTTCCCCCCTTGAAAAAGTCAGTATGCTGCTAAATGAAGTTAGTAGTATAGAGTGATCCTTCCATTATAGCATCTGAGGGCACCACAGTGATTAATTTTATCCTCCCTAGTGCCTTTGAAGTCGAGATAAATGAGTTGTCCAAGGTCATATAAAAGGCTGTGGCTGAACTGGGAACAAAAGTCAGATTTTTTGATGTCTAGACCTCTGCCTTATCTCTGTTATAAACCCTAGCAGTAAGAGGAAACAAGAAAAAAAGCTGTTTAGAGGACAGTTGGTTACTATCAGAAAGAGAAAGCCAAGAGAATGGAGAAAGTAATTTCTTCATATGAGATGCTTTTAAGGCCACTCAGCATGCATTTTATTGACTTTCTATTCTGGCAAACAAATAGGTAAGATTATAAATAGTTTTAAATTTTAACATTTATTTTAAAAGAGATGGCAAGTCCTTTCTGTACATTGATGGACAGTTTTTTTTCCCTCAGTTTTCTGGTTTACTACAGTAGAATGACCTATTGCCTACTTGGAGAAGAGTGGAAGGCATCAGATGAAAAAGTTGTTAATAAATTTCTGTGAACAGATTTTTTTTTTTTGAGAAGTCATATTTTGCTTTTGCTTTTGGATGTGTCACAAACACCTGGGCTATATTACTGCCCATTTATCTCATTTTTTACTTTTGTATGTTTTCAATAATTCCAATACAAATGCAACATAAATCTTTCTTTTCCAAGAAAGATTATAAAAAAATAATAAAAGTTGCTAATAAAACACAAAACTAATTCATCAAACCTTACTAATTATAGAAAAATGCCATGATCCATGATTATTTAGTAATTTGTATATCTTTGAAGATGCTGATATTTGACTTTGAAACTGACTAATAATCCACCCTAACAAGTGAAATGTTTAGCTTCAACATATCCTGAAACAGAATCTATGTTGTTACTAAGTTAACTGAATCAATGTAAACTATTAATTCTAAATCAATAGTAAAATCTAAGACAGGTACTTGGGAAATGTGGATTAAAATTCTTAATTATCACTCCGTCTGTCAGGCTATGATGTGTACAAGGGGATTATGAAGTGAATTGTTTCCATTTAAAAAACTTTCAGATTTTCAAAAATTGAAATATTTATTCTGCTTTTTTCTTCTGAAAATAATTTTTTAAAACTGTGAAAAAGTATTATAAGAAAACTATCTGTTCTAATCCAGGGATTTGCTTTTGTCCTCAGTTCTCTGGCCAGAAAAACTCACATCAGTCAGAAAGGATGAACATACTTCAGTTTAATTGTTTACAACACTTGGTAATTGCTCGACTTCTTGACTACTTTAAACAAATATTGTCGCTTGGATTGTCCTCTCTCTTCATCCATCTTTTCATCACTAGGAACAATTGAGACTAATTATTGAGCCAGACTTCTCTATTGTCTATATCTTCTCCAATCCTAATTATCCAAATGAGACATTATTTAGACACAATATGCTGCATATTGCTACCTATTAAAATGGCACTTCTCTGCTTCTCTTTTCTAAATCTATTTAAAATAGATTTAAAAGCTGTAGGTAAGCCCTTTGCACTATTGCAGTCCTGACATGTCACCTCAGCTGTCATTTTAACCATAGCAAATGATTCAGGTCTGTTTCAGTAGTTGTAGTCCCTTTGACAGCAGCAGTTTGAGACCTGACATGACCCCCAACAGTGAGTGGAAAGGGTGCTTGAGTTCACCTCAATCATGTAAAAAATAGAAATAAAAGAATCAGGAAGCTGAAATTAGTATGTTTTCATACAAACAGCAGAGATTTTCTGTGAATTTTATCTCAGATTCTCTTTCTTATCTCCATAGAAATTGATTTTATTTCAGACTCAAGAAGAATGAGATTTATGTGGTTTCCATGTTCATTTATTTACTGTCAACATTTCATTGACATCTATGTCCTTTAAGATACTTTCCATATACACTCTTGTTTTGACTTTTTCATATCTACATGTCCTTTCAAAGCATAATGTGTTCTATCAGTGAGTCTTACTTATTTAGTTTTACAAAAATAAAAATATTAATCATATTTGTAGTGGGCGTAGAGCTTTATGAGACAACATATTGGCCTGTAAAGCTTTTTTTTTCTAAATCCAGATGTCAGCTATGTGCACCAGTGTTCCTGCAGTTGGAAAAAAAGGGAGAAATAAAAAGGAACATAGAAGAACACATAAATAATAGTTTAAACTCTAGTCAAGGCAAGCACAGATTAAGCAGCTCATTTTTCACACATAGATAGCTTTTTTTTTTCCTTCCTGATGAAAAACCAAAATAATTTAGCACTTTGTTTCAGTACTTCACATTACTTCAGCAACACAAATTACCATGTATCATTACTTCAAGAAAATGTATTTCTGAGTCAGATAAAAATATTTTTTTCGGTATAGCTTTAAAAAATAAATCAGCACTTGGGCTAAGATAACTACCATAAAAAATAATCGTAGTAGCAAGGAGGAAGATTTGAGGGGCAGCAGATTATTGTATCTGTTAACTTTATTTCAAAGTTTTGAACAGCCCCATTTTTCAACAGTTTAATGATGTACTCTTATGGAATAGTGCTGTGAAATTTTGTCATGAAAAATTAAAAAACCACAACTGAGATCCATAAAAATGTCAAAGTACTCTGACAAAACTACAGTAACCAATGCAAAGCAAAATTCATTCTAATGGTGAAAATCTTCTTACACTTATTCCAAATGTATGCTACTGGAAGTCAACTGGCCTTAACAGAGTAGCTGCATCACAGAGAACAGGATCTGGCAGTCTTCGGATATACTTTACTGCAAGTTTTCTGCAACAGAGCTGTACTCTCTTATGCATTTTGGATTACATCATATTTTGTTCTCTGTATTTCAACATAATCACCTTAGAAGTTTAATTTCTGTCAATGACTTTGGTCACTGGAATTTCTCAGGTAATTACATAATCTTTCAGGAAGTCAGCTTTCATGATTCAGGAAGCAGAGACATGATTTTAACATGGAGACTTTCAATGTATCTACACAGTGCAGTGTTTTACTTTAGCTGAGTAAGAAACTTGCAACTGTCTTAATATCATGGCCCATTCTGTATTTTTGATAATGTGCTTTGGGACTGAGAAAATTATTTTCTTTAGGATATTCACGTTGAGGCAGTAAAACTGTCAGGTGTCAAAATTAAGGTTAGAGCTTGAAAGATCAATTCTGGAGAAACTAGAATATATGAGGAAAGAAAAATATTTTTCTTCTTCTTTGTCTTGATGATTGAAATTGCTTCAGTTATGCAAGACTTAATGAACAACACTGGCGTGAGGTTTAACAGCCTTGGAAGTCAACACATCTTTTACTGTTCAGGCTTTTCTGCCAGACAGTGATTGCCTCTAATAATGCAGTTTGGTACTACTTTGTGCTACATAAATTACTTTCATGAACTAATGATTCTGCATGAAAATCTAGCCTTACCAATAGTAAAAACCCCTCTAGTTATATGTCCACTTATAAATAAAAATCCCTTTCCTATGCCTAGGAAAACTGATAAAAGAAACAGAGGGGTCCATCATCAAGGACTGTAAATAGTCATACATCTATTTCTGCAGTTTATCTTTGAAGGTCATATAAATATACATTTTTATGGTCACATACTAAAGTTTTGTGTAAATGGGCTGTGGACATCATAAGTAATAACCTTTTAAACAGGGAGCAGTAGCAGTGCACATTCTCCAAAACAATACACACACCAGTCTTGGCACAAACGCATATTGGCTTTCCTACTATACACTACTTGGCTTTCCCAATCTCTTAAAGACCGTTGATACCCAAGGTACCTTAAATCCTACTTTAAACGTTCAAGCATCTCCACTGCGGTGAAATGGAGAATGGAGAGCAGAGTGGAAAAGCATGGTAGTCCAGGAAAGCACTTCAAGGGTACCCAAAGTCATGCTGTCAGTGCTGTCTGTTGCAAACTGGGATCAACACAATGGCAAAGTAAGGCAATTCATAAGCCTTTCTGAGCTGAAGTAGAGTGGAAGCATGGAAGAAAATACAGTGCTATGAGTCTAGTGACAAAATGAACTTAAATTGCTGAGCTGCCTATGGTAAGCTGCACCTGCTCCACCTCATTCACTCCTCTCTGTTCCAGGGTTATCATCCTTTAACATAGGAACAGACACTACAGTATATGAACCATGTTGAAAATATACATTGGCATTGCTCACGTCGATCTTTCTTGAAAATATGCACCTATACTAGCCACAGTAAATGTATGTGTCACCATGTAGAGGGAAGCAAGGCCTCTTCCTTTCCTTGCAGCAGTAACTGCTTCAAAGTCACATATTACCTGGATAGTGGTGGGGTTGAAAGTCCGTATCAACTTTAACCAATAATATTAAAGACACAAAAAGCACTTGCATAACTATAAACAGATGAACACAGCACTGAAAAGATGTTACATTTTGTGTTGTGTGTTGTGTTTTCTTTATTAAGAATTTTTCTATAAATCTTAAGCTCCATGTGTCCACTACGCAATATGTGTGTTCTTCCCTCCCCATGATGCAAGATTTTTTTCTCTGCTCAGCTTCTCTTTGGAACATCAAGCACACAATAAAAAGGTTTAAATGCTAAAACTGGCTAGGAAAGGTTATTCTGAGAGGAAATAGTCATGTAATTTTATTTGGTTGGGGTTTTGTGTGGGTTTTTTTTTAATCAAGGTACTAAGCAGAACTGAAAGTGTTGTTTCAAAAGGACACAAAGGAAAAATAAATGCATTTATATCTCTCCTTTTCAGAATCTTTCTTAGGTTTTTAGATCATGTTTTATTAGCATTGTGACGTATTTCCTACACTGGATGTAAAAGAAATAGAAGACATGATGGTTGCCCTATGTAAAGAAACAAATTGCCAACCTCAGCCTTCATAAGTTTAATTTGAAATATATTTACATGGTTCATGACAAGCACAAACAACCTCACATAGTGCAAGATCACTGAACATAAGACAGATTCTTTTTGTGTAGGACCAGACATTTCCATGGCTCCAGCATTGTTTGAACTCAACCTATTTTGCCAGAGTTTACAATGACACTACAGACAGCTTTGACACTTGAACAGAACAACCCAATCACCTCTTAAAATCTGACACTTTGTTTACTATCAATAAGACATTATTGAGACATTTCATTAAAGACAATTGAAGGAATTCCTTTATTGGAAATTTTAAGTAATTACATTTCACAGAGACCTATGGAAACCTTTAAATTCAGTAGATTGTTCCCTAAGACTTCACTGATGGACATTCTCATATGCTGCAATATATGATGAAGGGGAACAAAGTGCTAGCATGTCAAATGTGTTCATTAAGCAGAGGAAAGAAATAAAACCATTTTGATTACCACTGTAAGCAAAAGGATCTGTGCAAGGACCTGTACATATCTTGCAGTCATTATTGCATTATTGCCATTTAGCCTATCTTTAAAATTGTGAAAATGGCCACACTTCTAAGAACGGTACAAAAAATGAATATTTTCTTTCATTATCTTATTTATTACTATCTGCTAAATTGTTCAGGCCCTTATTCTTCACAGGGGAACTATTTCTCATATATATCTAAATACATAAGCTTGTTTTGGTTAAGAAAGAAAGGAGGGACATTTATAGGGAAAGTACTGCATGACAATGGAAAATAAGCCACATTTGAAATCAGTCTCAATGCAATTTGGAAAAAAAAAGACCATCACCACCTCAGGCAAAGAACTACTAAAGAGACAATGTGTATCTGAAACTAATTAAAAAAAAAAAAAAAAGAGGTCAGAGATGTGATCAAATACAAATTTCCTCAGAAGGAAAACTGCTGCTGAGATATGAAGGCCCTTCTTTAAGTGGGATCATTTTTTAAATTTAGCTGTCAGGGTTTTCATCTTTCCCTTCCCTAACTTCAGTGCAGAGCACTCTTTCAAGAGATAATGGGAAGGCAAAGCCCAGCCCAGTGGTCTCATATTAGCCAGCGCACCACCCCACAGGCATCCCCACCCAGATGCTTCTATTGTTCTTGTTCAGGGGCTGGCAGCAGAAGCCCGTGCTAACATGCTCGCCCAGATGAGGGGAGCACACGCAGCATGCATCGCTCTCTGGTGACCTTCAGCTGGAGCGTCCTTTATGGATGAGAGGGACTTCCTCGCCTGGAAGGCTGCTGTGAAACGGACCTTTGTGAAGAGCTGTGTGAGTACCGACAAGCGCTGCCTTAGGAGTCTGCACCACCGACAAATGCACAGTGGCTTTTCTGATTATATTCCTCCTCCAAACAGTATTGCTTGTGTGATGCCTCCCTCTCCTCTTCACTCATTCCCCGGTTCTCCTCATGAAGACACTAATATCTTGCTGGGATAGTGACACCTTCTGTTTATGCCTCTACCTGGCCAGATTAAGATGGGTAAAACATCATCAAATGAATCAGGCTGGGAAGTGTTAATACGTTAACTTGCCACAGGACTGTTAAGCCATTACAGGATGGCCTTGCGTGTTGCAGGACACCGTGCTGGGACATCTTCAGCACTGGAGTTTGTGCCTACTCATTGGTGAAGGATTAATAACAGCACTTGCCTCTCTCATGAAACATAACATTTATGTATCCACATAAAATAGAGATTTATTTATTTTTTTAATAAATTGTGTTGCAGCTGCACAGAGAAAAAAATACCAAGGTGGGGCTGGCCTCTGGGCCTGCTTAGTATGTGCAGTGTTTCCTCTTTGTGGCAGCAAGCACAACTCCCCATACACACATTCCTGGCTGCTCTCTGGGGCTGGGACATCAGCCTTCAGTATGTGTCTGGAAGTGGAAGGAGCTGACTCGGTGACTAAGCTGGTGGGTGGCACAGCTTTGCACCATCATCAGAACCCTACGGAGTAGAAATCACCAATGACTTCAGGGAGGGAGAGAAGATGAACTTGGCCCAGTGCCACCTCGGAGGTGAAAGGGAAAGATGGTTTAACAGGAGGATAGTGGGGTTCACAGGCTTCCTTCTCCACTCAGTATACAATGCCACTTCTCAGTGCAGGTAGCTCCATGTGGGTACCAGTGAATATACGAGTTGGGAATATTCTTTGCTCGAAAAAACAGCCTTGAGGAGGGGTCAATACCTCAGGAAATTCCCTCCTGACTGCAGCATAGTTTCTCTGTGTACACTACTCTGTGCGTATCTTACCTGTATAGTAGCGCTTTGTGGACCCTAAAATTTCCAGGTGGCAGAGCGGTCAAGGAGCGTACAAGGAGGGAGACAGCATGGCAGCAGCAAACAGCAAAAGATCTTCTCCATCAGCGGCAAAGGGAGAAGGGTAGGCAGAGGAAAATTTGAGGAGCCACATGATTTCATGGAAAGCATTGGACTTCTGAATTGGAGCTGTGCACAAACTGTGCACACTGAGCCTATTTAAATACATGGCATTTTTACTATTACCCTCAGTCTCTTCCCTATTGTTTTACAATTAGTTCTTGTTTTCCTGTCTTTAATTAAACTGCAAGCTGCTTAGGGCACCATCATGACTAGACCTATTTATACAATGTTGGGCACTTTGAGGCATTGCCAAATGTGGAGAAAAAAAAAAAAAGAAACATGACAGCAAACTATTATAAAGTAAGCTCTAACTTAGAAGTCTATTCTTCTAGACTACATAAACTTTGGATATTCAGCTCTGGAAAAATGAAAGCAGAGAAACTAGTGGAAAAACAATCAATAGAGAAAAAAATATAACAATGTATACACATGCCCAGGGAAATGGAAATAAAAGCAGGCAAGAACAGCCACACTAGAGAGCCCAGCCTTGGATCAGTAAGGCAGCACAATGTATGCAGGTGTCTTATAAAAGGAAGCCAAGTAATTACCATGCCTTAGAATAAAACAAAAATAAACAGTCCCTGTGACTCTCTTCCTCTGGATTCTGCCTGGGAACAGGCTGTTTTGAGTTTAAGGAGCAATCCCTGCCCTTCAGCACATTTTGAATCTTCAGGTAGGGTGTGGGACTTAGATCACATTGGACCTTCACTCCCTGGAGCAGCCTGTGTGTGAAACTCACACAGAAGTACACCAATGAGATAAGGATTAGCGCCTGCAGTTGAGGCTTTTCCTCTATACTGTCATTCCCCTGGCATTTGCCCTCAAGTAGTGCTAATAAAGTATCTTGCAGCACAAAAATAAGTTTCCACATATGTTTCCTTGACAGATTTTACTGAACTATTTGAATGTATGTCATCACGAAACAGATGAAAAAAACCCCCACCTTTTATCTAGCTGAGGATTTAGTGCAAACAAGGCTCTAATTTACTCTTTCAAACTCCTTTTGAATTCTTATCACCTAGATGGCTTTGTTTACCTTTGATTATACAAATCTTGGTTCCACTCTAATCATATCCACATTGTGTTATGTAGATCTGACCTCTGTACAGCCAGTACTTTTTAATCTTTCACCTGCTCTTGCATGAATAGCACAGGAAGATACCTGAAAAAAAAAAGAAGTGGTGATGTCAGTAACTTCAGAAGAA
>VZTU01005865.1:0-15625 GCA_013400835.1 Zapornia atra | reverse complement strand
GACTGGTAGACTTTTAACTAAAGAATTTAAAAAAAAAAATGTTAGCAGCAGCTAGGTGTTCCAGAATAACCGTAGAATCCTTTCCCTCTATTTTCAAACTTTTAATGTTTTCAAAATTGTCTTTTCTTTCAAACCTAAACTTCTCCATCTACAACATGTTCCATTCTAGAAGTATTGCAATGTTGCTACGGGTCTCAACCATATTTCTGCTGACATTACCTGGAAATGATATTGTAGCAGAAAACCACTTGATCATTTTCTGCCAGTGATTTCTGCCTCCCCACATCCCTCAGACTTACAATCTCTGCATGTGAAATCTTTAATATTTTCTCACTGACTCCTACCTACAGGCTACTAACTCTTACCTACAGGCTGACTTCATCAGCTTTAAACATGCAGTCTGGGACCTGCACACATCACTTCTTGACTAATGGTTTAGATCCATTATCTTAAGGAATTGACTTAAACCTCAATAAATTATCACATCTCAAAAAGCCAAGAGGCCATAAAGTGAGTTAGGCAGATCCGATCTTGAGGTCTGCTTCCATACATTATGTTTTCCTCTCTCATGATGTGATAGAGATGTCAGACACAGAAATCAGCTTCAAACATGTTTTCTGGGGCCGCTACATGATGAGATGACGAGATTTGTTGAAAACTTAGACCCTGGCTTCCCTCAGATTGCAACACTCACAGCACCAAATTACATGCCCCCTAATTAGGCAACAGGGGCATACGGGATTTGTATAAGTAAACATTCCCACCAGCAGCGCAGCTATAGCCAGAACAGCTGGTGGGGGTGCACAGAGCAGTCCAGCAACCGAGGAACCGCCTTTCCTGCTGCTCATTCATGGTTTTAATTACCAACGGTGTTTACCTACTTTCGGGCAGTTTAATTCTTATATCCCAAGGTGCTTTGAAAACCCCAGTTTTCCTATCTGTAATGAAGGCATGGAAAGGGGAAGTGATTCCTTAAAGCTTACCCACAGGGTTTATAGTAGAACTGGGAGTGTGCTTCAGGTCTCCCAAATAAACGAGGAGCATTTTCACTGCTAGTCCAAGCTCAGGCTGTATTTAACCAGCTCGATTGCACATGGTCTGTCTCTGTGCTGCAGCGGCAGCTTAAAAAATACACCGAAAGAAGTGGTAGGATTTTGAAATGGAGTTTGCAAAAGACTTATCTATAAGAAATCTTTTGAAATTCAGATTTTCCCGCATACTCTTCAAAGAACTGTGTTCAGTAATTTTGTAGTGGAGCCAGACAGGGATTCAAGTTGAAGCAACTAAAGCAGAGAGCAACTTAGAGAACTGCGTTTTCATCAGCATTTTGTAAAGGTTTTATAAGACATTATCTCCCTAGTGCTGGGTGATTGCTTACTCTAACCCCTCCTACACATCTCTTGATTTCTTCATTCCCCCTCCCCCCCAGCAAAGACTGCTATTGTTGAGCTCACATGTAATATTTCTTGACCTTGCTTTCTGTCCCATCTATTTAAATTCATAATCTATTCAAGACAGAGGCTGTCTGATTTTCTGTGTTTGTAAATTATGTGACATACGATACCCAAACCGAAGACAGGCCCTCAGGCACTAACAGATGAACTTTGGCACTTCTTGATGCAGTGATTAATGCATCTACCTCACATTTCTGCCAGAGGTCACTGTCATCCTGGAGCAAAGGGAGATACGTGCTTGCTCTTCAGCCATCTCACTCCGCTGCTCAGGGGATTAACATGAACAGCTTGCAACTGTCTGTACAAGCTTCTGTGCCAGGTTGTGAATTGCAACAATTGAGGAAAAACAATCAAACTGTTCATCCATCCGTATCTTGCAAATTATTTTCCTGAACTGCAGATCTCCATTTCGCAGAATAAAAATGTTCTTTTCAGTATGAGCATGTTTAGCACGTCAGAAGTATTTATACAGAATAAATTGTACAGCTCTTTAGTAAACAGTTTCCATCCTTTTGCTGGGTCATTTTGAAGGGAGGTGCTGTAGGAGCAGTAGGAATTTCTCTATAGCTACAGGAGTGCTTATGTTGTACCCCTAGTTTTACCATCTCAAAGACCAGAACAGTTTAGAACACAAAGGTTTGGAGGCATTTGTTTAGTGGCCTGAATCACATTTAGGGAAACTCAACTCCTCTTAAGTTTGAGAGCTGGATTTCTGTTTGTCCCTATGATGCGTACATCTCTGACTCCAAAATACAACAGATACAACTTCCCACTTGTACTGTATAAGTGAGTAATAAACAGGTTTTACAACTTAAATATTCCAGAGAAGATCAGAAATAGGACTTGGGACACTTTTTTGTGGCTTCTTGGTCACCCTTCCCTTTCTGCCCCGGTGCCCAGCACAGTCCACTGAGACCAGGGCTGCTGGGCATGCCTCTCACCCACGCTGACCTGGGGGCCAGGCAAGAGAAAGGCAGCCCTGCCTACCACTGACCTCATCTGCAGGTAGTTTCCAAGGTTTCTATTTCTGTGTCCTCCATGCTAAATTGCCCAGTCCAAGAAGAGATGTTATCAGACATGGGGGCAAAAAGGCTACTCAGAGCACAAGTAGGAGGGGAGGATTGTGCCCACTCATCCAACATGCTTCCCTGAGTGAGGGCTATTGTGTTGCAGGAGGCAGGGGCATGGGGAGAAACCTGGAGAGGACTTTGGACCACCAAAGGCTCTTGCTTTTCCCTCACAGAAGCCCATTGTGAAAAAGAGGAAGTGAGGGACAGAAAAAGAGATGGTTTGGAACCCAAGCAGCCCATAAAGATAAATAACATCCTCATTTCTCGTTTCCTTCACTCCCAAAGGCATGTTAGCCAGACAGAGCTGCATTGCCCACAGATGAGGTAAAAGGAAATTAGTAGGGAAGTCCTGTGGCAGCAATTAGCAAAGAAAAGGAGCTAGCGGAAAAAACCCAGCTCTGTTTCTGATCAAACCCTTTTCTTTCCATACTACTGATATCTTTCCTTCCTATTGAGTTTACCAGGAATTATCCTTCTCTTCCTACCTGCCCCCTCCTGCGCTTACCAGGTAACCACCTCACCAGCCTCTCATCAGCTAGGAGGGTGACGCAAACTCTAACCAAGAATTTGTATCCTACTGGGCTGCTTTTATTCATCAGCAGTTTTTGCTGCATACACAGCCCAATTTACCTCTCAATTCATCTTCACACAGCTCCGGGTCTGCATCTTGTGCCATCCTTCTCTCCTCCTGAAGCCAGAAATGGTTTGTGTCACTGAGTATAGGTGGTTAGGCCCAGCCTGTGGACTACAAGCTGAACAGCCCTGGATTTTTCTGTCGAAAAGAACAGAAAATGAGTCCTAAGAATTTTTTCTTTTCTCTTCTTGTTATAGTTCAGGATATCCCTTTATAAATTGTTCCCTCCTTAAAGGTATATGGGTATGGATCATTCCAAGGTGATTTAAGAACACATCTTTTACCACTGAAAATATGGAAGGGTACACTTATCTATTCCATAGTTCTAATTTGTTTTGGGAAGAGAGGATACATTTAATCAACCTAGAACTTTCTGCTTGCCTAATCTTTCTGTCTTTCTCTCTCAACATTTCCCAATCCACATTCCTCTGAAAGTAGAAAGGGCCCTAAGCAATGATATGTTTGAAGTTTACCTGGCAAGGAAGGAACTCTTGGACTGACATGTGTGTCCACAGATAAGGTGGGAAATAAGCAGTTTTGTGTGTTACGAAATTTACAATTTTTACTACAAGACAGCTACACTGCATTATTTCAAATATTGGCCGAATACTCTTTACTGATTGGTCTTAGATATGGAAAAAAAATGTCTCATTTTAGAGTTGCTTTTTATTTGCTTTAACTCAGTGAAATCTTCTTTCTTAAGAAAAGCTTCCTTATTCTGCTGTAAAGTACAAAGACTTGAAAAGCAGGTTATGAAGAACCCTGAAATAAAGGAAGACCTAAAAGAAAAGACTTTTACTTTTTATCAACAAATTAGTTTTGCTAACTTCCACTAACACTGAAATTGTATATGAAGTGGTCACTGTATCATTGAGATAATGGATTTAAGTCTCCTTGGAAAAATTTACAGCTGAACTCCAAAGCTAGTAGGTATGTTTCAATCTGATGTATTGCAAAGTTCATTCAAGAAAAAAAAAATCCACTTTTAATCATTTATACTGACATCTAGTTCATCAAGCATTTTGAAAGCTAAATGCTTGTAAAAAAGTTGAACGTATCTGAAGCTTAATAAAAGCTTCCAAACACTTTGTAAAAAGCCTATATAGTAATACGTCTCCTGTCAGCCTCTAGGTTATCTTCCATTTATGATTCAATCCTATCTTGGCAGACCCTTCCTGTCTTACTTTTTGGCTCAGGATGCTCCACTCCCTTTTGTTTGAGTAGTCGGAAGTGCACAGTTCCAACAGGAAGACCCCACCTTCCCAAGACAAATCAGATGTTTTTGAATGACTCATTTTTCATGGATAACCTTCATAATATGACATAAATTTTATTTAAAAAAACCCAACAAGCCACACACACAAAAAACAACAAAAAAGACCGACACAAACCAACAAGAAAGTTGGCTGAGTTTGGGGGATTTCTTTTTCTTTCCCTTGAATTTTACATATATGTACCACATTTTCTCTTTCCCTCATTGCAAGAGTAGCTGCTATTTCTCACGCTTAAATATTGAAAAAACATTACAGCTGCTTTCTCAGTTTTTACATAAAATGTGTATTTGAAGGCAGTTTCAGTTTTTTATGTACCAATAGAGCTCAATATCTGTTGTCTGAAGATTAGTGGACATATGGACCTTCAGTCAGTTATCTACATGTAGACACATAGACATAGAGTTTATGTTTCTAGCAGATGTTGTGAGGCTGCAGGTCAAACGGAGAAGATACAGAAGCTGCTTCATCCCTTCTGGAGTGACATTTGAAGGCTGGGAGGAATGCAATAGAATATTTTAAAAATATATGTAATGCTTATCTTTAGGCAACTAAATTAAGATTATTTTGACTAAATGAATATACAACTAATGCGAAACACAACCTTGTCCAGATTTGGTGCATCCCATGTTAAAATCTCATGCTGTTTCCATGACCTGAGGCTTTAAACACTTGCTGTGTTTCCCCTTCTGTTAAAGAATGTGCCTAGCAACCCCAAATTAACATGATATTATTAAAAGTGCTTGAATAATTGAAAATGGACACTCCATAAGAATTGCATGTAGTTTGGGAGCCTAAATCCTGTTATGATTGCAAATTGCTAGACATTTAAGAGAAAATTATGCAGGCTTTTAAGTCCAAACTATTGCAGCAAAAGCAGGAAATATTTGACAGTTCTTTATAGCTTTCACTGTGATACCTAATATGACCAAAGATCCTCAGGGATCAAAACCAGAGCGTAACTGTATGAGAAAGGAAAAAAAAAAAAAACCAAAAAAAATTTGCAAAATAAAAGTAGTTCTATGCTAACTTCTGGAAGACTTCCCATTGGTTTAGACTTTTAATAGTAGAACTGGATTATGGCTAAAATCAGCACATCTGCTGCAGCATAAATTCTACTGCATTAAAAATGTAAATGGTTTCAGATTATAAACTATGCTTATGTAAATCAAGGAAACCTTTAATTTGGAAAGAAATCAAAGAGGGACACTGGTTATCTCAAGGATCCTTCCTTGGTAGCAGTGGGGTTCAACCCCCACTCCCCTATGCACCAGAAAAGACTCATGACAGCTTTTTTGGTGGCTCAGCCATGCTTCCACTTGCCTCAGCTTACCCTCTCAGTGGGTCTCCTTGTCCTGCCAGTGACATTCCAGCTTCTGCTGCTGAAGCAGGTGTCTGTCTCCGAAAAAGACATGAAACTTGCTGGTCTCACTTGAAACAGAGGTAAGCTTTATGCCTGGACTTTCACAGGTTATGCAGATGCCTGGCTATGCAGAAGGCTTCTTTTCAATGGTTGCCTTCATGGAGAGAAGGACATTGTCTATGGTGAACTGGGGTTATAGCTCAAGGCAGAACATGGCCTACTGACTTGGGCCACTCAGTGTTGAAAAGCACTATTTCTCTACCATCAGAAGAGCTGGAGAATATTTTGACATATCCTGTTTCAGTGGCCAAGACATCATCAAGGAAGAGTCATGGGGAATTTTTGGCAGGAATCACCTGGCTCTTTTCCTCTCCTGCAGTACGCACTGAGGCAATAGGGAATGGGCAGGGAAGAAGTGAAGGAGGAGGAGGCAACCCCCTCAGCATGTTCTCTGCCTGTCTGGGAGGGCAGGAACATCTGTTTGGCCAAGACAAATATCTTCAAGCCTTTATTTGTCAACACCACTGTTTCCCCATATATCCCTTGCCAGGGATGAGTGTGAAAAGAAGAAGAGACAGATAACCTTCTGAAGATTACTTTCTTGTATTTGCTCCAGATACAGGGAGGAGTGGGACATGGGAAGATGTGGAAAGAGGCAAGATGCGGCATGACAATGAGGTCTTGGATTGCAAGGGATGGGTATTTTCACTGGAGGGCCAAGAGGACTGAGTAGCTTGGAAGTCTCTGTGATACCTTTGTGAGAAACAGGTGCTTCAGGCAGGGGTAGGACAGACAGACCAGCTTCTGCAGAAGACCGGGGAGGAGCCCAGGCCAAGACTGGGAATGAGCAGCTCCCAGGGCAGTCTGTCTCTGAAGGTCAAATATCACTTGCAGACATTGAGGATGAAGCTGTGCAACCTGGACAGAGAAGTGTCTGTCAGTCCCAGCTGGGCTGCAGTGCATTGGATTCATAGCTGTGCTGGCAAGGAGGATGCTCTTCAGTGAGCCCCTGCCACTGTAACCCAGTGGGCAGGACTTCAGCTTGCACATGGCAAGGCAAAGTGACTGAGTCAAGTGTAATAGGGTCTGATGTGGATGGAGGTGAAGGCCAACAAAGAGCAGGAACAACCCCAGTGCCTGGGAGATAGCTCTGGCTCTCTCTCCCACTCTGGCAGAAGGGAATAGGAGTGGTGAAAGTTTCCTGGGAAGCAACACAAGAGAGTTTTTCTCCCTTCCACACAAGCAGCAAAGAGCAGGTCAAAAAAAGAGACAGAATTGGAGAGGAAGAGAGAGCTCCACAGGCTGTTCTCTGGGTTCAGAGAGGTGCTGGCAACCCTGGCTGTACTTATTTTAAACCCACAGCTTTGCAGCAGGAGTGGGAGAGTGAGGTCTGTGGCCAGGAAAGGGGCAGAACAGTCCCAGAAGCTTCTTTGTCCGGGCTGGTTCAGGAAAGACTTCCATGGAGGACTTGATTAACTTGGGGTGGCCAGAACATGATAAGGTATTGCTAAGTGTGTGTAGGATCTATGAGCTACCTGAGTGCATGGCTGTGACTTGTGTTGGTGACGTAAGATGATGTGGCTTAGCTGAGCAGTTCCTCAGAAACTGGTACCTCTGGTAGGGAATAAGGCTGGCTGAGAAGTTTTGACTCAGCAAAGTGTGGGAAAGATTGGGCATCCCCAGATGCTTAAATTCAGTATTAATACTTTAACCTTGGAGTAATTCCTAAGCATAAGATATCTTCCAGTCAGTATGACTAGCATAATGTAACGTGTTTATAACCCCAGTTATTCAGTTATAGCAATTAATCAATAATTATGGTAACCACTTCATTAACAAATTGAAAAAAACTCTGGAAGTCTCTTTTAAATTATTCTATGTATCTATGATCTTTATTTTCAGGTAGGTTTAGTTTCAAAATGCTATTCCGATTTCAATGTGATTTCTGCATGACATCTGAAATTTAGATCTTACACATTCTCTCAAAGCATTTTAACAGAATACTAAGCTTGGTTTTACATCAGTGTTTTACCACTCCTGGACCACTACTTATCCTTTGCCTGGAAATGATGAGATGAACTCTGCTCTCAGGGTGTGCAATGACATAAATTCATGGCACTTGGATTTACTTTTCTGTTGTTCGTTCCCTGGCGATGAACTGGTTTATTCATGTTCTGTACGCTTGCCTGTCCTGTGCATACACTTCCACTGACATGCATCCTGTTATCCTACAAAGATCACACTGGAGCTGGAAGGAGGAATTCTCCTTGCAGAAAACTAACCCTGTGACATTTTCAGTGTGACAAGAACCAGGACATGCTGTAATTTTAACCAGACAGTCTGTTATTGAAAGATACGTGGTCCAATTTCTTGTCTAAAATGCAGCTTCTAATAGGGACCAGAACTTTGGGGTGTTAATCCAAGCCAAATTAAGTTTTGCATACTTTGAGGCTTAACTATTACTACCATATTGTGTACTTATTCAGTATTGTGTAACTCTTCCACTACTTCCTGTTTGTCATGTAATGCTGCCTCCACTTTTTTTTGTTGAAAAAACGATGCAGAAGTCAGAAAAAAGGACTGATGAATGTCAGACATGAGTTTCACGGTTACACCTTTAAATGAAACTGTTTATTATTCTTATAGGGTCACTTCAGAAGAAAAGATATAAAAAAAATCTTCTGCCTAAAGTCTATGGAAGGAAAGAAAAAACCTCATATGGGGAATTCAAGGAGTACAGGAGGCCATGGAGGAAGGAGCATAGTGTTGGTGACCGAAGATAAAGTCAGCTGACTAGCAGGCTTAATTTGTGGTGTTCTTTGTTAACTTCAGTGACATTTCTTTAAAAAAAAAATTACATTTTGAAGTTAGAAATTTTGCTAAAGGCATGATTGACCAGTTTGTGTTCTTCATGTTGGAACAGAGCCCCTTTAATAAACAAACAAACAAACAAATCTGTGCCAGTCTGCCTGAAAAGTTGCCACTGATCTGCATATATTAAGCAGACCAAAGGCTCAGTAATATGTTTCCTATCGCCATCTGGATCACTGAATTCTAAAGTACATAACAAAGTTTTTCCCACTTGGATCATGATTTTTACCAGAGCATTGTATACCCCTGAGCCTCTGGGCCAAGAGAATTTGCATCTTGCAAAGGTCCCAAGGATTATGTTACTGAAGGTGTAAACCATAGATTGCTGTTTATGAAGAAATGCCATGGGTGACACTGGCTAGTACCAAATCAAAATTAGAAAATGAGAATGCTTTTGTACATCCTACATCCTTAATTCACATGTATAGCAGCAATGCTTTTGGAGTAGAACTTCCTTCTGGGAATATCTGAAAAAGTTACAAGTCTTTCTGAGATTACCTCAGTGCTTGTAACACTTACATGCACTAAACATGAAAAGCCAAGAGCGAACCTATTTCAGTGCTCCAAGTTATTTGTTTCAGTAAGATTCCACATTACTGACAGGGAGCTGAATATCTCCAAGCACCCAGCATTTGGCTTCCCGGGCTGAGGATCAACCTAGAAGCAGTGCAGCTGGTGGCCTTGAAATAAACAGTGAAAAGCAAGAGGCTTCCCCTTCTTCACCCAGGGCTGCTGCTGAGCTGAGGCTCCTGCTCTCACTCGGTCCTGCCCAAGCCGCAGCCACAGCCACCTTGCAGGCATTGCCATTCATGGCCCTGTGCCTCACCCACCCAGACCTGGACCTTGGTTCCTGGATTGACTTCCACGACTTTCCATGTGAGTCTGGATGATGTTGGTTACTGCCGCTGGGCCTGATGCTGTGCTTGCCCCAGGGGTAGTCTTCCTGGTCAGGCCTGGAGTCTGCGGTGGGGCCTTGTAATGGTCAGGCTGTGACTGACTCCCATCACTGCCTTGCTGAGGGATGGGGCTGTTTGGGGAGGGAGGGCATGGGTCTGCTGGCCCCTCTTCAGCCCTCAGTCCTTGACAATCAGCTTTAGCTGGGCATTTAAGAGATTAATTAAAAGGCATCAAATAAAATAGTGTTGATTTAATCTCTCCTCTGGACAGTGGCATCTCATATCAATCAGCATTTAACTCTTGCTCTGACTCGGTCCCAAGGAAAATTGATTGCAAAGTTGTGTTCATATGAGAACCCCCTGTCATCCATGGTGAAGGTGCAAGCTGATAGCAGAGGCTAACATTTTCCACCCAAACACAAACACAATGGTGGAACACAAAAGCGGTTTGTGAGAAGTACCAGGCTGGCCCTGCTGGAAGCTCCATTCTTCAGTTTTTCCACAGACTCGGTACAACATGGATGGCAGCAATAAAGCAGTGTTCTCACCACCCACCCTACTGGAATGTGTGTTTTAAGCAACTGCTACATGGGGTGGAAAGTTTAGCTCTGTCTCAGTGCCCATTCTATGTTTGGCCTTTTGGCTGGAACTGCTGAGGAGCGAGTTGTGTGAGGTTACTTTACGTTTTATGGGTCGGTGTCCACTAGCAGCTGGCATCAGACTGCCAAGTCCTATCACATATGCATGTTTGCCCCCCAGCCCCCCAAATGCATGCACAGCAGCCGGTACTGACTCGTGGTCACTACCAGCTTGGTCCAGATTCAAATAAATGGCTTGAACTCTATCCACTACAAATCCCTGAGTCACCCTGTTCTGCAGTAAGAGAAATTTCCAAGACGGAGGTACTTCTTGCTTGTCCATCTGTTGAAGATTTGGATCTGTGGATGAAAGCTTAAACAAATTGAATGTTTCATGAGTCACAATAATGACATATCATTTAATCCATGCATGCTACATAACTAATTTCATGTTGGCTCCTCCCCAAGGATCGAGAAATTCCAAACTGAATTTATCTGCATGTCTAGCATACTTCTGAACATTCACCTTCATAGCTCAATCCCTTTTTGTGCACATAAAAAACCTCCTAAAAGAGCTAATTTTGAAAATTATATTAATTTCCATATTTTTATGACATAAACACCTAAATTTTAAATGTCACTGTATTTTTGTTTTTTCAACAGACAACTGAATCTTATGTGTAATAATTTCCAAGAAACACAATACGCTTGTTTTTGTAAACTAAGAGACATAAGACAGATATAGAACTACCGGGAATAACAAAACTTCCTGTTTAAAGAAGACTATAATACATACATAAATAATCCCAAGGCAAGATTTTTGTATTTACATCATATGCTATGATTTCTTATAATCACTTCAAACAGGGCACAATCTTTTTTATCTGTTCATCAGCTGCTTGGCACCTAAACAACCAGATCCACAGTTAACACACAAATCGACCTCTCTTCTCACTAGTCTCAGACAAGCTAGTAATTTAGGAGAGTGCTACCTAATGTATATTTAATTCTTATAAAACCATCTAGTTTAATTTTCTTGCTGTTTGAGAATCTAAGACATGTGGCTCGGAACAACACTGACATTAATAAAAAGGTCAAATAAAAGTGCTTATAATGGGCCAACAAAGCTGGGATCTGAGCCAGACTTTTATGGGCTAGCTTTGGCATAAAAGTAGACTTTCCACTCCCCTGAAAGCCAGATGTACTTGGTTGCTCTCCCCACCACTGCAATCAGAATTCTTTGATGGTTCTGAAGCTAGCAAATTACTATTTAACCAGTTATTCAGTTCCTCCCTTACATCTATACCAGGAATTGGAGTATTGTCCTCTTCTGCCCTAGGCTTTATTTCAGATCTGCCTAGGCAACCTTCTTTGCTAGCTCTGGAAGAGGAATAAAGGAAGGCACAATTGCATACAGAGGCCTCCAGCCTCTGAACAGGAGCAGATGAGAAAATAACTGTTGCAACCATCACTGGTTTGGCAGTCTAAAAGAGTTTGTTAGGGTGAGTTAGGTCTAGGAAGAGACCAAGTGCTGAGTAGACAGTGGAATCGGCAAATTGACCACAATATTAATGGAAATACTGCTGCGTTAATTCTTCCTCAGTGGTTGAGACATATTCTTGGAAACTCTGGTATTAATCTATGTAATTTTTTGCTCCACAGCTAGTGTATTAATTTTAGAGGAATACTACCTATCGAATAAGGTGTTACTCAGACTGAGTAACTGCTTTGAATCTATTTGGGAAGAGTACTGAGTACTCAGTACCTGTACTGAGCGATGAGGAGATAGTGAAATGAGTAACATGATGTCCAGAAGAGGATGAAGAATGCAACTTCAACTCTTTGCCCCAGTAGCAAGTTTCAGGGGCATACAAATGAAGTGGTTAGTTCCCTGAGGATAGTTCTGATAATAAAATCTAAATGAATACTTTTGAGTCCTCTTATCCACCACATAAATTTGCACTCATGTTGTCATTGGAACACCTTCTCCTTTCCTGAGAGATTTTCCAGGAGAAAGCAACGTGGTCCTTAATTCAGAACTTAAAGGACCAAACTACTGTGCACATAAAGTAGCTGGAGCTTTGTCAATTCCATCTTCATGGCTTGCTCTCCAGAGCCCAGCTGGCAAGAAGAGTGGAAGGAGGTGTCAGAGGCACTTGCTGCCTTTGGGATAAAAACAGTGATTCTAAGAATGTGGTTTTTTTCTGGGTTTTCTGTCTTCCTGAGAGACAAGCAAACAGTAATTGTTTCACATTTGGGGTCTTCTAGCCATAGGAATTTTAATATTATAAAGGTGATACCTAAATATAATGTGAAAAAGGCACATGTTTACCCTACAAGAAAGATACAAAAAATAATGTGGCAAAAATACCCATTCTTTGCAGTGGGGTTTTTTGCCCCTGTGGATTATAGAGTTTGTTAATGCATATTAAAAAATAAAATAAAATAGCCAAGTTTAAGTTTACATGAGTGTAAAAAAAGCTACTATATTACTTTCAGTAGAGCTGTATAGTGTGTCTAATTTAAAAGGTGGCCAATGTACTTTAGAGATTATTTTAAATGAATTTTCATTATTTTTAGGATATTAAACCTAACTGAAAGTGGAAAAACTGTTTAACATAAGCATTTCTTTTTAAAATTATCTTTTTTCCAAAAATGAAATTTTATCACTACCGTATTAATACCAGTCAGACTTGCTGAATTTTGCCAGTGTGACCATTTCCATCAACTTCAATACCATTTCTTGCAGGCTATATAGTCTTAGACTGTAGGCAACTTTACTTTTATTTTGTAGAAATGGGATATAGACTTGGAAAACACTTTCAAAACCTTTAGGACAAAGAACACACTTTCTCCAGAATTTTGGTTTAAATCACTCAGAGAAAAGTCTGAGAATTTCCCTATGAGCTAGGAAGAACTCAGGGATTTAGATATTCTTTCTTGGAGACCAGCACTTGAGAACCTACTTAGAGCCTGATATTCTCCCAGTGCTCCCAGGTCTACACTACTAGGACTACCAACCTTAAGTAGCCTACCTAGCTCAGCTTGACTTTTGGGCCTTGTAGGCTCTGGTCTTTGTATCAATCAGATCAAGGAAGAGCTAGAAGCCACCAACCTCAAACTTTTAGGTTTCTCTTATACCAAACAAAATGTTTCAAATTTTGAAAAATAATCTGTTTGACAGATTGTGCCCATTCTTCTGAGACAGAGCAAATACCTTTTTTTCAGCCTGTCTAATTTCCCAAAGAGTGGAAACCCTCACATGTCCAACAAGAAAGATCCCTTTACTTCCAGTAACCAGCTTTAAAGCTGATCAAGCAAAAACCCCTCAAAATCTATCTCAAAAACTAACTTCTGAGGTAAGGTTCCACAAGTCAATCTGTATAATACAACTACATTTTTGAAAAGCCCATTAATGTAATTTTTCAGTACTGTATGTATTAAGGTCTGGACTAAGAGATTTCAGAGATGAAATACCTGGTTTTGTCGTGTTTTGTTTTTTTTTTTTAAAAAAAAAAAGCAATAAACTTTTTATTTCCAATTTCACAGAAAATATTTCCCTTGGGATTTATTTTAACCATGAGGCTATATCTAGGGTATGATGCCTTAAAGCTGCCAAAACCAAAGACAATTTTGTTTCATTGCAGTCATGTGATAAAGAGCCTAAACTCGGTTTAACTGTCAGTGAGTATATATGACCTATAAAATCTAGAAAGATAAAATTCATAATGGAAATGCTGACAGAATAGTATTTTAGCCTAACTACTGACTTCTTTGACAATTTGGCAATCCTGACAAAAATCAGTTTTGTTATGTTTTTCTGAACTCATACATCCTCATTAAATGTCATCCTGTAATTTTCTCCTTGCCAGTTATTTTTCTAGTGTGAAACAGTTCTGTTAAGTTTTTCCAGAAATAATGCAATTTTTTACTGAATAAAATAACAAGACTTTAACAATAACACTATTTCTATGGTTGTGACTTGTTTTTGAAGTTTATATAGCCTGGATGCAAACTGGTAGAAGCGTATTTGCTGACATGAGCTTTTTTCTACAAATGAATCTCTATTAATTTACATATATGAAACAGGAATTAATACATTACTAAGCATGTTAAGCGTATTAACTATGGTATATTAACAACTGCAGAAATACCACATTGTCTGCACTTCTTTGAAAGATACTGTTTTGATCATAATACGTACTGGAGAAAGGGACTGCAAAACAGTTGCTCCAAAGAACTGAGTTACCATCATGTCTGACCTCAGGCAAAAGGTTGGGAAAAATACGTTTCTCCTATTTAGCTGATTACATCAAATATTCACCAAACCACAGGCTGGTGTCAGAATAAAGTCAAATACTGAAGCTTACCGATGAATCACTAAAGGACAGAGGACCACCGAATCAAAGATCTAGCTTCTCAGTAACAAGTCCAGAGACCAACCAAGAGATAAAACCCCTAAATCCTTATTTTAATAAAATGAAATTAGTCTTGAATTCTAAATGTTGTGAGACTTCAGAGAGGCGTTGTGTGAAGTACTACACCTTCCTAAAACAAAGGCAGCCATCAGAAGTTGCAGTAGTAGGATAATTCCAGAGGAATGCAATGGATGATCTCTAATGGATAGATTTTTTGACCAAGTCCTGCCAGTATTTGTTGTTAACATTTGCAATTTTCTTCGCTCTGTGGAGTGTTATGAATGCTTTCACCTTATTTAACTTGCTTTTCCTCAAGCATTATTTTAAGCTACCTGGATAACAACAAGGTGTTATATAGCTTCGGTATGAGGAAAAAAATCCATCCCAATCAGGATAGTGAAGTAATGGAAACCATTGCCCATTGTCCTTTCAGGTTTTCAAGACCCAAATAGAGAAAACCCTGATCAGTCTGGTCTGCTGTTTGTTCCCAGAGTTTGCTCTCATTTTGATAGGTGGTTGGAGGGGGCTTTTCCCAACTAAGTGCCTCTTTGATTCTCTTCCTAACCTGGGGATGTAGTGAAACTATAAATTTGCTCCAGCTCCAGGATTCATCAAGCTCCCACCCTCTTATCCCACTGGGGGATTTTAGCCACCCTGACATCTGTTGGAAAAGTAGTATTGAAAGCTGTAGGCAATCCAAGTGACTTCTGGAGTGCCTTGACAACAACTTCCTGAGACACAAAATAGACAGCCCTGCTTGAGGGGCAGCAATATTGGACCTGATGGTCACCCATGTGAGTGAGCACATTAGGGATGTCAAGATATGAGGCAGCCTGGGCTGCAGTGATCATGCACTGGTGCGGTTCACTGTCCTAAGGCATATGAACCAAATGGGAAGTGTAGTCGGGACCCTGAATTTTAGGAAAGTCGACTTCCAGCTCTTCAAGGAGTTAGTCAAAAGGACCCCCTGGGAAACAGCTCTCAGGGATAAAGGGGCAGAACAGAGCTGGCAGATCTTTCAGGATGCTTTCAACAGACTGCAAGAGGTCTTGATCCCCAGGTGTAAGAAG
>VZTU01005864.1:15886-26301 GCA_013400835.1 Zapornia atra | reverse complement strand
AAGTCATTGCCAGCACACCATCCTTTGGTAACTCAACCACCATACCTAGGCTTTTTTCCCCTGTCCCCCTCCTCCTTCTTATCTAGTTTAAAGCTCTATTAATGAGGCCTGCTAGCTTCTTTGACAGTATCCTTCTGCCCCTTGGGGATAAGTACTCCCCATCCCTAGAAAGCAAGGCTGGTGATGCTCAAGCCAGCCCATTGTCAAAGAACCCAAAGTTCTGTTTCTCACACCATACTCTGAGCCAGGTATTAATTTCCTGGCTCTTCTCTTTCCATCCCTCCCCATTCCCTGTAGTAGGAATGACGGAGGAAAACACTGCCTGTGCTCCAGATCCTTTTACCATGCGCCCCACAGCCCTTAAATCCTTCGTAATGGTTCTCAGTTTTCTTTTATGTATTTCATTACTACCTATTTGGAAAATTAAAAGTGGATAATAGTCCGTGTGCCTGACCAAGGTTGGGACTCACTTTGTTAAGTCCCTAACTGAAGCTCCCTTAAGGCAGCAGACTTCCCTATGTAGAGGGTCCGGCCTACAGATCAGGCCCTCAGTTCCCTCCAGAAGGGAATCCCCTAAGACAATGACCTGTCTTTTCATTTTAACAGAGGCCGTTTTGATGGTTCGCATAGGGGGTCTTGTCCTAGGGAACACAACCTTTTTCCTATCAGCCGTTTCATTATCTGGCTGGTCTGAAGTCACAGAGTTCCTTCTTTGTATTATTTTCCCTTACAGCAAATACACTTTTCTTGCAGAAAATTGCAGATTCTTTTCTTCTATCAAACGTTCAGAGCCTCAAGTGGCCTCATCTATGTACCGAGACCTGACCTCTTGACTCGTAGTTTCTTCTATCAGTCTCATGAGAGATGGCATTCAGCTTCTTTATCAGCTCTCACCTGGAATTTTCTTGGATTTAGATCAGGCCCACCAGCCAAATCACAGCTGGTGGTGTCACAAAACCATGAACCTTGGTGTCATGCAAGAGATGGTCAAGCTAAGTATTTGAAATTTAAAGTGAAAAATCAATGGGTTTAGGCCAGTAGTCTCCCAGCTATTACAATTGCCCAATGTCCAACAGCTGTGAGATGTGTAGTCTGAGAGGCTGTGGGCCAATATTAACTGGGTAATAATATTAACTAAATATTAACTTGGATCTGTCTGGGTCCAAGTTATTTCCTCCTTCCCAGACCTTGCCTTGAACTTTTCTTTTTTATTTCAGTTCATGAAAAACTCTCTTGGTACACAGCTTTTTGTGTCACTACCCCTGAACAATGTTGTTTAAGAATGAAGTGTTTTGTAATACATTCTGTATTTCTTCCCTCATGCACTGTGCTGCATTTTAAGCAGTATTTTAAAAAATAGTATTCAGATCCTATGAAAAAATCTGACTGAATTGTTGCAGTGTAATGCTGGGTGTGCATTAAGCTATTGTTGGGCAAGTCTGAATACCAAATTTCCTTTGCCTAAAAGATTGCTCGGTATGAACAGTCAAACCAACTCCCCTCAATGAAGTAATCTTTAAGCTGTATCACAATATCAGTGACAGTTTCACATGTGTATGCTTTTTTCTTACTCCATCTTGACCGCAAACAGTACCTTAAATAAATTCATCAAACTGGTGTACATTCAGCATTACTATTTTTCCTTCCTAAATGTTCTGGACAGTTCTTGGAGCTGTACAGGCACAGACAATGTCTACACTACAATCCAGGTGCTTATTTTTCTTCAGTAGTCTGGAGTATCTCCTTTGCTTTTTTATTTAAGGAAAGGAACTGCCTTACTGCCTTTTTGTTGGAAATAGAAAAATATCAGAGATTGCAAACTCAGTTCAAGTGATTTTTTTTTTTAGTTTACAGTGAAGCAATCTAGTGCTAATTCAAGAGAGTAAACATAAATGTTTCAGTCCCCCTGTTTCCGAGTGTCATCGGCAGAAACAGACTTCAACTATCTCATGCATATTTTGCCAGCTATGCTTCTGTTTTAAATCTGCTTATCTGCATCCTGTTTCAACAGGAAACAAGGCCTGTCCTTCTTATAATCTTGATCTAGTACAGTTTTGTGTTAAGGTACCAGTGTAGACATACACAGCCATTACTGATGATTATTTCCCTTAATCTCACTCAGTTTTGTAACACTATAGTGTGTGGGTAGGTGGTACCAAATTAAAATGGTCTTAAAGACATTAACAAGTCTTTATCTCTTCTTTGTAGCTGTCTTATCACTTCTATAAAACCAGTTCATGTTCCCAGTTGTGTACATCCAGAAAAGTGGATAGCTACGGCTGCTACCTCAATATGCCTCGATAGAATGAGCAGATATGTGATCTAGTCACCTATGAATCTGGTATGAGTTCCCTTCAACGTAAGATTTATTAGTTTTTTTAAGATACTTTCCTCTGTCCTTCTACACTGATATTACATTATTAGTTTTTTTAAGATACTTTCCTCTGTCCTTCTACACTGATATTACACATAACAGGGCATATTTACCTTCCAAACCTTCTGTACTGTACCACCTCCTTCTAATGGCACAGAAAGCAAAGGTATGTTGTTATGAAAGCACCTATGTAACCAGTGTGCATGCAATTTACTTTTGGGTGCCTTATATGCTGAAATAATAAAAGTCTGCTGGGGCTAGAGGAGCTTTGGAATTCAGAATTGATTCAGACATGTATTCATGAGACAAATAGGTGCCTCTGTGGATCTGCTGACCACACAGTGTCTGTCTGTCTGGTGTCTGTGATGACCTGCTGGAGAAGAACTCTGTGGAGAAGGACCTGGGGGTCCTGGTTGATGACAGGTTGGCCATGAGCCAGCAGTGTGTCCTGGTGGCTAAGAGAGCCAATGGGATCCTGGGGTGCATCAGGAAGAGTGTGGCCAGCAGGTCGAAGGAGGTGATCCTCCCCCTCTACTCTGCCTTGGTCAGGCCCCNCTGGGACTGTTCAGCCTGGAGAAAAGAAGGCTTAGTGGGGATCTTATTAATGTTTATAAATATCTTAAGTATGGGATGCAGAGGGAAATGACCGGCCCCTTTTCAGTGGTCTGTGGGAACAGGACTAGGGGCAATGGCTGCAAATTGGAGCCCACGAAGTTCCGCACCAACATGTGGAAGAACTTTTTCACAGTGAGGGTGACAGAGCCCTGGGACAGGCTGCCCAGGGAGGTGGTGGAGTCTCCTTCTCTGGAGATATTCAAGACCAGTCTGGACGCCTGTCTGTGTAATATGAGCTAGGGAGCTGCTATGGCAGGGGGGTTGGACCCGATGATCTCTTGAGGTCCCTTCCAACACCTATAATTCTGTGATTCTATGATCTAGCTTTAAGACGAAATGTTGCAACTCACCTACAGACTTCTCTATCCATCCCCATTCTTCAATTCAAACCTTCAGGCTAAGCATGTCAATGATTGAAGATTTTTCCATGCAGAGGTCTCCCTGGGGTGAGTAGGAACACTTATGAGAATTCCTCAAGAAGAGGAAGTTTTACAAGATTAAGAAATTAATAGAAAGCTCCTTGTGTCTTTTCTTTCCTCATGCTTTGTGGAAGGCTGTCCAGGTTTCCCACTGCAAAAGACTGCTTTCTCGGCGAATTTATGGGTTTAGTCCCATATTTACTCACTATGTGCTCAACTTTCTATGGCAATAATTCTGTTGATACAAACAGAATGAGTCATGCTACTCATGTTAAATATGTACTCAAATATTTGTAAGCAGCAGTTCTGAGACAATACACAAGAATTTGTCTTATCTAGCGCTTTCTGTTCCTATGAAATTATGTTTTATTTATCAAAGGACCCAACAGTTCTGGAACATCTGAAAGGATGTGCAAATCCTTCTGAATACTTTTGGCTAGAAAAAGAAAAATGACTAACCATCTTGGAAATCATAAAAATATATTAGGAGTGTTCTTATTTTAAAACTTAGGAAAATGAAGCATGGAAATTGACAGAATAAATTGTATTGATAGAATGATATTACTTATTGAACCAAGAACCTGGTGGTTATTATATTTTCCAAGGATAAGGAAGAAACAGGTTGATTTCTTTAGTCTGAGACTTCTTGAGCCTAGAGCCTTCTCCCTATCCCCAGGTTTCACCTCCTAAAGCCTACCTCCTGTACATTCAGACCTTCACACCTCTCACATCTTCTTTTCATGTTCTGTTGCTTTGTGCTTAATATGAGAACAGCCCCATAAACAGAGACCCTTCTGGGAGATGCAATACTTACCTTTGCCCAGGCTTCAACAAATATTCTTTCAAAAACTGCTCGTGACAAGTGAATCAAATTCTCCTTCAATTTTGCTGTAAGGACATAAAAATGAACACATTTAAAGGACTTTTTAACCAACTGAGCTGAACATAGATCGGTATGTGTTTTCACATTTCAGGTTCTGGCAAGTAAAAATGAATCTTTAAATACAAGTTCTTCTTTAAATGTCTTTTTCCATTTCTCAGGTGCAAAATCAAATATTTTAAGAGATCTAGAGTGGCTAGCCCATGACAGCCCTGAAATAAAATAATACTTTGCAATCTTTTTGAAAGCCTTGCATTTATAAATTGCAACTATTAACATTTCTTTGCTTCAAAGCTTTGGAGTTTTTTGTTTTCCATTAAAAAGCACTTAGCTTTCTTTTTTTGTTTGTTTGCTTTTTTGAATTGTATAATCCGTCTTTCATACTGTTAAATTTTCATTTTTTGGCATGGACAGTCCTTTTCACTGCCAAGATGCTCCCATGATGATATAAATGACATATAATTTCCAGAACTTATAAAACAATCAGCTAAACATATTTCTCATTCATAAACAAAAGTAGTATTATTGGGATTTTCTTAACAAATGTGATGGTTGGTGTGAAAGAATCACTGAGGTTTTTCACTAAGGTATCCCACGCAGCTAAGCAAATTCAAATGTTTTCTTTTAGAAAAAAACTAACAAATTAGTCTTAATTTCTGAAGCAAATTCTTAAAGATTGCTCTCAAAACGTAGACAGCAGTGTTGATGTAGAAGAAGACCCCTTGGGGAGTGTTTACTTCTGATTGTGACAGACAGCTGGTTAAGCAGTCACCCATGTGTTTTCCTATCCAAGCTTCTCTACCTCCATTTTCTTAGCATGGAAGTCCTGTCTGTCATTGATTACAGACTGACCCATCTTGCCTTGTCAGTGCTATGCATTAGTGTCTGTAATGAGTAGCAAGTGTGTAGATGTCTTTGATGGGCTTCTTTACCCTAATGGCATAGCCTGATGATGTCAGGCTGTGGCTCATTGGTAAAATACAAAGACCTTCTTAACGATTTTCATGACTGCCATGCTTTTCTGGGTCTCAAGCACTTATTTCTCTTGCTTTTCTGTGAAGTTAATGTAGACTAATTTAGTACAAACTAGCAGGCAGATTAAATATGACCTTAAAACTGAATTCTGCGGCACTAGTACTGGCTTACGTTTTTTGTTTGTTGATTTCAGTAGGGATCTGTGAGTGGACAAATATCATGGATTTATTAAATGAATGATTTAATTTCTCTCTCTCTCTTTTTTTTTTAGTACAATCTCTCTAGTGAAAAAGAGAGAACCACAACTCATCGGACACTAAGTTAGAGGCCTTGAGCAAAGATTTGGTTTAAAGAATTCTCAGGATGTGCTCCAAATCTAAACAAAACTGATTCATATTAACTTCAATGGGAGCTGGGCTAGACGAGGTTCACCACTCACACAAAGGAATATTCCTTTCAGTACTTGAACAAAAAACAAGGTCTCAAGAAACAAAAGTCTTCAAAACCTAGAACCGTAGGTCTTGAAACAGGACGGTAAGATCAATGATCACTGTAAATTTCTAAGAGTGAAAGACTCATTTTATTGGACAATGGATGTCTCTTACAATACCCTTTGCACAGGTTAAGCATTGTTTACATCAAAATCACTGTTGATTTTGATCAGAAAGACTGAAGCCAGTCTCAAAACTCCATGTATAGCCACTCAGGACTGGGCTGCCAAATGTTTGTAGAAATCTGATATTTGATTTCATCTCCGCTCTGTGAAAGCAATCACCCTTTAAACATTATTTATTTATTTTCTAATTGAAGTAGAGCGGTAAATCGAGACTTTCACCTGCTATGGATTATATGTGCATTCATTGGTGTTTTTGGTTCTTTGTTTCTATCCTGTTCTGCAGTTCAAAGAAACTATTTTTGCCATTCACATATGATTGAAGGCAATACAAATATCCCTACAGACTCATCTAACTTTGGGCCACGTTCCTGGTTTTATAGGGAAGCATTTATATTCAAGGATCTTTTGCTGCTGTCTGAGCTGACATAAGTAGCCTAATAAATATACAAAGCTCTGACATATTCTGCCGTCAGAAAAAGGGCCAATCAGGAGAAAAAGATTGAATGTAAGTTAATGTCAGTCTCAGCTGGAATAACTTCTGTTCTTCAGCATCTGCTGCTCCATATTGGCTCAAGATTTCTTTGACTAAATGCTGATGGGCTTTTCATACTTTTCAGCTCAATCAGAAGTCCAAATGAAAAAGCCACACTGTGAATTTGCAATGCTCTGTGGAAGACTTTATGTCTACAACACAAGTGTGACTTAGAATCATAGAATATACAGAGTTGGAGGGACCCATAAGGATCATCAAGTCCAATTCCTGGCTCCACACAGGGCCAGCCAAGTCAGAGCACGTGGCTTAGTGCATCATCCAGACCCTTCTTGAATTCAGTCAAGTTCACTGCTGTGAGCATTTATCTGGGGAGCCTGTTCCAGTGCTCAGCCATTAGCTTCTTCATAATCTCTTTTGCCCTTTGGCATATGTGACAGCTGCTCTGTTGGTCCAGATGGCAGGGCTCCACTGCTTGTGTGATCTAAATGCGTTGGTAGTTACAGACCCTGGGCCTGTTGGTCTTCTGTTCCCTGTTTGCATCAGGTTTGTCTGAAACGATGTAAGAACATAAGAAAACCAAGATGCAAACTCAAGTAATGCATGACTTTTTGGATAGATGAATCTTGCAGTTCAAAAGTGAAGTGACAATTAGCCATAGTTTTCATATCTGTCAACTTGTCACAATATGTTCTGATTTGTCTACCAAACTTACTGAAAATGCACAGTAGACTGTCTCAGACTCATAAAATGTACAGATCTGTACTAACACTTCACATCTGAAGTAATTTGTGTTGCTCTATGTAACCATGTTGGCAATAAAATTCATATTCAAGGTGGCTTGCTTTTTGGACAACTGTTATAAACCTGCAACTAACCTGGGTGCTATTGAGCAAAGAACATCTTTTAAAGAGTAAAGTTTTGAACCTTGCTTATGAATACAGGAGCTGATAACGGGATGTTTGCAAAGGCAAAATTTCCATTGTGGAGGCTCTGATGCTTCTTAATAATCATAAACTTCATCCTCAAGTCTTAACGAGTGGGAATCTTGGATGGAAAACTCATCAGTGCTTTTGGAACTGCTGCATTGGTTATAACCTGAGATCAATCATTTGAAAGACAAAACTGTAGGAAAGCGCTGCAAACAGATAAAATTATTATATTTTTTTGTGAATTGTTTGGCCTCACTATCTTGCTGTGGCAGTAAATTTGATATTCTAATGATGGGTTGTTTGGAAAGAATTTGTTACTGACTCTGAATGTGCTACATTTCAACTGAAATGAAAACCCATAGTTTCTTGTCCCAAGACTGAAATAGCACTGAAATGCTTTCTTGATATTACCTGGAATTTCTCTCTGTGTATAGAAATTGATATTCTTTATTTTGGTCACCTGTCGTACACAGGCAAAACTTACAATTATTCTTAAAACATGATGTCTAATTTTTGCCAAGTCATATTTTGATGGCGATTTTTGTTGATCATCCAAAGCGCACAAACATATTGTCTTAAATAATAAGACAACAAAAGTAGTTCTAGCTTCAGGACTCTTTGTCTTGTTTCATCTAAATAAATACTGCTCTTCTGAGGTGTTTCAAATGTAATTCTCTTTGATAGACCATGCTTTTTGCTTATTTATGTAAAAATGCCTAGCTGCTTGCAAGTGGTAATCTAATACTCATGTTGTTTGTGTAGCAGTGTAGAAAGGCAGCGTATGAATGGCATTGGCTGTTTCAGGCTAGTTTTTAACAGTGGCACGTAAACTGTACATAATTTCAAAAAATACTTCAATCTCTGAAAATCTTCTGGGTTCTGAGATTTGTACAGCAGAAAATCTAATTCAGATAAAGTACTGAAGTTTGGCCAACTGATGCCTTAGTGGAATTTGGTAATGTGTGCGATTAGTTGATATTCAGCTAATAAAAAATTGAGGAATAGTGGAAACAAATATTTTTTCTACACCATATCTGTTTGTCACTGGTATTTGTATACATCCTCCATACGGTCTGGTGGCAAAACAATGAACTTTCAGGACTGGCTTGTAAAATCTTATGTATGTGGGCATTACTTTATAAATCCATCAACTATCCTCAAGAGGAAAAACTCCCTCAGTTATATATATTAAGACAAAAACTTTCCTTGATGCCATAGCTCTTTCTCTACAATTGCCATCTGGACCTTTATGGATTTTGGAAGAGAAAAGCATGCGTACACATTCATAGCATTTGAGGTTTTGAACTCACTAGATTCTCCACAGCAGCAATAATTAGGCATATGTCACACTGGGTTCTGAACCTGGGTTGTCTCAGTTGTAAAAACAGTGATATTGTCTAGCAGCATCTATGACTTGCACTGGTTTATTTTTCAGAACTACAAGCACTGCATCATGCTTTTTTACATAGCTGTTTGATAGCTAATCCTCATAAATAAACAGTAGATGAAAATTACAGTTCTGCTAATCACTACCAAGTAAACAATTTTCCAAACCCAACATTTTGTGAAATACAAAATGAGATTTTTGAAAAGAAATAATTACAGCTCCTAAGTTATTTTTGTAAAATAAATGAAACTGTTATTTCAAGTCTGTACTCCAAATTTGACCCTTATTTCAGACTCATTAAAAGGTTTGATACACTCTCTATATTTAGATGGTTAATGGCCTTTGCATTGCAGGCTGGTGTCTAACAGTCACATGCTTTGGGTCACATAAAGATTTGTGTACAGATCAGATGAAACCTGATCTAAGATTTTTCTTGGATGGAATAAACTAACTCATAGTTCAAGTTATGGACATACAGGCGCAAGGTTGGATGGAGTAGGATGATGGTTCATCTTCCCATGGGGAGACAGAGCTCATTGTTCTAAAGACAGTAGGATAAGTCTGTACTACTTATCCCACCAGTGAAGGAAGTCCATGAGAGCCTTTCTTGGAAAAGTACTTGAAGTATCTTTGATAAGTGCATATAACCCCAAAATATCTAAGTATAAGAAATTTTCTGGAGATTTCAGGAGATAAATAATAATAGGAGATATTTTGCATTCAGATTACACTGCTCAGTTTGGCACTATGTTGTAATGTAAAATTAAGATGAGAAAAACAATATAAATTATAAATTATTGAGTGATGTTTTCAAGGTAAAATTCTAGCAAAAAGAAAAATAATCCTGAAGATATATAAATATGTTGTTTTTCTACATATTAATGGAAACAAAGCGAGCTTTATATGGGTTTAGCATTAAGATTTACTCACAGGTTGGCATCAGGAGTGGAAGGAAATAATTAAATCATGTGGATATAACCTGCATATTTCCTCAGAGCAGCAAATCCAAAACAGTTGGGTTAAATCCACTATAAACAAAGGAAGCATTTTTCATGGTGTAATTAAATGATTAATCAATAATTGTGTAATTACTTAGTTACATCAGGCAATACACAGTTTGAATTTCCTTTTCATGGACTCCTATAAATGGTATATTGGCAATAGCTGTGAAAGCAGTGTAAGGAACTCACAAAAAGGGGATAGGCTTGGAGATTTAGGAGACAATAAAGTTTAATTGGCTGTATTCCACTGAGATTAACAAATACCCATGTAAAAGCACAAAGCAGTAAGCTTTGCAGATCTTCTTAGCTATAATTCTATTTACATTGCGAAGTCTACCTCTGTAGGTATACTCTAGACTGGCTATCAGATGGATAGTAGCTTACCAGACTTCAACTGTTTTTCTTCTCAGAACACTGAGGGTGCTGTTAGGTTTTTCTGCCTCAGTTCTCTTTCACTTTCAGTTCACTACCTTGTTATTGTCCTGCTCCTTTACTATGTTTTGTTACAGTCTTCACTCTAATGCAGATGCCCAATACAATATTAACATCGATGATGGAATTGAGTGCACCCTCAGCAAGTTTGCGGATGGCACCAAGTTGAGTGGTGTGGTAGACACCCTAGAAGGAAAGGAAGCCATCCAGGGGGATCTTGACAGGCTGGAAAGATAGGCCCAGGGGGAACCCAATGAGGTTCAACACTGCCAAGTGTAAGGTGTTGCACTTGGG
>VZTU01005864.1:0-10724 GCA_013400835.1 Zapornia atra | reverse complement strand
GCAATAAACACTGCTTCATTAGCATGGAGTTGTGAGTGGTGCTGTCAGAGTGTGCTGTCAAGAAACAGAGTGGTCATTAGCATTCTACTAGAAATCACTTTTATTTTGATATAATTGAATTCTCTTGTCCTGCATTTCAGTTTCACAGTGGATAATTGGACACTGAGACTCACAATTTAAATAACTTTTTTCATTTATGTGCTGTGCTTTCTTTTTTATTTGCTGGGTGACATTTCTATTAGAGCTCTAACTTTCTCTAGTAGTTAGGGTTTTTTTAGACTTCAGTAGTTAGATTGTTACAATTAATGTCCAATTATATATATAGCACAACTGTCAAATAGCTTGGGATTGAATCATGAGTCACGTTGCGCAGTAAGGCTAATGGTTCAGAAGTGCAAAGCAAGATCTTCAGGTTTACTTCGACTAAAGCAGGAAGAATGTGCAAGACAGAAATCCTTTTGTCACTCAAAGGCAGGAGATGCTCTGACTGGGAGAACTACTTACGAATGGGGTAAAACTGTGGCTAGTCAGGACATTAGTGACTTAGGTTGCAGACACAGTGCTTTGGACACATGTTCTACTTGATACGTGGGCTGCAGCTTGGTATCTGAAGCAAAAAAGTTATGACAAAATTTCTTGTTGGGAGGAATAAAACATTTGCTATCATCAGGCACTCGATAGACAATTTTAAACACAAAATAAATGACAGCTCGCACCTGCTCTGACTTTGCTGGTCTCCTTTCTCTTCTAGCAGAAATCAGAGTAATTTTCACAATGTAAGGTTTCCCTTTATTCTTGGAAACTAAGCATGTTCTCCTTTCATTAGTGAAAATTTTCTTCAAACTTTTCCACCAAGCTTTCTGTTTCCAACTTTCTGCACTGTACTTCTGTTTAATATTGGAGCACAAATAGTTGCAATAACTTTTCTATAAGCCTTCTGATAACTTCTTCTGCAGCTCTCTTGATAGCAAAACTTAAACAAACTGAGAAAAACTGAGAAAAACTGACCACTTCAGGCAGTTTTTCTTATCCTTCATTTTCCCAACCAATATTTCTAACTACACTAGTTTTCTTCTACAATGTCAGATGGAAATTATCATAGTTGTAACATGCTGTGTTAAGTACAGTGCACTGCAAATTAAGTACTCTCTGTTTAGTGTTTGAGAATATTTATATTTTTGTACTATTTTTAATTTTAAAGAAAAAATGCTATTTTTTTCCCAAATATAATTAATATTGTTTTCTTACCTTCATGGCCTTGGGACATATTACAAAAACTGTCATAGCTTCATACTGCACAGGCAAGTGAAAAGGACATATTTACTAAGATTAGTGTAGATCAGATGAGACCAGACACTGCTGATAGAACACTAAGTTATTGGGAGCCTTTGAAATTCTTATTGTCTGGATTTGGAAAAAAACAGCATTTGTTGTTTACAACAGGAGCAGCTGGATGCTTGAAAATCTGGTCTTTCATTTGTATGCTTTAGGCCTTTTTCTAAACAGAGAATTTACTCTGGCTTTGTTAAAGTAACCTCAGGGCTTATCTACATGGGTATGTTTGTGAGGAATAAGCTGGGATATGAATTTTTAAGTGTCACAGCTGGTTCCCGCAGAGAGGATACTCTGGGATGTAAGTGTGTTGCTGTAGTTAAGGTTCATCTACCAGCAGAAGAATGTTTTTTTTTCCCTGCATTTTGCAGCTATATAGTCAATTTCTTCTCAAAAGGTCCCATACTTTCCTTTATTTCTCAGCTATTGAAATTGGCTTGGTATTTCTCCCTACAAACTTTTTTCATTATTATCTAGAATATTTACGGTGCAGCTACAGTCCTGTGATAGTATTACAGCAAGCTGGTTTTGACCTCTCAGACAACTTGTGTGCTTCTTCATTTATATATGTGCTAAAAAAAAAGGAATTTAAAATTTATTTCCCTGTGGTGTGATGAGGAAATTAGGAACTCCAATCTGAAGCTCTTTTAAATTCTATTTCTTGAATATATCTGCCTGCTTAGTACTGACCCCTGAAGTAAAGAAAGCATCACGGAGCAAACATAGTTCCCAGTTCTGCTCCTGCAGAGTTTAATGTAAATTGTAACATTCACAATTACTGATAGTGTGCTCAGCTCCTTTAGCTGGGACATACACCTTTTTTTGAAAGTAGAAGTAGATTTCAAATTTCTGTATTTTCACTGTAAATTTGCTAGCGGGTGAGATATGAAGGTGTAGCAGGAAATTTATGGAGATTACAGCACTGTGTTAACTATGCATTTTTGTTATTTTCCTCATCTCTTCCCCCCCTCTCCGGTGGGTAAACTTGAAAAACATACAGAATTCTGAACTCCCTATGGAATAAGCATATTTGTTTTGTGCATCAGAGAGCACTTTTGTCTTCATTATCTTAATACTACTTAATAGGTATTCCCACTTCATGTATGGATTAACTTTGATGTGCATTTCTGCAGATGCAGTTTTGCAGGTCATGTACAAGAAAAGCTAGAAATCTGCTGCCTGATGTTGGGTCACTGGTACTGGGAGAAACCTATGCATGTGTAGCAGCATGATTGCAAGTCCAGTCAAAAAGGTAGCAGACTTAGTTGATGTAAGGCTCCTTTTTTTTCTTTGTTGGCTTGACTTCATTTGCCATGGTACCTTCAAATGGTGAAAACAAACTCTTAAGCAACACAATGTGTTAACAAGGAGGTCTGAAAAAGGGACACATGCTTGGTTGGGGAAAATAATTGAAAACAAATAGATTTTTGCATTTATAACATGCTAAGTGGTCATTTATACCATTGCAAAGACTGTACTGGAAAACTGTATTGCCCATCCCCTACCCACAATTCCAAAAGAAAACTTGTCCATTCTATATTCACACTGGAGGCAATAATAATTGATTTTTTCATTCTGTTATTCAACATAACAGAAGTTTTTCAGCACATTTTTTTTTTAAAATATATAAAGGCTAGATCTGTCTGAGATTATTTTGTTGTTGTTTTGGTTTTGTTCACATAATGAATTAAGCTCTTTAATGAGTAGAGTACATCAGCGCTTTTCTCCATTAGAGAGGGAATCTGTAAGGGTACGTGTGAGGCCAGCATCTGCTCCTTTAAGGGTATCTGCCCAAGGACCTTTTCAAAAGCAATAAAGGATAATGACGAGGAAGACAAAACTTAAATATATAGAAACACAGATCTGACAAAAGAAACATCGAGAAAATAAGAAAAACCCTCACCACTCACTCTAGTTGATGGATTATCAGGAAAGTACAGGTGCTACTCGAGGAAGATCAATCTTTGCAGTACTTTGCAATGGAGAAGACTGTGAGGTGCGTGAGAATTGTCAGGCCTGTACAAAGCCATGGGGGATGTGTAGGGGAAGTACAAGAGGGAGGAACAAAGCAGGCAGTAAAGTCATAAAACAGGATGGTTGTGTGTAAAATGGGGCTAGTCAGTACATGTGTTTGGCTGAGTCCTGTGCCTGACGATCATGGCCTGTCCCATCTCCTTACATCATCATATTAATTCCTATCTTAATTAACTCTCTGCATAACCTCACCCTCTACTCTCTGTGTGTGCTGCAAGAACTACGTGCCAGCTACCGGTGAAAGCACTCTGCATGAGGGGTCAGGGTGCCAGCTCCTGGAGTCAGACCGCATGTGAGTGTCTTGGGCCATGGTGGTAGCTATGGCAGTGAGTGGGGTCTCTGTGTCAGCTACTGCAGTGAGTGGGGGTCTTCAACCACCAGCCATGGGGCGGGAATGGTGTGTCTAATTGGGGGACCAGCATGAGTGAAGTGAGGAGCTCAGCGCTAGCAGCTGGAGCAGGACTGTGGGTCACAGCCCCTGGGCTGGGAGCAAGCATCTGTATTTTAGTCCCAGTGTGCGTGGGAGGGACATGTACTCCTGGACCAGCTGGGATGAGTCTGTGTGTGCAGCAAGCATTGAGCTGGACCATCTGTCAAGTTGCTACACAAATTTGTTGTCATTTGAACCTGTGACCAGGAAAGCAGCAGCCATGTCCCACAGCCCAGGCTGAGGCTGGTACCGGGGGTACCGGATGAGCTCCAGAAGAGCCCAGGAAGGGGGGAACCCCAGGCTGGAGCAGCTTGAGCAAGTGGCCATGCTCCTAACATTCCATAACAAGACCATGATAATATCTTCCTCTTTTCAAATTTCTTAACTCCATAGAAACTCATGTGAAACCCCATGCTGTATACCATTCCCCAGTTTACTTGGGGCACAATCTTTGATCATGTGGCTTCAGTTTTACAAGGAGGTGTGGTAAGCAGTTTATAACTGCTGTTACCTAATACACTAAATCAGAAGAAGTAGACATTTATCTCCTGCAATATCTCTATCATGAGGTACAGATGGGTAACAGATACAAAGTACTGTCCATGACTATTTCCATGATCATTCATGATAGTGCAAATATTTTACTCAAAACTTACCTGAACAGGTGGCTGATGAAGAAAGTCCTAATTTATCTTTTTTTTGCATTGAAACCATTATAATGCTTAATTCAAAGAATGGTTTCCCCTGGTACCTACCAGCTATTTGATTTAGTTAATGGTAAATGACATCTGGTTTGCAGTTACTCTAAAATATGACAAACTGAAAAGGTATGTCCAAGGATCATTCATACAAATGTTCACAGGGTAGGTTTTTCTCTGCTGCTTTGGTACCTGTCTGGAAGTGAGGCTCTACTGATTAAGCAAGTTTGAATGTTCAGGACTACCACAGTTACTCTTTTTAGCTAGCAGGGAATTAGAGAAGTTAAACAAAGTGAAAGTTAAGATGAACAAGTTATGAAGAAATGAACAGCAAATCATCCACCCCAACATTCTTCAGCTAGAAAAAGCATGAAAATGCTTACACATGTTGTGCCATTATGAAAGGTGGCTTTTGTAGTCTAATATTAAAATTCAGAAACTAATTTCTTACAGCTGTTTATTCAAATATTTGAACAAACAAGAAATTAATTGTTTGCATTATTCCCTCCCTTAGTACAGTTATACTTACTCTCCTTATTTCCCAATGCTTTATTTCTTAGAATTTCATGCTTGTTCTCTTCCAGAAATACAGCAACAGCCAATTCGCATTGATGGTTCATCTACCAAGACATAATTACGCTTTCAGAGCTTAGCAAATAACACTCTTGTGCTGCTGCTGTTACAACTGTGAGTGTGCTGGGGAGAGACACAGTAATGACAGCCATGAGAGCTCCACAGCCATTTATTGCAAGGCTTCTTTGCAATGCTTGTGCACAGCCACAGAGACTCTTCCATCTGCAGGAATATGAGGCTGATCACACATCTGTGAACCTGACAGGTGCCAACAAGGTATGCTAGTGCTGGACAACTGCTGAGGTAGATTTCTTCCCAGTTTGTTTCACGGAGAACTTTGATTGACTTGGTATCAGTAGTTAGTGTTCTGAGTTAGTTTTGGAGCAGCACCTGATGCACAAAAGATTTTAATACACATCTGGACAACTTCTGCAATGCACTCCACCTTGTTAATTTTAAAAACCTACCCCCAGTCATGGGAGCACATGACCAATTCTGAAAACAAACCTAAAGTTTTAATGAAAACTGAGCTATTCAGCAACAACACAAAATAAACTGCAGTTTCTACTGCTTCACTCTGAAATTGCTGCCTGTGCTTCTTGTTGGGAAAAAAACCCAACTGATAGGTTATGTGATAAAATCTCTCTGCACACCTGCAGAAGAGCACAACAGCTTCCAGAAGACAAATTATTGACTCAGAAGGGAAAACTTGTCCAGCCCACTCCCAGCCATGGTCCAGGCATTAAGCCCATAAAGGCTGAGGTCAAATGGTAGATACAGGGTAACTAGAGTGTCTGAGCCTAGCTGCTGGGGAGATCCACCTTTTATCTGTATATGTATATACACCTTCCCTATCAGTAGATGTCTATACTGCTCAGCCAGGGAGGGGAACAGGGTAAGGCCACTGAGCCTGTCTGGGTTTGTGTGACTGCTCTGTGTGCCTGTGCTGAGATTGTGTGTACATCTGGTTTATGTGTTATTTGTGTGCATGTTCTCACTACTAATGCGTGTTCAGCCTTGCCGCTGGTCAGACTTGGGGGCACAGAGCTGCAGCAGCCTTGCCTATGTCAGACAGCTGGATCTGGACCGATTTCCCCTAACACAATGCACCCACACCCTAGCTTCTGACAAAATTAATTAAGATCAAAGACATACATTGTCTCTTCTTCCTACTCCTCTTCTTTCATTGGTTTGATATGTGTTCACATTTTTTTTAGTCTTCACATGATCACAATGTGCCTAGCAGTTACCTTTTAACATTTCCTCTATTACAGTTTCCAAACCAAACTTCTCAACATTTTAAAGAAGACTCAAACTGCATATAGTTTCTGAAAACATCTTACCCGTACGTTTACTTATTGTGAACCAGATGATGAGGAAGATTTTATTTTGTTCCACTGAAGACTGATCCAAACTCTACACTGAATTGCTGACAGAAAGGCATTGATGTGCTGGTAGAATGATGAGGTGGAGAATGCAACACTTACAGGTTACAATAATCCCTTGTCTGCCTTTCTCCGTCCTACACTTTGACCTTTGCTTCTCAGGTCCTGAAGGGGACCTTTTATCTTGGACTAACGCAACCTCTCACCTCAAGCACATTTAAAATGGGGTGAAATGACCAAGACAGTCATCGTGACCGCTGAAAACTCCCACTTCACGTTTTAACAGTCTTTTCCATATAAATGCATTTCAAAAACAATTCATGCAAAACTGTGCTTCAGGCCTGCCCGTGGCATTTTTCTACTTATTTTCCCTTTGTTCCACTGCTCCAATACTGTCTCCAACCCAAGTCTGCTCCTCACTTCTTTACCTCTAGAACTTCTAGGGACGAGGTTACCTGGAGCTTATGCTTTCCTTTATGCCCTTGTCATTAAGTTGCACTAGTACATATGGCTATTTTTACTAAAATGGTGCTGACCTAGGAAGTTTTAAAGATTAAAATTTCTTGTATTTTTTTCTTATTCTATTGTAAAGACCTTTAGTCTTACTAGAGCAAGTCTGTAGTGATGCAGAGCACAATCACAGAGCAGCATATTGATGTGTGTCTACAGCTAGGAAAAAACAAATTGGTATTTAGCTTTTTTAAGAGTATGGATGAACTGCTTGATTTAACACAACCAAGCTGCACAGGTTTCAAGCATTTATTATCATCTTCAGCTCCTCCACCGCTCCTTGTTTAGTTTTGATGGATTGTCTGTTGCATTAAGAAGCACTATAATTTCTTCAAACCCAGATCCATTTTGCTTGTGTGCCAAAATGATGTTGCATAATAGAAACCTCAGTTGTTGCTCTTATTGTCATTCAAATAATATTGACAGGATAAAAGTGTCTGAATCCAGGCAGAAAATATGTTTTATAGTTCATCACAAGGAAACTAGATTTCATGTTGTCTTATATAATAGAGTCTATACCATTTTGGTAAGTTTAGTTTTAATTCTTTAATGCTGCCTCAATACTGAATGTAAAGATGCAGTTTCAAATTCTATTTCTACTTAGCTTGAGCCCTTTCAAGATCTGTAGAAAAAGAGGAAATATGAAAGCCTTTTTTTAATATTATACAAATAGGTTATTACAGAAATATTATATAATGTAATACAATATATTTTAATACTTTTTTTCGTGTTTTCTGGTTTTTTTTACAGTGTTCCGTCTAGTTGTAGATTGTTTTCTTTTACTTCAAGAAGCCCTAGGCAAATTTGGAGCATGATTTAGTAATGGTGTTTAGTGACTCCTTATTAGTTAAGTTCTATAGGTTAAGAAATACATATTGCTTTCTTCATTTGTCCTTTCATAGAGGTAGACATCTCTTCTTGAAATGTAAATGTAACTATGCAAAGTGAAAGTTGAGGAGAGGGAGGGACCACCCTCCAAGCACAATTTGTTTATAAGAAAACTCTACTAAGGTATAGATACATCTGTGAAAGTTGTTGAGCACAGAAGTTAAAATGGGAGAAATGTTCCCTGTGCATTCCCATAACTGTCATTCAATTGAGAACTGGGGGAATATGCTGCAATTTTCTTGACTTTTCATAATCTCTTTTGCAATCTGTATCTTCTAATTCTACAAAAGTTATTCACTGGTGGCTTGTTGTGTTGCATAAAACCAGGTTAACTTAGGTGATGCATAGAAGAATGAAAGCCCACAAACAGAAATCCTATCAATTTTACTGGGACTTGTATTTCTCCTTTAGAGTTCGTAAGTGAGCAGTGAACTGTAAAACCAGATTTTTGGCTAAAGAGATGCCACATTGAAACTTGAATGTAATGGTAATTGATATTTATAATCCAACTATTCTTTGTTGTTATTGTACCCTAAAATTTTAGGGAAATAGAGAGCAAGAACCTGTACATGAAATAGAGTGACATATTTGCTACCCAAAGGAGTAAAAAACGCCATTTGAGAAAGAAGAGAGACCAGAATTGGTAAGATATCTCTTAATGAAACTTTTTTTCCTCAGCGCTCTCTTCTGTAAAATAGATATAATGATCCGTAAAAGAAGCTTGGAAAGTGCAGCTCTGTAGCATTAATTTTTGCAAAGAACTGTTCTTAAGCTGGAGACTTAACTGGAACTGAATATTCAAATCCTCTCCTCAGGCTGAATTTGCCCTCTCCATTCAAGACACTATTTCTCCACATCAGTACAATTGTGAAATAACTATGTTAAATGTGATGAAGTGCTGGGATGCTCCAGATACTGGGATGCACACTAGAGCTGAGCAATTAGGACAGGTAATTTTCCCTTTCCACTGTGGGAACTGGCTTTGCCCAAAATACTGTAACCATGACTCTGCGTGGAGATACATTAATCATATACAAGGTACTGATGTTATTTTTCTCCACACCCTGTGGTCTGACAGATGAGCAATGCTCCTGTCACTCCAGCATGATCGGCATGATGTCCCCACACATCCCTCAGGCACATGCTTAGATCAAGGCAGAGGTCTCTAGGGCTAAAATAAGGTGCTTTTTATGCATAAATAATCTGTCTGTCAGAAGACAGATTCCAGTAGGTAGGGAAGGAAAATGCAGTACACATACTGCATACTTTATTTGATTTTCACCTCAAAGTAAAGTGTGAGTGTGTTTTTTAGAGATCCTTTTATTGAGTCTGTGTTACTTGGCTTTGCTGGCACTTACCAGAAAAGTGAATTTTTGTACCCTTCAAGAGTGGCTCTGCAAGTGAGTGGTTTTCCATGTGCCAGAGTACATCTTGTGGGTTCAGCACTAATTTGGGAACATTTTGTCCTAGTGGGCCATATAAAAGGAAGGGACCTGTGATTTGAGAATGAGTTTAAGACTCCAGCTAAGACTTACAAATGCCATTCAGACACTGGGAGTTTCTCTTGAAAGAAATACTCCCATCCAAATATAGCAGCCTTGGGACTCACTAGACCAAGGACGTGACTGGTTATCTCCAGACCAGAAAGCAATATTATTGAGTGATAAATGCTTTTATATTGATGGGGTTTTTTTTCCTGTTGATGTTTTTAGAAAAGAAGCTGGGATGTATATATTTGTATTTTTTCTAGTTGTACAAACTTAAAAAACTAGGACCATTTAGAATAAATGTCTTGTCTGAGCTTACACAAGACACTAGCAATACAGAGGAGAAAGAACCTCTTTATCATTTTATCTGTAAGACTATGCCAGTTGTACTCTGCAAAGTTTTTTCCAACCTACCACAGCTCAAGAGTGACTGTTGCTGATGATGGGGAATGGCTGAATTTGAGGAACAGCCCAACTTGGTTACATCACATAAATTTTCTAAGAAGCTAATGCAATGTGCTGAACTGGTAAATGTTGACTGTAATCATGGTTTAAATTATGTTTCTTCACCTGACAGTGAGAAAAACACCAGAAGCTGTTTGAATGCAAATGTTGATATCTGGATGTCTATCATGTTAACAACGGTTACATGTCTAATCTTATTTGTGGTTCCTAGCAATTTTAGTGGCATTTTTTATTATATCATGTACATTTTCTCATACATTTTTGCAATGCCAAGTCTTTGTGCTACTCCATACCTATGCAATACTAGTGTACATAAAATACGAGCATGAGTTGTCAGCATAGCCCTTAGATAGTAACAGTGCTCTGTGTTTGGTCCTTTGGAAAAAAACAATTATCTGACAGCTCCTACAGTTACAATCCTCCTTCATGGCCCTGGTCAATGAGTCTGAACGCTGACTTAGAACTGTTTGCACAGGTTTCCTGGGACTTTCCCAAGTAGCTGTGAATGTCTGACAAATCAAACTAGACCTTTTGCAAATAACACCTCTGGAGAATACAGGTAGTGCTGTCACAAACAGTCAGGAAAAAATCAGCTTAGCTGGAATTGCCAACGAGCTGAGATGCCAATCTGTGGGTTTGCAGAGCTTCATCTTGTATACACTTTGTATGTGTACCACTGTAATAAGACTTTGGTGATCATTTTGTAAAGCAGTAATAGTACTTTTTCATATGCTAGCCTTTTGCTTAAATAGGACATTTAATAAAAACACAACAGGTAAACCATCATTTACACTGAATAACAGATAAAACCATTTTGTAGTGTAAGTGGTTGTACACATGCAAGGAAAATGTTTGTAGGCCTATGAATTAAATGAAATGAAATAATATAGAGGGTATACCATGGAACAGCTTGTTCTGGATG
>VZTU01005863.1:0-21406 GCA_013400835.1 Zapornia atra | reverse complement strand
AAAAAGGTAAATCCAGGCTGGCTTTCCTGTGTGACAACCAAAAAAAAAAAAAAAAGAAAAAAAATTCTATAGCCTGAAAATGTTTCATGTTCTTTGCTGTGAATCTCTTACAACAAGAAGCGCATTTTAGGGATGAAAGAGGAAAAAAAAAAAGAAAAAAGAAAAAAAAAAACAAACCACATCTGCTATCCAAAGATTTTAGTCTTTTTCAGGGTTTTTTTGTGTGTCTCTGTTGCTTTATATAATGCAATATTTTGTAGTGAAAATAGATAAATCTGGTTTCTATCTGATGCGTTTTTCATATCTCTCATGAATGGTGAGCTGTTTTGCATATAAATAAAAGTATCAAATAAAAATCTGGGGGGTTTTTTCCTAATTATTTTTTCCCTGTTGGTCTTTCTGTAAGATGGAGACGCGATGCCCTTGCGAATAAGGGTTGCAAAGGCTTCTCAAGTCGTGTGTGGGAAAGCTTCAACAGGTTACCTGCCTCTTCCTAGGGACACAGGGGCAGCAGTCCCTCTACCGCAGCTCCCCTGCTCCATCCGCTCCCAGCTGGATGCTCTGCCCAAATGCACGGGGTGGGAGGGGGGACACACGGACTAGTACTTTGGCTTTCTCCCGGTCACAACTGGCATCTGGTCGCACGTTTCAAAGTTCAGGCTGTAAAACCAAGCCTGATGCTTCCCAGCACCTGTTCTGCCACGTCGCTCTTCGCCACACCTGACTTTGCAGCCCAAAACATACGTGTTTCATCCTGCCCGGGTCCGTTTTCTTCCCCTCAAACCTTTCTCCAACCAGGTCCAGAGTAAGTAAAACCAGGTAAAAATCTCGGGCCCTTTCTGTTTCTTCTGAAAGCCCCAACCCTATTCCTTCATACAAGGCTTCGCTGCCGAAGCGTGGCACCTGCAGCACCGCACAGACATGGGCTCCACAACGGGCGGGTCATCACCTGAGCAACGTGAAACCTCTGTGCCATCTCGTTTATTAAATCCTTCTCTTGCTTACCACAAGGGGTTAATTTTACCTATAATTTGAATATTGCCATTGACTGGGGAGGCTGCATCATCCATTGTTACTCGCTGGANTTTAATTAAGTGTGGGCTTGACCAGCTGAAAAGCTCCATGCAGAAAACCTGTCAGAGAGGCTGTTAATTCCACTTTCTGCCAATGCACGCTTCCCACGTCCCAAGGGAGCACACACAGATTTGGTGGTTCGACGGACAGTTTACAAATCCTACATCTTTCAGGGCTGGGAAAAAAAACAACCAACCCTCCACCAAGGCTGGAGCTGGTTTTCTTTGGGACAGGCTCATTTCTTAGCTTCTGACAACATCTGGACACTGGGGCCAAGCTCGATGCTAATTGCCTGAGCGACATGATAAATCCTGCCACCCAGCAAGCCCGTGTGCTGCCAGCGTTTGGGAGGACGTGGTTAATGATAAAAAGATTAACGTCATCTTTCCATCTCAAGCGTGGGAACGCGAGTTTTAGGGGAGAGAGTGCTCTGCACTGCCTCACTGTAAAGTAGGGTGCCTGCAGTCACCAGTGATTGATTCAAGCACGCAGAGTGTGGGATATGGAGGTGTGAACCCGGTGTTCCCCCTGGCCATGCTCCCCCCTCTGTGGGTGTTGCGAACACATCGGGGCACGGGGTGAGAGACGCTCAAGTCAGGTTCCTGCAGGGAAGTTTCCTGAGGGCCCAGCAGCAGTAGGTAGCTCGGATGTGTTGCAGGTCTCGAGGCCGAGGCCATGGGGCAATATGCCCAAGAGCCGAGTCGGTGAGCCCCCTGTGTTGTAGGAAACAGTAGTGTGGAGCTGCCTGGGAACAGCTCAGGTTTGAAAGTAAGAATATCCCCTGGGTCATCCTATTCCTACCATCCCCTAAGGAATCGGAGAGCCTACTTGCACCCAGAGAGAAGGCAGGAAGGGCTTTACGTTTGTTGGCATCCACGGGATCAAGTCTCCAGTTTAACCTGCAGAAGAGTCAGGGCGCTTGACCTGAAGGTGTGTCTTTTTCTCCCAAAGGTTTATCTGGTGAAAGAAACTGCTTTTCCCTACAACTCCTCACTTTCATCCACTCCTCACCTTGCTTGTATCCTCTCACTACCATACCATCATCCCAACCAATTCTGTTTTTCCTGCTGGCACCAAGAAGGAAACTTATTCTCATCTAACAGTTGATGTCTGTTGAAAAGAAAAACATAAGTTTTGCCTGGTCCCCCTTTTTTTTTATTATTCTTGAGAAAGATATGAGTAGTATGTAAAATCTACAAAGTTAATGCAATAAAAAGGCTGCATGGGTAAGTGCTCAAAAGTCTGCATTTATGAAGAATGGGTAAACAAATTTAACTCCATCTCATTTCAAGCCTGCGTTAGATAGCAATAAAGTCTAATTATATAATCAAAGTTACTTCATGTACGTCTACGTTCCCTCAGCAATACAGGAATGAATGACCTTGCAGAGTCTTGTAGGAGGAACAGGGTGGAACTGTTCAATGGAAGTTGGTATCATGCATGGCCAACCCAACAACTGGCAGGAAAGAAACACAGAGTTGGTACTTCCTGGGGTTTTAGAGATTAAAGCAAAGGTTAAAGCTACATTTGCATACTTTTATTTCACATATGAAGAGGAGCACAGAGTACAAAGCATGCTCAAAGACTGAGTAGGCAGAGAACTACGTCTGGACCTCTAGCTGAAGCTAAAAGAGGTGCTTTAAGCCTGACTCAATCCAATATATAAAACATGGAAAGGAAACCTCCAGTGTTCCCAGAGAGGAAGGACTTCCAATATACAAATCTAGAACATCCCACTACAGGGCATATCCAGCATTCCCTTAGCCTAGGGTGGGTAACACCCTAAGGTGTTAAGACACACGTGCAGGCCTGTATGAACATACATGGACATAGGGCACAATGCATTCACATAGGTACCATGAGGAAACAGGACATCTAATGCGTTCACCTGATCCCGACCCTAATACAGAGAACGAGGAGAGGCTGCAACCCAAAAGCAATTTCTGCAAATGAACGTACCAATTTCCACAGGACTGTACAGCTCGGGGTGGGGGGGTGGGGAGGGCTGTTTCCAGGAGTATTGTATCATTTCCTAAGAGATTAAGGGATTTAGAGCACAAATTATTCCAAAACATCAAGTTGCATTTCTGCTTCTATTACTTATGCATATAAAAAAGGAAGGATTTCTAGACACAGACCCTCCCTCACCAGCACAGTCCACGGTACATGTGCTGTGGACCCACCAGCCTTACTGCTTGTGTTAGAGAGGGGGTGAGCCAGGTAGGGTCTTACAGCTGATACTTAACAGCAGAGAAATTCTGAGGGCCTTGGGTGCGATTTGATACCTTTGCTGTATTTCTAGCAAAGAGTGTGTGTGTGTGTCTATGAAAGAGAGAGAAATTGCAGGGGGTGGGGAGCTGAAGAGGACGCCATATATGAAATTCAACAAAGAAATGGATCCCTTCCATTATATAGGCATGAAGAAATACTAGCAACATTCTATCTGTCCACGTATCTACCCATCTCGCTGTCCTGTAACCCAATTAACCCTGTCCTTTTAGGGTGAATAAATGTGTTCTAATATCAACCATTATTTTTCAGCACTCTCAGTTTATTCTCCAGGGTGGGACAGATCAATAACCACAATAGCAACCGACCCAAAAGGAAAAGGCAGTCTCCTGGCACTTCTTATTTATTTCTTCAGAGGCGATTTTGTTTTTCCTGCCTCTTCCCCTGGTGACGGATTTTGCCTTTCCTGCCCAGAATGGCCGTGTTGTTTTATCCTGGGCTCTATTTGCATGTGGGCTTCAGATTCGTCTTTGGCTCCTTGCACAGTTTGGGATGAGACCCTCCCGTCCCCAGAGAGGGGGGCAGGTGTTGCTCCAGTCGAGCGAATGGAACCAAATTACAGGACCGTCTGTCGCCTCCTCTGGGAGCCGGTGGAGGGAGGGGAAGAAGGGGAGGGGAGCGGGATGCCGTATGACAGAAAAGAAAAGCAGAACATCATACTGATGCCGATAAGAGCTTGAAAACATGAGTCACCCCAGCCCACAGCCCCACCCAAAACCCAGCAGCAGCCACCTGAAAGAGAAATGTCAGGAGCAGAGACAGAAATAAATTGAGTCATTGGGCTGGAATAACTCGGGTTTAAAATGAAAAAGAGCTCAGACCCCATCCACTTTCAGGCACGCAAGGGCAGGCACAAAGTTGGGCCAGTTAATGCCCCTTCTTTCTCAGCTCCCTGCTGTGCCCTCTGATGCCCCCTCCTCAGTCCTTCCAGAGCAGGCTCCTCTGCCCACCGCTGCTCTCCACCAGCTCCTCACAGTCCAGCTCTTGCAAGCAGCTCCTGACCTTCCCGGCCTCCAGCCACTCCTCCCAGCCTCCCCAAAACCACCCTGAGAGCTGCACAGAGGTCCTGCTCCTCCACCACCAGCCCATGCCCTGCAGTACAGCTGGTCCTTGCTCCCATGGGGAGCTGCTAGGTGCTCCAGCTCAGGGGCAGGGCAATAGGGCTGGTCTCTCACTTCCACTATAGTCTGCACAGAGTTTTATCCCATCAGCCCAGGAAAGCAGGTGATAATACAGAAGTTAGACTCTTCTCACCCCTACCCAGCTGCTTCAGTCACTCTTAAACATTTAATACAAAGAACACCCCCCCCACACCCCTTGTTTTTGGTGCTTTTACCGCCCAAGCTTTCCCACACACACATTTGTGTGTGCAGTGATAGCTCTCCGAGTGGCAGGCCATGGAGTCACTTGGGAAGCAACAGGTGACAGTTGTTCTGCTGTTCCTCACTGAAGTGGGAAGATGATCAGAGAAGAGAAGAGAAAGCTGCTCTGGGGAGAATTCAGAGGAGACCTGAGAGAAGGGATGAAAAAAGGTGTCATTAGTGGTGCTTAAATCAAAGCAAAAGCCATGAAGAGAGAAGAGCAGAAGAAGTCAGGTCACATATGTGAAGGGGACACATATATCTGAGACTCAGCATAAAGTGAGGGGTTTTGCATGGGGGTGGTAGGGTGCACAACTGAGCCTGGGGCATAGGCAGGTGGGGCAGTCAGAAAATAACTGCATGAAAAAGCAGGGAGCAAACCCGTGAAAAGGTGGCAGCAGAACGTGTGAGGAAGGAGAAGGATGTGAGAGGCTGGGTAGAGCTGCTAGTATGGGAGGATGGGGAGAAGATACCCTGGAGAGCCAAGAAAGAGGTAGAAGCTCGCTTTAGGGGGGTTAGAAATGAGTCCAGTCCAGGAACAGACAACAGGCAGGGAGGGAACTGGAAGGAATCATTAATTAGACATTCAAGACTACAGAGATCACCACAACTTTAATCATGGCCAGAGGGAGGGACTGGCACACGAACATTTTCTGAAGAACTGAAAGATAAGGGGTTTGTCACATAACATCTATCCTCCAGAGAAGTCCTCCATCTTTCTTCTTGCTCAAAACTATTCTGTGCATGCAAGTGGCATGAAGATTTGCAAACCCCAGGGCTAGAGCTCAGCAGGGGCTCACAGACACGATAAACGCGAAGACAGAAAGGAAAGAGAAGCAGAGCAGGACAAAGCAGAATTCAACTGTGTGCAGACACAACATTCAAGGATGACAACCTCCCAAATCTCAGACTCAATAATCCCAACATCAAGGGTCTTCTGTCCATTTAAGTGATGTCAAATTTTAAGACAGGCTTCAAGATTTTCCCAGAAATAGTCCCTATAGGATAGAGCCACAAACCTGTAATGGACTGACCATGAAAAATTGCAGAAGGACTGTGCAAGACTGAAAAAATAGCACAAGAAATTCAATCTAAATAAAGTGATAAGGTGATGCAGGCAGGGAAGAACATTTCTAACTTCACATATAAATGATAAATCCCGATCCAACCACAGAAGCAAGCTCATACAGTTATGATATATTGTTTCATGATAACATCAGCTTGGTTCTTGGTGGAATGGGAAAAGAAAATGAAATGTTAGATACTATTATCTTTGTAGAGAGGACAGAACAGGTAGAGAACACCACAAAGAGCATCATTATGCCATAGCATAAAAGCAAAATAAGTCTGTACCCTGAATACCACATGCTGCTCTGGTCCTCCAGTCTTTTGGTAAGAATACAGTAAATGTCTAAAAGCATCTGAGAATGGCAGCAAGGATAACCCAAAGCATAGAGTAGCTTCAGTGGTGGTGACTCAACCACTTCCTTGGGCAGCCTGTTCCAGTGCTTGACAAACCTTTTGGTGAAAAAAGGTTCTACCAGTCAAGGTCACAAGTTCTTACCTTGCTTGAATTGCCCCAAGCAAACCTAAGCGTGGGAGACCTTAAATAAAATTAATCTAGTGATTAGCCCTAGATGACAACTAGAACTTTAGAGGTAGAAAAGACTGATGAGACACCTGAGATTTTCGATTCATCCATTTTGGTCATCAAAATCTACCAAAATTTGACATATTAATTTGACATATTTTAGATTCAAGCTGAAGAAAGGAGAAAGAAACAAGGAAGGGGGAAAGGAAGGGGAGGTTAAAATGGTGACATAAAGAAGAGTGAGAACAGAAGAGTACATGAACAGTGGGGGGAACAGCTGATCACCTTCTAAGGTCATGCCACTGGGGCTTGCTAGGTATTTAAAGTCAGTCAGACAAAGAATTGTGGGCTGACACCATAGGTAGTACTTCAGACAATCCCTGTATAAACAGATCAGCCTACATTTTGTGGCCACTGTGAGCCAAGCCTTGCTGCTCAGGTAGGTGTGGAGTCTCCAAAAGTGATTTGGGGATGCTGATCTCTGATTTCTTGATGGGGGAACAGAACCTAAAAAGGATAGAGAGATTCAGAAATTACCTTTAAAGGCAAAAATAACTTTCCTGTACATCGAATATGATGGTCTCGAAGTCTACACTGTCTAGTTCAACCTGTTTCAGAGAAAACATGGCTTTCACAGAAAGTATCTTAAAAAACCTGCAGAGCAGCCTCCTCCCTCCCCCACCCCCGCCCCCTCTGCCCCAGCTCTCCCAGTCTGGGTCTCCCCACGCAAAGCTCATCAATGCCAAAGGATTTCTTGGGAAGGAACTACCTGGTTTCTTGACCCATGAAGTAGCTTCAGACAATGTACAAAATAAATCAGTGCAAGACTTCCCTACTCAACTCACCCTGTAACAGCACCCAAGAGGTGAACCTTACTCTGTAAAGGTGAATCTACCTCAATTGACCTTTTTGTGAATCACTCTTAAAGCAGCTCTCAGTGGTGGGCTTGCAGTGCATGCTTGACTTCCAATACTTCCTCTGTATCGCTTCAAGACATCCAGGACTCTTGCTACCAAGCAACTTGCTTCTCAGTAGCACCCAAAAGTTTAAGTACTGTATGAAACAGGGTTCAGAGTGCAGATTTACAAGCTCCCAGAGTGCATAGTGTCATGAGGGACAAAGGACAGGGTCAAGTCCCATCAGTGGGTCACACAGAGATTCTAGCACCAGGATGCACTGGCAAAGGGTGGAACCCCCTCGTAACCTCTTTATCCATGCAGATGGTGTCAGTTGTGTCTTCAACACTTCTATCAGAACAAGAGGTTCAGGTGAGAGCGAGCACAGTATGAGCTACTTGAGGCAGGCCCCAGTGGGATGAATATTTCAAAAATCTCAGAACCTGAATCTCACCATTCATCAGCAATCTCAGAATCATAGAATCATTAAATGGTCTGGGTTGGAAGGGATCCCAAGGACCACAGAGTTCCAACCCCCCTGCCACAGGTAGGGATGCCAACCTCCAGGCCTGGATCTACACAAGGTTGCCCAGGGCCCCGTCCAACCTGGCCTTGAACACCTCCAGGGACGGGGCATCCACCACCTCTCTGGGCAGCCTGTTCTAGCACCTCACCACTCTCTCTGTAAAAAACTTCCCCCTAATATCTAATGTAAACCTTCCTTCCTTTAGCTTTAGTCTATTCCCCCTTGTCCTGCCATTGCTTGCCCTTTCAAAAAGTTGATTCCCCTCCTGTTTGTATGCTCCCTTCAGGTAGCATTCAGAAGACAGCCCGAGGACTAAATGCAGGTGAAGCTCGCATATGGCCAAAAATAGAGGTCTCTCTGAGGTAGGGATAAGCCACGCTGGCAGGATGGCACAGAGAAACCTGCATTGCCTGCTAGCATAAACAACTCGTAATGGCATTCATTGCCTCCCTACTCAGACAAACCGCATTTAATTACCGCGCCCAAGTTGCAGTAATCTGGATGCAGATAGATCTGAAGCAAATTGAAAGGAAATGGATTTTACGTGACAATGTAGAAAGGAAAAGCACATTAAGATAAAGATGATTAGGTGGATTGGAAGAACCTTGTAAAAGATAATTGCATTCAAAACAATAGCATATTCAGCAGGGGAATTTCTGTCAAGTGAAAGTTATGCCACTGTCACACTCAGGGAAGTGTCCACACCAGACTGACTCCTTCTTACTGTGCTCCAGTTTCCCTAGGAGTTGCAGCTTCTGGCTTGACTGACACCAGCAAAGCCACTTCTTGAAATCTCTGAATCTTGCAGCCAGTCTGGTTATTTCTCCATGTCTCACATCCTCCTGGGAGACAACATATGCTTCCCTTTTCCACCCTTTACGTGTTTAGATTGCAAAAACTCCTGTCAGCAGTATAAGGACCTGACCTACCCAGCAAGAGGATTCGGAACCTGCCCAGTCCCACCCTGTCTCTGAAGCTGAGTAGTCCTGCCTAGCTCCATCCCACCATGAGAGGTATATAGACCCTTGGCTAAGGCGGGTGCTAGCTCAGTCCCATGATGGCTACTCTTGTATGCCACTGGAGAAACAAAAACTGTCTCTTAGTTTTTGAGAGTATTTGCATGGGGGCCTAATCACTGCTTCCAGCAGTGACATCTAAAGCAGAGAGAGGGTGCTGAGCAGGGCTCTGCCCATCTGTAGTCAGCCAACTTGTTAAGGTGTTATGAGATCCATTCACCAAACTAGGAACCAGCTTCCAAGTGGTTCAACATCCCAGGCTGTTTTGATCCAGAACTGTGGATTAGCCTCTGCTTTATTGCTGGCCACTGAGTTGTGAGAGCAGAAACTCTCACTGAGTGAGAGTATAAGGCTGCAGCCTTCAGCAAGTACTCAGAAGCAAGGAGGTTACTGTCATCCACTCCTGGAGTGGATGGTACAGCATGATGTGAGTCTCCATACATGCTGTTCTTGCCTGCTTGTCCCAAAAGCCAGGTACTGATACGATTCATCATGTAACAGCATCCCCAATTGACATCCCTGCAGCACAGAACTTTGAATGAATACATACAAAAAGCAGAAATACCCATTTAGTCTCTGGATTAGCTGGTCCAATAATGCTGAGCCTATTGTGTCTCAAGGTCTCTTTTGAGAGAGTGACAGGACTTCTGGCGAGCAGCGGTAAGCCCGCTTGTTGTGGTCATGTTACATCAACTGTCTCATCGTGCTTCTGCTCCTCCTGCCTGAGGCCCTTCCAAAAAAGATATCTGCATCACTCCAGCTCGGTTTTTACTGGCGTTGTGAAAAGTCGCTCCTTATTTCTTCACTGTGCATTTATCTGACAAGTCTGTTTGACAACCGTCTTCCATAGTGGTGGGGCTAATCCCACCGTTTGCAACGTTGCCTGCTATCATAATAGCAACTCCCATGTACCTGAATCACGTATTACTTGTTACATCTTGGCTTTGTGTATATTAGAGTTCCTGGACTCAGATTCCCAGTGTTTTCATCAGCAATTTTCTTGGTTTTTAGTATCTTATTGACCACGTGACAACCCCTGCTGTTGTGACACCACCTTGCACTGTAACAGTGCTGAGCATCCATCCAAAACTGGCTCTCCACCCTTCTCCAGTAAGTACTTTACTAGCCAAACCAATAGATTGGGGACTAAAGATATTTTGGTGTCTGGTATCGTGTCGCATCCAAGAAAAATTGCTTTCATGCACATGGAATCCTCCTGATTGACAACAGATGTTTTTTGAAAGGCTCCTTTATACCTCGTCAGAGCCTGCAGCCTTTACAGGGTGAGTTTTTGTTCCAGAGACTTGCTCGCTTCAGCCTCCATAATCCTTAGGCACAGTTGGTGCCCAACATCTCTGATTACTCATTTTGGGCATCTCATGGTTATATTTGCCTGCTTTCCGGATGCACATTCAATGTGCTGCAACCTTGTTGCCATCCTCCCTATATCAGAGCCCATTAACTGCTGTGGAAATATCTGTGCTGGGGCCCAGTTGAAGTCCAGACCTGACATAAGCAGCACCTTCCTCAATGTCTACAAATCTGATTACTCTAAGTCATATTTTGGTGCTCGACCCTTGCCGCTGCATTTTGATCTCCTCATGGTTTCACGCAGAGCCACACTTATGTTCATATTTCACTTGAGGCAATCTTAAAATTTCACTCATAGTAACCCTACTATTTCTGTTACTTATCTCTAGATATTTGACAACCTTCAACAGCTGCCTTGATGCCACTGGCTTTTGGATGACAGCACGAAGCACCTCTGGCTCTTCCCTTTGATTTTTTTCAGTTCCCAAATATCTTTGATGTATCCCTTTGAACATATTTTTCTTGCCTACCTGGCTGCATTAACTTCTCTTTCAAGCACATGAATTCCATCGTAAGAAATGGTTTTTCTTGTTCAGCTAGAAACTCCAGCTTTTTCCAAAGTTGCTCCAAGCCATCGGTCACCTGTTTTCCCCCATATCAAACATATGACCCCTGCAGACCTAAGTATCTTTATACCACCAGTTTTGCTACTGTTTTCCTGGGAGAGGTGTAAGATGTGAAACACCACCTGAATGACAGTCAATGAAAGGGATGTTTCCCAGAAAGCAGGCTGAACACATGCCAATGTGCACTCTGTTTTTCTAAAGCCTCGTGCTGAAAGCCTGCTGATACATCAAGTTCAGGTAATGAATTGGGGCGGGGTGTGTGTCATAAAAAATATCTCTGATGGTCTGCAGTGAAAAATATTCCCTTTAGTTTATTTGTTTCAGATCAGCAACTAAAGGAAGAATTTTATGTATTTTATGCATTGCAGTGAATATATCTACTTGATTAACTTTCACCTTGCTCAGTGACTCCTCAAACCGCGAGTCTGCCCAATTACACTTCTGGCCATTGCTGAAAGCAAAAGAAACTTTCCTGCATGTGCCTCTTTGCTGTATTCCCACCATCCGTGCTCCACACCCTCTGTTGTGGTACCCAGCACCAGAGCAGTGAAGCCTCCAAAAGTCGAAATCAAGACTCGCTAACCAGGCTGGTTATGAAGCAGGTATTCTTTATTGCACATGGTCAAGGACATTGCAAGGGAAGTGCAGCTCAGGACAGCACACACCTTTGCTCCGTAGGGATGGGTCACACACAGTGGTCATGCATGCCAGGGATGGACAGACAACCTGGCTGTCTAGCTCTGACAGAACTCAGCTGGGTAAGTGCAGATGAGACTTCCTCTGGTTTTCTTTGGAGGCTCACGATCTGGCCAAACCAATGTGTTTTTTCAGGATACTGCAGAAGTCATATCCCCCACAGCAGAGGCCCTTTCAATGCACATTTCTAGTCACTGCTCCACAGAAGCGCCAGATCTTCTCAAAGAAAGGCGCTGTGAGTCAGTTTTAAGCTACAGATAAGTGTTTCTTTTCCTCTAGTCTCGTTCCAAGAAACTGCTTTCGAATTGCTTCAGATGAAACTCAGCTCCCCCAGCCCAAACCACCAGAGACATCCACCACGACGGCGCTCAGCCTCCAGGGTCACATTTGGCTGGGTTGTAAGCGGCCGGGAACAGACTCCTATAATGGAACCAGCCTTGTAGAAAGCTTTGTCAAAAACTCAGTTTTCTTGTTTTCTACAACTGTTTGCAGAAAGGAAACAGAGGAGCCAAAGGCAGCCACCTACTGATCTACCTGCAATGCTAAGGGCCCTCTTTCTGTTACATTCATTCTTCTGTCTTTTCAGCAAACCAGCTACAGCCACAGTCCCTTTACACCTACTGCATACACCCAGCAGAGCATTAATCTCTAGAAATCACCTCTTGCGGTTACTTGATGGATGAATTCAGCAGAGGCACATCTTGCTAATATATCAATAGCACGCTGCTAGGCCAGGCTCAAGGTGTCTGCTTTTGAACGACAGACAAGAAAGTGGCCATAGCATGCACTTTACATGGGAGATGGATCCCCTGTGACAAGAGGTGTAGTGATGAGAGGGGATGTGCTGCTCATGCAAATTTTCTACCGTAGATTAGTCCTGGCTTCGATACACAGAACCAGGTTGCTCCTGATTCATATAATCATAGAATCATAGACTGGTCTGGGTTGGAAGGGACCCCAAGGATCACAGAGCTCCAACCCCCCTGCCACAGGCAGGGCCACCAACCTCCAGGCCTGGATCTACACAAGGTTGCCCAAGGCCCCATCCAACCTGGCCTTGAACACTTCCAGGGACCGGACATCCACCACCTCTCTGGGCAGCCCGTTCCAGCACCTAACCACTCTCTCTGTAAAGAACTTCCCCCTAATATCTAATCTAAACCTTCCCTCCTTTAGCTTTAATCCATTCCCCCTTGTCCTGCCATTGCCTACCCTTCTAAAAACCTGATTCCCCTCCTGTTTATATGCTCCCTTCAGGTACTGGAAGGTTGCACAGTCTTCTCTTCTCTAGACCAATTGCTAGAATTCAAAAGGAAAGGGTCACAAAGGAGCAGTGCTGTCCGGCTCTAAGATTCCCACACCTTATTTAATACCAGCCTGGAAAAGAATAACTGATGGCTGCTGGAACTGAATACTTGCCTGAATGGAGCACGTACCTGCCCTGCTTGGAGTAGGAGATGCCCACCAAAGGAGGACTGCATCCATAAGGAAACAGCTCCACCTGTGTGAGTGAAGTGAGATGCAAGACAGAAAGACTTCTAAAGCTTACACAAGCATGACCGCCACTTGTACGTGTGGCTTTTTGAGTCTATTTATTTGCATTTCTATTGGCATTTACAGGTCAGCTCCGTCTCGTTCACTCTTTTATCTGTTTAATTTTCTCTGGCTCACTCTCTTTGAGTCAGTGGGAGTCAGGCACCCCAGAGTTGGTCACCCGCACACGTATCAATAAACTTGCTGGATTGGTAGGGGATGACGGACACACTCGGTGGGATTTCTTGTGTGCCGCTTTGGAAAGCAAGGCAGAGCTGCTAACGCAGCACTATAAACATCACTTGAAATGACTGTTTCTGAAAATTTTGGCCAAGACCAGCTCTTCTGGTTTGCAAACCTCTCTTCTCCCCTGCAACGGCTGACTTTATTACTTCACCGTGTTCATCGCAACCTGGGTGCAAGTCGTCCTCACCGTGAAGACTCCTTTAGCGGTCCTGCGACAATGGCTCATGTGCTGCCTGCTCAATGGAAAAGAATCGGTGAATCTCCTCTTTTTTTCCACTCACCAAAGACTCCCCCCGCCTTCCCTTCCACCGTTACATTTCTGGAAGCTCTTTTCCTCCTTTTTATTTTAGTCCTGGGTGTCCCCTGAGCTCCATGATTGCATTTAAAACAGACACGACGACATTATGAAGCATTAAACTAATGGCATTTGAGACCATTTTTCTCCCGTAAACCATTACGACGTCTCTTGAACGGCTGGCAGAGGGCTGCACACCAGCACCGCCAAGCAGGGCTGCATCCCTCTCTGCTGCTCAGCACCCACTCTGGGATTTGAGGTGCTATCTCTCGTGCTGCTCTTGCTGTAACAGTCCCCCAGAAAGCTGTTTTGTTCTTCAGATGAGTTGTTTGGCACGACCATAATGACAAATGCGTGAATGGGGGTTTAACCATGAATTGCAAAGTACCCATCAAATCCCTGAGGTGGAGAGGAATATTTCTTCCTTCACACTCTTTTGATGTATAGTTAATTCCATGAATCTGGAACTGTTACCATGGGCAAACACGGCGAAAATTGACTTCCTAAGCCATCCCTGGCCCCTCCGCATATGTCGCTCGCTCTAGCCCCATACCGTGCTCTGTCTGTACACACAGAAATATATAATCAGTGCTGGCTTGGGCTCTTTTTTGATAATCTAGCTTTATAAAATGTTAGAGGGATAGAAAGGAATGTAGCATCCTCCAGGCCTGATGCAGCTTTTTTAAAAAGAAGAAGAAAAAAAACTTATTTTATATTGGTTGTTCTTTCTCTTGCCTGAATAAAAGCTTTAGCACAGCTTGAAAGGGTTGCATGTGCTGAAATGTAGCCCAAGGATATGTGTTATTATCCATCCCCTCTTGACCAGCAGGGTCTCGGCTCTCTCTCCCTTTCAGCCTTTTGTTTGAACAGATGGGATTGGGGAACGAAGGGAAAGAAAGGCAGTCTGTTCTCATTAACTCTCCCAGTACACAAACACAAACCTGAGCACAGGGGACCTACGGAACAGGACTGCTTCCACTCCATACACATCCACTGAGACCATATGTACCCGCACACAAAGGCAGACAGAAGACCTACGTCGAGCCAGCTACTAGACATTTACCAAGGATGACTCCTCACCAACTAATTAAAAAAGAAAAAAAAAACCCATTTTTTTTCTCAAAAGCCCTCATAGGTCATCTCCTTTTTACTCAGCTGCACAATTTAAAAAAAAAAACAAAACCCCAAAACAAAACCCAACAACCTTCAACTGCTGTGGTGCTGAGGCTGTTTTAAAAGAAAGATTGTCATCAAATCAACCTAAAACCTGAGCTGGGAGCATTTGTTGTGTCTTGGTCTGATGTGAGCCACGTGAAGAAGTTTCAGGCTGAAGCTGACAGATTGGGGACAAGGTTCATCTCACCCAGTCTCCTGGCAAGGGCCAAGGTTGATTCTTCTGGAAAAGGTACTAAAAAACCTGCTGTCAGCCATGATGGACTACCTGACCTTTGATAACATCTCCTCACAAACTCTATGGCTGTGGTAGGCTGTGACCCTTCAAAACTGAGTTCTTCTGTTTCCATCATGGCTCTTGCATATTCTTCCACATTGACTGATAGAGCTCTTGGGAGTACCATTTCAGCAAATATTTGATTCTTTTTTTTTAAATTGTGCATGGTTGCTGGCCTCAGCAATCTCCTGTGGCAGTGAATGCATGCATGGGCAGCCTGTGGGGAAGCATATTCTAGCAGAGCTTCACTCTTCACTTTGGAGAAGGATGAGCAGCTCCAAGGTGAGCAACCTGTTGGCTCACCATCCTGTGGCAGCTGAGCGGAGGTGACCACCTGCAGCCCATGACAAATCCAAAGCCACTTGAACTAGTTTGGCTTGTGAAGATGGGGAGGTCAGGTGGGTTCCTCAGCACCACACATCCACTACAGATGCAGGTGACACACAGATGGCTACTATGGCATGGCTGGTACATGGCAACTCATTAAGCTCCCATGCCACGCCACACATGGGGCTCAGACCATACTTTGAGCCATGGCGGAGTGACTCTCTACCAGAGCACAGCAAGCTCCTCCAGATACAGAGCTTCTCATGCTTGCACTCCCTAGTGGTGACCTTCAGAACAGTGTGGAAAGGATTTTCAGTCAACTTGGGTCTTGCCATCTCCTCCTTCCTCTCTAGGTCATCTCTGTCTCCATTTGTGCTCACCTGCCCTCCCCAGCTCTAACAGGGCCAGGCCTGAAGGGGAGATGTGCCAGACCTCTGCAGCTACCTAACAAGGAGCCCCCAGATCAGAAGCATAACTGGCACCTGGCAGCTCTGAAACAAGGGCTAGTGAAAATGAGGAACCAATTCCCCAAATAGGCTCCTTGGTTAAAGACCCTGGCTGATCACTGTATTTCATCATACTTCCCCAGGAACCTCACTATACCCTAACGAATATCATGTCTTTATTTAGCTGTCAGGTAAGAGGGTGACTGAAGCTCATGAATGGTTCTCCTCCAGCCACAGTAGACTGCTGGGAGCTGAAGACATGGCAGGCTCTTTCCTCAAGTCTATAAGAAAACATCCATGTATTATGTCCAGCATCAGGTAGATCTATATTTCATTATAGCCCCGGGCATTTGACATGTAGTCTCAAGAAAAGAGAGCTGTCATTTTTTCCCCAGGTATTGCGAGCTTAGGGAACGCAGACCAGAAAATGAAGTGGTTCTCCCCGCAGGGCTGTCTGCAGAAAGATCACAGGGGGGCCAAGGTGGAGAAGCATTAGTGCCTCTGTTTGCAGGCTCTCATGTGCTCCCTGGGCATGCATAGGCAGGTTTCCATAGCCACACACCTCCTTTGAACATCATCGCACTGACATGTGAACTTCAGGTTATTACCAGCAGATGAGTGCCTGGTAAGGCACCCTGTGCCAACTCTTTTCCATGCACAGTTGCCCAGTTTCCACAGATAAAAGCAGCAGGAGGAGAGCCCAAATGCAGCCCCGCGATATCCAGCCACGCAGTGGCACAGAGTAAGCTAACAGCTCATAAGTGGGTTTGTGGGCAGTGGGTCCAGGTTGCACACGAGCGATACCATGAACACAGGGGCCCCCACGCTAGGTCCACGGCAAGTGGAAGGAGCCAGGGCCAGGACACATGGCTTGGTATAAAATGTTGTCCGTGAAAAATACCCCTCTGCCTCTGCAGCATATCTCCCAATGCTCCCAGCCCAGGACTGGGCTGCAGCATACCAGTACTGAGGGGTGAGTGGTGACCATACTCAGAGCCATCAGGCTGCCCTGCAGCAGCTCAAAGAACAGTGAAGAAGCATGCGGGAGCCAGGTTTACCCAGCAAGCCTGGCTCAGCCTCGAGCTCCATACAGGTCCTTACAGGGTCCCTGCACAGGAGACATACTGCAAGAGGGTCGCATTCCCAGGGGTACCCCATGCCACAGATGAAGGAGAGGCCAGTGTGCCTCACTACCACCTGCGGTTAGCAATATTCCCCCCAAGGTCTGCTCACACCTCACAGGCAACAAACATCAGCTTTAATTGCACGGCACTTCAGACAGTCAATGGTTAGCAAAAGAGAGAAAATCACCAACCACCATTTTCAACAGCCTGTAAGAACAACATTGTTATCTCTAGGCTGATGCTTTGCCCATTAGTGCATCTGCATGGCACCAGCAAGAGAAAATAGATCCTGCTCTTAAAAACCCAGTCAGCCAGCCAAGGAACACAGGCCCCTCCAAACTTCTCAAAGAAAAACACTTGAAGTTTGGGCTCAGCAAACATGGCATGCTCAGCAGCTTTCACTCTTTGCAGGGAGGGATGGCAATACTTTCAGCCTGATCATTAAAACCTGTTTACTTGGAAGGAAAATGTCAAAACCAGTACAATCCAGAAAATCAAAACCTAACACTTAGAAGGCAACCAAGGTCAGTTGAGCCTATGAGATTCAAGGTTCCTTAGTTCTCCTCTGCCTTTTTGGCAGACACAGTTCTACCTGTTCAACCTTTGCTTTCACTCCATACCAGAAAAGCAGCCTGGAATTTAAAGTCTCATGTCTAACAAAAAACCCTTTGCAAAGAAACAAGTTTTGGATCAATGAAAATATGCTTCACTTGAAAAAGAAAAAAAGCCTAAGTGACAGGCTGCTTGAAAATTAAATGTTGCAACAGACCACTTCAATAACTTGGAGATGTTCCACCTTTAAATTGGGAAGTGCCTGTGTACAATCAAAAGGAGCTCGCAGTGCTGCTGCATGTTGTCCTGATTCAGTTATGCTCTGTCATAGGAAGGCTGTTCACACTCCTCTCCGTGTGCATTTCCAAGATGTCCCAAAGCTATAAAGCTAAGCCTGAGAAGTAGAGTGTGATCCTATTCGTGGTAACAATACCTTTTCCCTATGCAGCTGCTCCTAGCCAAGCGTGGAAGCAGGATGCTGACGGACAGCTCTTTGGTCCAATAAAGTTGTCACAAAATTGCACATGATGTTTTGCTCTGTTGTGTACAAGAGAGTCTCCTTTTCAGACCATCTGTGCCCCAAAGCACAGGGTAGAGCTGTGCTACCAGAGCGTGCAGTGCTACGGGAGAGATCAGCTTGTGCCAGGCTGTGTCCTGGTGCGACCAGACAACTGCTGCTTGAGCTCCATCCTGTGACATTTTCTTGGGCTGGCAGCTGCCAGCAGCTGGATGTGTCTGGCTGTACCCCAGCTCTCACATTGCTTCAGACGCCTGGAACAGAACACAGAGAAACACCTAGGGTACGATCGATGGGGCTCAGGGGGGCAAATCCCAAATGCAAGCCAGCAGTGGGGGGGCACCAGTGCCATCAGGAGGCCTCCTTGGGCCTGTATGATCTGTCAGTGTGGATAGAGCTGTTCACACCCAGCTGAAGAGGACCAAGGCATTACAAGCGGAGACCGAGCAGAGTGCCTTCACTGCTAATAATGCCGTCCCCGTACTGGGCTACACTGGGATAGGAAGGCGGCCAGCAGATCAAGAGAAGTTAGTATCCCAACCCAATCAGCACCAGTGAGGCTCTGCCTAGATGTTTATCTAGAGAGACAGACATATGTCTGGAGCCCCCAAGCTCCTGAGGGAAGTCAAAAAAGCTCAGAAGTATCAACTGAGATGGTGAGGGGCTTGGAGCACATAACCCATGGGAAAAAGTTACAGGAGATGGGCTTGCCCTCTGGTGAAGAAAGACAACTGGGCACCATAATAGCAGCCTACACTTATTTCATAAGCTCCAAAGACAATGGAGCCAAACCATCATACAGCCCTAGTCACTCACAGGCTGAGGAGACAATGTGGAGAGGCTGAAGGGAGAGTTCAACGTGACAAGCTCCTAAAAACAGGCGGAGCCATTCGGGACGCAGAGCTGTTGCAGGCAGAATGTGACTGTCTTCTCTAAGGTTTCCTGGGATCAATAGCCAGAGGTCTGAGTTCAAGACAAGGGTCAAGTGTTTTCATTGAGCTTCAGAAGTTGAGAAAACCCCTCTGTGAAACAGAGGCTGCTCCAGAAATACCTCAGCTGTGCAGGGATGCTTTTAACTCAGTCCTGGCTCCAGTTGTGCATTATTTCTCCCCATTTCCCTGCATAATTACCCTCCAAACAAACGTGCTACCATGACCATCCTAATCCATTGACAGTGTTTAAACTTGGATCACAGCTTGGATCACAAAGGGGCTGGAGGCAGCAAGAAAACCACCATATGTTAATTAGCTTTGAAAACTGCACAAGTCCAAAGCCAAAACTTCCCCTTCTCTGAACTCTGCAGAACTGCTGATATGGATGGAGATCTGAATCTTGTTTCTGGCTGATCCAAGCGCTCCTAAGTGGCAATACCCTATTGATGAGGGAGGATGGGCTGGCTGCTGGACTGCAACTGCTAGCTGCTGCCAGTTCCCAGTGCATCAGCTGTGCCCAGCCTGCCACTCGCTCAATTGCACTGAAATAGTTGGGATGTTCAACTTGAATGGACCTTCAGCTTTGTTGCTTGAACCAGTTTTTGCCTGACAACTCACTCTTGCTCCCAGTTACATGGAAAATCGAGGTACTCAGCGTTGCTATGGCATGGACTGGCATAGACTAGGGCTTATGTGCTGAGCTGCGAAAGAGGAAAGTGGGTAAGGAGGTCCACCTGAAGATGAGCTCCACCTCACTCCTTGCTTCAGGGCACCACTCCATGTCCTCAGTAATCACAAGAGTGCAGATCCCCAGCAGCTGCCTCTATGTGTTCGCACTCAAGCCTTGTGTGAGAAAGCAACTCAGGATCCTTGAGAAGAAAGCTGGTCCTTTGGTCTCAGACGGTTGGGTGCACAGGGAGGACGGCAGAAAGAACAAGCAGCCCATCTTGCAATCCAAAATGAAGTAAGAGGGCTCGGCAGTGGCAGGAGGAGCAGCAGCCCCTCGGTGCTGTCTGGACTATTTCCCAGAAGGGACGACAAGGCCTGCGTAATCAGGCTCAGCTGGTAATCAGGCAAAGTCCAAACCAGCATAAAGACTAAATTATCCCTTAGTCCTTCCAGCTCAGGGGAAAGGATATTGATAGGGGAGGCGAGAACGGCTGCTGGACTGCAGCTGCCAGCAGCAGCCCATGCAGACAGAGAAACATCTTTCCACCTAACCTGCTCCTTGCCCCATTGTCATTCAAATAGCCAGCGCCTGGCGTGCAAAGGGCACATGCAAATCCCAAGCCGCACACCAGCATAGCTGCGGGCACCCTGCAGCCCTCAGGGGGGAAATATCGCCATCTGCGCCTTCCAGCGCTCACTGAGAGCAGCCTGAAGACCCCGCAGCTCGATCGCTCCTGCGGTTCACCCCGGTTTTGTCCTCTGGTCTACAAAAAGGAGGAGTGATGCCAAGCATGAAACACAGGCCCAGCAGACTAGGCTAAACCTGTGTCCAACTGGCCGAGTAACCTTGGTTTCATCAGTGCTGTAAGAGTGCGCAATATCCCGCCGCGGGAAGGGAAAGGGTCTGCTGTATTCAACCTTGGGAAGAAGGGCTTACGGCACCTTAGAACCCCAGCAGACTCGTCCCCACCTGTTCAAAAATCAAGGCCCTCAAAGTTACACGATCATCTTTAAATCACAAGATTTACCCTTAAAATAAATAAATAAATGGATCTTTGTGTGCGGTTTTGGCTGGGAAGGGGCGAGCTTTTTTTACACTCTTGATTCCGAACCTTTAAAACCATGCCACGGATCATGACTTCAAGCTGCCCTCTGCATTTGCTGGGGCTGGAGGAAACCCTAGGGGTTTAAAAATGGGAAGCTGAGATCTGGACCTCCAAGGTCCTTCGACTCCCAGCCACTCCTTCCCTCATTGCAGCCACCCTGTTGGCTATGCAAACACCGGCTGTGGCGACCACGCCGGAGGCCGGGCTGCTGAAAAAGTCCTGGCTACGTTGTCACCCAACGAAACAAAGAGAAGGTCCTTCCTGAACCGGGCCAGTCCTCCCACTCAGCCCGTGGTTTTGCCCCATGAGCGGCTGCCAAGCCAGCAGCTGCCACACAAATGGCATCAACGGGCCAGGCAGCTCGGGGCGGGCACGGCGGGCGACAGAGAAAACGTCATGGCACACATCGTCAGCACCGCCGCTTCTCCCAGCCCCGGGTTTAACTGTTGACCGTCGTCGCACCTAAGCGGCGGGCTGTCCCGGGGGGGTCGGGCGTGCAGTGCCGGGGAGCCGGGCCGGGCTGTCCCGGGGGGCCGGGCGTGCAGTGCCGGGGAGCCGGGCCGGGCTGTCCCGGGGGGCCGGGCGTGCAGTGCCGGGGAGCCGGGCCGGGCTGTCCCGGGGGGCCGGGCGTGCAGTGCCGGGGAGCCGGGCCGGGCTGTCCCGGGGGGCCGGGCGTGCAGTGCCGGGGNGGGTGTTCCGCAGGCGGGAGGGTTGGCGAGGGTACAGCGGGGTGCGGGAGGCCCTCAAGGGGGGAGGGAGAGAACAAACCGGTGGCGGCTCCGGTGAGCTGCCGGGTACCGGCTTCCCTGCGCGCATGTCCCGG
>VZTU01005862.1:58768-85358 GCA_013400835.1 Zapornia atra | reverse complement strand
GGCTCCGGTCTGGGGCCCCCGTAGGCGGCTGGAGTGTTCCCGCGGGTGCCTGCATTCCTTCCCCTCTCCCGGCAGAGCACAAGCTGCTGAGCGCCGGCCCCACGGAGCCCTGGTCCATCCGCGAGAAGCTGTGCCTGGCCTCGTCCGTCATGCGGAGCGGGGACCAGAACTGGTAAGGGAGCGGGGCGCAGGCACCGGAGCCCCGGGGCAGGGCCGGGCTGCCTGCCGTCCCGGTGCCGCTTCGGCAGCTCGGCTTTCTGTGAGCACACCGGAGGTGGAGCTCTTGCGGGTGGGGGTAGGAGAGGTGTGCGGTGACAGGCTTCCGGCACCGTGTGGAGACAGGCCTGGTAATGAGAACAGAGAGGGGTGTGTGCCTGGTTTGGAAGGGGTGAGTTACGGTCAGGAAGGGTATTTGCAAACAGGCTCCCCCTAGCTGCTTTGCTGCCCTCTTGCCCTCACCAAATTAAGGTTTGTGTGGGAATGTGATGGTGCCACCAGAAGCTAGGCAGTTGCTTTACAAAGGGAGGGAGTGAAGCCACGTTTTATAAGGAGCAGGCAAGTCATTGTGAATCCAAAGGCTCTACTGGAATAATTCCAGCAACTCCTTGGTGAGTTCATTCTGTTTGGAGCAGCCTTCCAGGAGCTGAAAGGTGCCTGCCAGAAAAATGAGGATGAGCTGTTCACAAGAGCATGGAGCAGGACAAGGGGTAATGGTTTTGAACTTGAAAAGGGGAGATTTAGGTTAGATATTAGGAAAGCGTTCTTTGATATGAGGGTGGTAGATCACTGGAACAGGGTGCCCAGAGACACAGTGGAGGCCCCATCCCTGGAGATACTCAACATCAGGCTTGATGGGACTCTGAGCAACCTGACCTAGTGAAGATGTCCCTGCTTACTGCAGGTGGGTTGGACTAGATGACCTCTAGTGGTCCCTTCCAACCTTTGAAGCCTCAAAAAGCCAGAATCAAAACTCATACGCATTCTGTGATTCTGTGATAAAGTTAAGAGGGCAATGATTCTCCATTTCTCTCCCTTAGGGTCTCAGTCAGCAGAGCTATCAAACCTTTTGCAGAGCCAGGACGCCCACCTGACTGGTTTTCCCAAAAGGTAAGATACTGATGTTTGAGTCTTGAGGAAAAAAATGGGTTCTGCATGGGATATACGAGACAGCTGCTTAAGGGAATGTGTTTCAGGCTTTAAAAAACCACAGGGAAATTACGTTTTTAAAAATCAATTTTGTTTAAATCAGATTAAATACTTTTCCCTGTTTCTGAAATTAAATTTGAGCTTAGAGTACAGTTGGATAAAGGTAAGGAAAAAACAGGGATGACCAAAGACAGAAGACAGCTTTCTTATAAGGGATGGCTGGGTACAGCAGAGCCCTGATCTTAAAACAGAGATGAGTAACAGGAATGCAACAGGTACCTGCACAATCAGAAGTACCATGTTGAGAATGAATGAGGATTAATTATTCAATTCAGTGCTTTGTCTAGTACAAGGTGGTGGGACGCCAGGAATTTGAGACTGCCCGTGTATTTTGGTGTGTCCCACTGTTTGGGCAAGCACCTGGGATTTCTCTTGTATAATCACAGAATCACAAGATTGGAAAAGACCTTTAAGACCATCAAGTCCAACCATTCCTGTCCTATGCTAAACCATATCCCTAAGTACCTCATTTACCCTTTTTTTAAACACAGCCAGGGATGGTGACTCAACCACCTCCCTGGGCAGCCTGTTCCAGGCCCTGACAACTCTTTCAGTAAAAAAGTAAAAAACTTTTTCAGTAAAAAAGAGCTGTCAGGGCCTGGAACAGGCTGCCCAGGGAGGTGGTTGAGGGACAGAAGAGGATTAAGAGAATCAAGGCAGAAGAAGTTGTGGGGTTTATGTTGCTTACGGTTTCTGTTAAGCTGTGAAACTGGCCTTGAGATGTTATTTTGTCTTCTCCATTGAAATATTTTTGTTCCTGATCACAGTGAGAGGTGTTACAGCTACACTTTCCCTAATCATCTTTGCTTTGATTTCTGAACAGCCCATTGAGAGTATCTGTTCTTTAGCTTTGTTTTGAAGATCAGCCTGGGCCTCCTCACTTTGAGCTACATGGAATTATAGCCAGGGGGGAAGACTATCAGATACATTCATAACATGTGAGACCTTCAAAGGAAGTAGGAATAAGTGCCCCTTAGGTTTCATTGATAGGCAAAGCTGACTCTTGGGCATCCTCTGACTTTCTTTGTTTCTTCTTAGCACTGCGCCTCTCAGTATTCAGAGCTCTTGGAGACGACAGAGACCCCGAAGTGAGTACAAAGCCTGAAGCAAGTGCAGTCTGCAGCAACTTTGGGAGGGGACTTGTCATTTCCTACAGCAAAGAGTTTGATAGTGCTCCTTCCAAAAGGAGCATACAGGAATGAGGAAATTCAGTTGGGATAGCTGGCATGGGTGGACAGAGGGATCGGAGCCTGGCAGAGGGCGGAGATAGGCGAGCCCAAAGTATTAGAATGTGCTTCCAATATCTCCTTATCTTGCCTCCTTTTTTCACAGGAACAAAGTATTTCAGTATTACAGGGTTCTAAAACTGGCCACTCCATACTCATTACTGTCTTCCATATGCTGCTACTGTCTTAGCAATGACTGGCAACTGGGGCCTCTTTGCCACGGCTTCATTTGCAGGAGTTACGTTGTGCATCTGGAGACTTATTGTGGCAAAAACAAACATTTATTCAGCTGGAACAAGCCACGACATATTGGTCTTATTGGTCAGAAGCTTTACTGATAACACTGTCCTTCAGTGTAGAAAAGAAAGCAAGAGTGAGAAGGCGAAGCGTTCTCGATTTTGCAGCGTTTTCTTGGGGTCTTTATCAGTGCTGTGACCAGAGCTTTGTGGTCTCAGATATTTTTCACTTCTAAGTCCAGGCATTGTGTTTTGCGACTTTGCATCAAATGAAATTGAAGGCAAGATGTCTAAAATGAGTATTTGGTTGTGATAGTACTGCATGATCTTCAGCACTGGAGTTGCAAACATAAGGGGTGTAGTAGACATCAAGGAAGAAAACCAGAGGTGTCTTTGTGGATAGTAAGAACCTTCTCTGAAGCTGAATAAATGGGTTTTTTCAGGGTGAGAATTTGCAGTGGGTTTGCATCTTTCATCTATTCTCCAAGTCTTTAATGCTGGATGTGTTTAGGAATTAGCTGAGCTGGTTTGAACATTGTGCTGTCCAGTATCACTAAGAGAAATTGGAAGAGGTGGATTTTTTTTTTTTTTTGGACATGTTTGTGTCAGGAATGGCAGACAGCAGCCATTCTCCTTACGAAAGGAGACCTGGGGTTATCTATGTTTCATGTCTGAGCTGTTTTGTTTTTCTCTCACTCTGTAGGAGAAAACGTGGTGAGAAGGGAGAAGTTGTGGAAACTGTGGAAGATGTTATTGTGCGGAAACTGACTGCAGAGCGAGTTGAGGAGTTGAAGAAAATGATTAAAGAAACGCAGGAGAAATACAGGTATGCAGCAGAGGCATTGAACTGTGGCACACTTGAGAGGCCTGTCTTGAAAACGTGGCCTCAGTGGGGTAGTGCTTGGGGTGAAAATGCTGCTTAGGGCATTTTGTTCAGCGATCAGTAAGAAAGAAGATTTTCTGATTACAGGCAGCTCAAGAAGGATGCCGAGCTGATCCAGGCCGGACACATGGATAACAGACTGGAGGAGCTGTGCAATGAGATTATGATGTGGGTTATTTCATTACTTCCATGCTATCCTTCTGAGATAGTAGTGTGTTTGTCAGACACCTCTTGCTCCATGTACATTGGGTTAAACAAAGCAGGTGGGCAGAGGCTTTGGCCTCTAAGGGTGGGCTTAGTCTAGACGGGGGGGCACCCGCTTGCGTGGAACGTAATTTGGAGTTTCTCAGTAAAGAGCCTGAGATGGCTTGCAACGTCATGCTTGCCTCCCCTGTTGTGATAATCGTCTGGATGTGAGATTTCTTGCCAAGTGCATTGTCCTCTCTCTGGCCTCTGGCTCTGCTTCCCACTTCCGAGGAGTTGAGCCTGAGTCTGCAGAGGCAGGATGCTGTTGTGTGGAGTTAATGGGGTGGGGGACAGTAAGCTGCAGGAGGAACTAAGGGGAAGCGTGACACTGTGTGACAGTAGGCTTTGGTTCTGTGTACAGAAAGAAAAAAATGGAGGAGGAGGAGGCAGAAGTCAAGAGGAAGGCTACAGATGCTGCTTATCAGGGTAAGCTGGAAATGAGCTTCCTTCCTTCTCCTCAGAGAGAGTTGCATATGTTCATAAGGACATTTGGGAAATAGTTAAGTGGTGTTAAAACCTGTTCAGGAATTCTGTGACCTTAGGAGTTGGAAAGGAAGATTATATTCCCTTTCCAGCACTGTATTTGTAACATGGCAAAATGCAGAGACTTCAGAGAAGGGAATACATTCTGTAGAAAGGTGTATCAAAGAGGAAGCAGAATTAGCAAGAAGCTCTCTGGTGGAATGTCAGGCTTTTCACCCCTTTTGTTTTCCCTATAATTTTACTATTGTCTGAAGATAAAAGGAAGAAAGATTTGTTCTTAATGTTTAATTAGTTTCTTATTCTTGGGGCAATTCAGTGAACTAATCTGCTGGTGGTGGGAGGTGGTGAATACCCAACTGCTAGGGAAATCTGAAATTAAAGTGTATTATTGAGCATAGTGTAGTGCACGAAATTCCTACAATACAGATTGGTTTATTGGGGTTCTTTAGGACAAAGTCAGAGGTAACCCTTGGGAACTGTCCAAGGTGGGGGTCATGGAATCTAATTTTTTGTTCTGCTCTCTTCCAGCTCGTCAGGCCATTAAGAACCCACCACGACGGTTAACGGGTGTGATGGTTCGCTCTCCTGCAGGCTCAACCTCCCCAGGGGGAGACTATGCTCTGGGAGATCTGTCTCAGCCTGCTGTGGATGAGGCCAGCCCAGGGGTAAGCATCCTTCTCATGGTTAGAGGGAAAGACCAGCTTGGGACATGGGGCTCAGTGTCTCTCATGGAAAAGGAGCCTGGGAAGAAGCCCTTCCCTTGCTTTGCAAACTTTTTGCTGTGGTAGAGCTGTAGTGTGGTTGATGAACAGTGCTGCTTGAGATACGTGTCCTTTTCCATGTCTGTGGTGGTCAGGTGCCTGGCTCAGAGGCTACGTAGGGATGTCTGTGGGTTGGCCAGGCAGTCTTCTGTGTGTGCCTGGGAAACGCGCTGCAGGGCAGGGAAAGGGTGAGAGCACATGCCTGGAGTAGGTGTCTGTGGTGTGCTGGATCAATGCTCTTGGGGGAAGGAGCAAGTGGGACTTGTCCGTGTGGTGGAGTGTGGCTTTGAACAGTGTGGTTTTTCTCTTTCTCAGGTCACTCCAGGGATATTGCCCAGCACCCCAGTTGCCTCCTTCATTGGAATCCCTGACACCCCTCCAGGCTCTGCTCCCCTGGATGCCCCCATGACCCCAGTCACTGATGATTCACCCCAGAAAAAGATGCTAGGACAAAAAGCAACTCCGCCTCCTTCCCCTCTGCTCTCAGAGCTGCTGAAGAAGGGCAGTCTTCTGCCCACAAGCCCCAGGCTGGTATGGAGCTCTCTGCTCATATATGCAAGCACACAAACAATTTGCTCCAAGTTCTCACTGGAAAAGGGGGAGCTGCAAAGGCTATTTAAAAACACAGAGTTTTTGTGAGAGTCCCAACAGAAGTGATATCTGAGAGATACAATTACCCCGTGAGCCACAGCTGTGGGACCCTTTCCTGGCAGTGCTGTGGGTGCAGGAGTACAGGGACCATTCAGCACACAGGACAGGCTATCTCCCCTCAGTTGTAACGGGTTGAAGTTGCAGGCTTTGCTAGAGGAAGTCGTTCTCCCCATGGGCAGGAGCATGTTAGTCAGCAGCATCCCAGTCAGCCTCCCTGCAGATGTTTTTGGTTTCTACTTGAGCTCACAATCCATCTTTACATCTTGGGTGGAAGTTGAGTTTCAGTATTTGTAATGGGTCTCAGCAGGGGAGTAGGGAGCCTTTAATGGGGTTTATGACAAATACTGTTTTCTCCTAGCTGTAGATGGTTTTTACAATCACTGTCAGGACAAACCACTTCTGTTGTTGGTGACTTTGAGTCTGAGGATGGTGACCACTGCTGACAGTGTTCAGAGCCCAGTCTGAAAATAGCAGCCATCAGCTTATCCATGGCATGGATTCCTTGTGTTAGTGTTTGTGTGACAGAACAGGTGTATTGCTGTTGGCTTTTTTTAATAGTCAGATTTGGGGTCTTTTCTCTTTCTTAGCTTGGGTAAGTGTGCCATGTGCTGGCAGGGTGCAGTGTAGGGTGGAGCAAGCAAGGGTAATGGCTGTGGAAAATAGACTGTTTTCCCTTTATATCAACAGGAATGTTTTATATCTGCTTCGAGGTCTGCCACAGGTTTGCTGTGTGACCTTGATAGAGTTACTTTCCATCTTGGTACTTCTCTTTGCTGGAACTCAAAGGGATGGTCCCATGCCATGGCAGAATGTAGAGAGACTGGTATCTGTAAAGGATTGCAAGGTCCTGGAACAGAGGAGCTAATGTAGAGCAAGGGTTGTATTGAGCCTGACTTCAAAGGAAGGTGGCAGTGCAGCTCTTTCATAGCTGAAGAAGAACAATTAGCTTCAGACTGTTGTGTTGTGCACTTGCATAAGGGACCTCGGGCAGGGACTAGACTGGACAAAAGAGTGCAGAAGAAATGCTGAGACAGCAAATGATGGATATACTTATGGAGATGCATATCTGGCAGAGAATCACTGATGGGATGGGATGTCCAGGAACTTCAGTTGTGTCCTCCTTTGGCAGGTTGGTGAAAACGAAATGGCAGTGGCTTCTGGTCACATGAACAGCTCAGGAGTTCTGCTGGAGGTAGGAAGCGTCCTTCCAGTGCTGCACAGTGGGGAAATGCAGTCGGCACCTGGTGCTGTCCCTGCATCTCCTGCTGCCTCAGGTAACTCGGGATTCTCCCTGTACAGTTCTCCCTTCAGATGTACCTTCAGGCTGTTCTGTGAATTCTCTTTGGAGAGAGATGAAATCCATTTAGCCTAGGTGTTGTGGGGACTGCTTTACAGGTCATATTCCTATTTCTGTACCCCCGTCCCTCTCACCCCTTTTTTTAAGACCCTAATCCTTACACAAGAAAAAAGAATGTCTTGATCTGAAATAACTGAAACAATTTGACTTGATTGGATCCTGGTCTGTGGAGTACAGTAGACACTGGTTAATAACAGGCATTCCAGTGCAGGAAGAAAGGATTAGTTGACAGGGAGTTGGGGACAAATGGTCTAGTATTTGATTCCCAATGTGTCAGACTGCAGCGCCCTGTGAATCTGGAGGACTCGTGTGTCTTACCTTTGCTTTAGCTCATAGGTCTGTTGAGGATTAGACCACAGTGGTCTCCAGAGTAAATTCCACAGAGCAAGGGGTGAGAGGGACAGTGCAAGAGTCTGACACTTGGCAGGCAGGCTGTTCTGACAACTGAGGATTTATGCCATTCATTCATATATAATTCCATGTGAATAACTTCACTTTCCTTATGTTTCCTTCCACATCTATTCTTCATGACACGTTAATTCAGTCCAGACAGTTCAGTAAATTCAGTCTGGAAGTCACAGCTGAGTGACAACCTTTGAAATAAGAGCGATTCTCCAGGAAAGACCTGCAAAGAGATGCCCCCGGTTCCCTTCCAGCTCCTGTGACGATTGTTTGTCTTGGCTTAGCCTGTTGAGGTTCTCAGCACTGGTTTTCAGATTTTCCATAATTATATTGGGATGAGCCTTTGGAAGGGCATCTTTCTGCATGTGTGGCTTAGCCTGCCTAGCCCTTACATCAGTGTCCCATAGCCTGCATGATCCTGTCGCAGGCTGCACACACGAAGGAGTCATGCATTGTTGGTACAGGTTCTCTGTATAGGTTTTGGGGATCAGTTATAGGTACCTCTCAGTGTCTTTTCTCAGAAGAAGCCACCAGACAGTGAAGAGCCCAGTGGTGGCTTTGTGGACTTCAGTGGTGGCTGCTTCTTGCTCATGTGCGTTTCCCTTCTACTCTCTGTTAGGTGCTCCTACGCTTTCCCGGCTTTTAGAAGCTGGTCCTGCACAGTTCACCTCACCTCTTGCTTCCTTCTCCGCTGTTGCCAGCGAACCTCCAGCTAAGCTCCTGCCACCCCCCGTAGAGCCTGTGTCTCAGGCAACCATTGTCATGATGCCCACGCTGTCAGCACCATCCGTTGTGCCACCAGCTGCAGCTCCAGAAAGCGTAGCCACAGGTGCGTTCCTAAACTACGCACTCGTAGGTCATGCACTGCTGGAAAGCAGAACTTCTCTTGGGACCAGCACCCAGCAAGCTCCTCAGACTCACCATGCTTGCTGAAAGGACGGTTACAGACGTGTTCTGGAGTAAACCAATGGTTTTAAACAGGATTTGCTGGGGGGAGGTGGGTACTGATGCTGTGTTGCTGGACCATGGTGCAAGAGCTGGAATCTCGCTTTGCATTCACTGTGGGAAAGCAAACCCTTATTTATCTTTTGTTTTTCTAAGCTGTGATGGTGTGGGTGGACCTGGGATACTTGTGGTTGGTGCTTGGTCTTATCCACTGCAGTATTTGTTTACGTGGGCTTGACTTCTCCAGATCAGTCTCTGATTGTCACTCTCATCCTTGTGCAGTGAGCCAGCCAGAAGCGTGTGTTTCCATGGAGGCAGTGTCTGATTCCCATACCGTAACGGTGTCCATGGACAGCAGCGAGATATCCATGATCATTGATTCCATCAAGAAGGAGTGCCTGGCTTCTGGGGCAGCCAGCGGGGCAGGGTCTTCCAAAGATCACTGCATGGATGGGAAAGAAGACCTGGATTTGGCTGAGAAAATGGATATCGCAGTGTCCTACACGGGGGAAGAGCTAGACTTTGATACTGTGGGAAATATTATAGCCATCATTGAGGACAAGGTAAACAGGCACAGCAGAGCACCAGTGCCTTTTGCCCCACACCCAGTTAGGTTAATCTCAAGCAATTACTGGTTTAGTTAGTTTAAACAAGTTAGCTAAAAGCAGGGAATAACTTTTCCAAAACACACATTCTTACCATCGCTGTTCACATCAGTAGGAAATTACCCAGGGACACCACTGCTCCTGGTCTGCCATGTTGAACCTGGTGCTCCCCTTTAGGGTGCAGAAAGAAAACTGTGCCTCCTGTTGGGTTTGCAGCACACTTTCCAGGGGTGCTCTGATTTCTGAAACAAGCTTTGTGGGACACCCCACAGGGAGTAGTAGGAGTCTGCCTGCGAAAGGCAGCTTTGTAAACCCAGTACATGAGGTTTTCCACAACTGCCTCATAACCAAATAACATGAACTTTTAATCCCTTTCTGACCTTGGCCTGCTCTGCTGTGTCTTTGTTTTGGCAATAAAGGTAGACGACCACCCCGAAGTCCTGGATGCTGCAGTTGTTGAAGCTGCTCTGTCTTCTTTCTGTGAAGATACTGATGACCCTCAGACCCTGCCTGGCCCATGGGAACATTCAATTCGTCAGGAGCACGAGAAGCAAGCCCAGATACCCCAAGTGTCTGTGACTGTGAAGCAGGAGAGACTGGAGTGTGAGGAGGCAGAGGCAAAAGGAATTCGAGACCTAATGGGCATTGGCGAGCTGGGATCAGAAATAAAGACAGAACCTGTAGAGCAGGAGCAGAATCAGCTGGGCCCTGAGGAAACCATACCAACAACTGCAAGAGTGACAGAAACACCAGAGCTTAGAAGTCAAGAGCTAGAAGAGGATCAAAGAGCAGCTGTAGCAGCAGGAGAGACTTCTGAAATTGAGATAGAATCGGCCAAGGGAGAAGACATGGTGCACAATACAGTGAAGGCAGAGGTATGTGAGCGGAGAGGCTGTCTAGAGCTGGTGTGGGGAAAGAAAGAGCAGTTGCGGCAGGTAGGAGAGAAGTTTAGAGGAAGGATGGCTGCTGGGTTGAAGGTGACCCTTCAATGAATGTGACTTAACTGTTTTCTTGGGAGTCATGCTGCTGATCTGTTCGATCTGCAGAAAAGCTTTAGGCAGTACTTTGTGTATCGCCCCCCGCCCATGTGCAGAATTGCTGCTGGAAAGGTGCTTAGTGAACTTGAGTTAGGTTAGGGTGAGTGAGATGTGCCCACACCTTCACTGAAGTAAGCTGACACAAACATCTAGATTTGTGCATTTCTCTTCCCTCCAGACCCCACCTGATGATGATTCATCCCCTCCACAAGTCCCAAATGTGAGTGAAGACTCCTCACAGGCTGATGTTCAGCACAAATTTGAGCTGTCAGGTAACTTAATTCAGCTAGGAAATCTTTTACATGCAACATTATTAGCTGGATAGATGTCAGTGATCTGGTTCAGGTTTTTGGGGAGGAGGGAGAAAAGATACGTGTAGGAACAGTGGTAATTACTGCAGGACAGTAGGCATTGGTGCAGGAGCTTTTATGGAAAGGCAGCTTTGGAGAGTCAACCTTCCTGCTTTTCTTTCTTTTGCAGACTCAATGAAGGAGGAGGCCCAAGCCCTGTTTAGGAGTCAGATGAAGGTAATTCTGGGTTGGTTGGAGTTATCATGGGTTCATTAGTAACATCTCGCTGCTGAAAAGCAAAGCTTTCAGCTTCCTGCACCGAGAACTGGGCAGTCTGCAGTTGGAGCTAGAGGGGGGATTGCTGAGCTGCGTGTACAGGGGCAGCAGGGCAGGACAGAGCGAGTAGGACTTTGTGGGAATGCCAGTGCAGTTGTCAGCAGCCATAAAAGCTCTTTGCAGAACAGTAGGTGCTTTGGAAGGAGTTGCTGCTGTAGTTGGCTGTGCAGGCTCATAAACTCTCTGTGTTCCAGGATGGGCAGGGTGAAGAGGACGATGAGGATGGTGCCAGTGAGGCTGCCAGTTTGGAGGAACCCAAAGAAGAAGATCAGGGTGAGGGATATCTATCAGAGATGGATAATGAACCTCCTGTGAGTGAGAGCGATGATGGCTTCAGTGTCCATAACGCGCCTTTACAGTCCCACACGCTGGCCGACTCCATCCCCAGCAGCCCGGCCTCCTCCCAGTTGTGAGTATCAGTGAAGCTCTCAGGCACGCAGACACAAGCCCCACGCTATTTTGGGGAGGGAGTGTAGGATTCTCCTTTCTGTTGTGCTTGGTGGGTGGGTCGAAAGGGAGGATTTGTTGATGATTTGGCTAGTTCTCCTTGCTTACAAGTGCAAGGGTACAGGCAGTGCCCTAATACCAGATGCCATTTTTTTTTCCTCTCTGTCTTTGGCGTGGGTTAGTGTAGGCATGTTAAAGGCAAAATAACCCACAAGGTTTCTGCTCCTGAAGGAAGTTCCTATTCTTTTCTTCTCAGCTCAGTGTGCAGCGAGGACCAGGAAGCGATACAGGCTCAGAAGATCTGGAAGAAAGCCATCATGCTAGTTTGGAGAGCAGCAGCTAATCACAGGTGAGTTTGTCTTGAGAACTGGCAGAAAGAAGTGACTAATCCTAGACAAGTCTCCACTTTCCCACCTCAGAGGCTCATCTGCCTTGGTACCAGGAGATGATGAATCACTTTGTTATTGGTAGCAGACAAATAAACATGACAGCATGAAACAAATACTTACCAGCAAGGGCAGGGTACTAAGTGGACTCCTCGTCTCCACAGGTATGCCAATGTCTTCCTGCAGCCTGTGACTGATGATATAGCACCAGGCTATCACAGTATTGTGCAGAGGTGAGTCTCCACAGTCTTTTGTCTGTTTGCATTTTGTGTAGGGATTTCTGGCAGGAATGATGTTGGTTTTGGCTGCCATGTAAACTGCACAACTTGGAAAATTATTTTTTTCTGGCATGATTCAGGCAGAAACAGGTTTCCCCAAGAAAAATGTCATCCTCAGTAACAGATACATGTCTTTACACAGTCCTGTCTTTGAATGAAGTACGTTGACTTAGACAGAACATTTTTATCAGTAGGGTGGTATGTCACTGATCTGCTTCTCACAGTTTCTTTCCCAGGGTAGGATTTAATCTTTGACATTCCAAAGACCCATCTTTAATCAGCACTTTTTATTGTCCCAGATAGTGGATTTTGGAAGAATGACCAGAATCCCGTGCTAGCCCCCAAAATCTCTCCTAAACAGTTCTGTGACTGCAACTCTAGCTCCTTAGTGTCTCCTTCAGTGATACGTGGAGAAGGCAAATGCTGCTCCTGAGGCATCTGTCACACCGCTGTTACCATTCATGGTAGCTGATGGACAGCTTGTGTCTTCTGACCCAGAGCCTTGGTACTTGGGAACACAGTGTTTGTGGGAAAAACCTCTTGGCTCAATTCAATAGATGGTCTAACTAGACATGTCACAGACCTGGGGCTGTTGGCAAAAGGGAGGGGAAGCAGTTAAATATTTCTGTTCCTGTTTTGACTGCGTTTCCTTCATAGGCCAATGGATTTATCTACCATCAAAAAGAACATTGAGAACGGGCTGATACGAACCACGGCTGAGTTCCAGCGTGATATTATGCTGATGTTTCAAAATGCAGTTATGTACAACAGCTCTGACCACGACGTGTACCACATGGCTGTGGAGATGCAGCGAGATGTCCTGGAGCAGATCCAGGTAAAGTACCAACTGAGGCCAGTGCAGGACAGAGCATCTGCCTTGGTCCATAGGTATGGGAAAGACTTCTGGATGTAAGACCAGAGTTTCTCTGGGAGTCCCATCTTACCCTGCATCTCTCTTGTGCTAATTCAGGTGTTTGTGGTGAACCAGAATCGTGGATAATTTAAAACTTAACACAGCAGAATATTTTAGGTTCAGCCCAGACCAATTTCAAGTCTGATTTCCTTCAGGGAAATGCTTAGGCCAGCAAGAACCAGGGTGTGGTTCAGGAACAGAAACAAGCAATGAGAACAGTGAATGACAGGGGACGCGATTGCTTCTTTCACCTGTGCTGGTTTACGCTGGTTTTAAGCCTACATAAACTCATGTCCTGTGAATATATGCCATTTAAAATTGCTTTGAAGTAGAAGGTCTCAACTGGCAGGGCTCACAAAGTTTGAACTGGGCTTTTATAGCTCCATGTGACTTGTGGCTTCTGAGGTAAATGGGGGAACTTATTCTGAGCAGCAGAGAAGGAACTGAAATTGCCTCTGACCCAGTCATTCCCAGCCTGTGGTTTGTGATAGTTAACTGACGTGCACTAGCCAAGCTTGTTTTGCTTGAGAATCTTAACTGTGTGGTTTTCTTACAGCAATTCCTGGCCACACAACTGATCATGCAAACATCAGAGTCAGGGATCAGTGCAAAGAGCCTGCGTGGGCGAGACTCCACTCGTAAACAAGATGCTTCGGAGAAGGTGAGAATGCTGCACCCTGTGGAAGGGCACTTGGGATCTTTTGGAAGATCCAAGATACTGTGTGAAGTTCCCAAAGCCAAGGCAGGCAGTATGTTTTTTTGAGATTGCAATGGCTGCAGCACTTTGATGTGAACAAGTCTTTAAATGTGTCTGTTGATAAGGTCTTTAGCTCTGGAGCTGTACAGCGTCCCAGAGGCAGGTCGTACCAATGATTTCGGTAATCCCAGTACTTCTGTTCCCTGTTTTTAAAAATGAGAAATAAAAACTGTAGGGAGAAATGAACCAAGTTTTGGAAGAGGTGATACAGCAGGAAGGTGAAGGTGTGGAGAATTGGGAGGCTAGCCTTTGCCCAGTTCTTCACTTCCTACTCAGATTTTGAGAACCAGGGAATCACTCGTCTGGTTTGCTGTGTAAAACACACCAGAGAACCTTTCACTTCCATGCTGGTCTGAACTAATAGCAGTGTAGATTTGCCTTCTGTAAAGACACGTCCAGACCTGATTTAAGTGATCTCAGGTGCTCTCACACAGCACTGTGACAGCAAGGACTGCCCACTTAGTTCTGGTGGTGACTGTACAGCACAGAGATTGTTTGGTCAGCCAGGCCTTACCACGACTGAGGAGGGAGTATCCCTTTCCTAGCATTCTGATTCTTGCAGTATCCCTCTTTCGTGCATTTTTGTGTTCCTGCTGCATAAAACTGATGCCACGCGGGAAGGGAAGTGGGGCACATGTTTCTCTATGCTGTGTGGGCTCAGTGCTTCTATGTGGTGTGTGCATTTCCATATCTGGTATCTGATAAGTCCTTCTGTTTGGCCTTTTAACAGGACAGTGTCCCAATGGGCTCTCCTGCCTTCCTTCTCTCTCTCTTTGTAAGTATTGAAAGGCTCCAGCAGGTACTGCGGTACTGCTGGCAGTGTGCTCCGCTCCTTGTCTGGGTGATCGCTGCATTCTCACGGCATTCTTAGCATTGCAGCAGTGTGTGTTTAACTCTGGGACTGTACAGCCATGAATATTAGAGAGGAAATATCTCAGTCCCTTTTTCTCAGCGTGGGTGAGTGGGAGGGGCTTCAGTCTTCTCTTCTGGTTCCAAGTGTTCTTGTTTTGTCATCTGCCTTTGCTTTTTTCCACAACTTCTCTCCTGCTTTCTTTCCATGTAAGTGGGAAGACAGACCAAGTGGTGTGGTACTGTAGTTCCTACATTTCTCATGCTTATACAGCTCCCCTTCCACATATTTGAGACGGTCCAAAAGGTCTTGAGAAAGTGAGGAGTCAGCTGTGTACTCCTCTATCATTGATGGTCCAGAAAGCGAATAAAATCCGCCGCAGAAATATCCTGCTCTGTGTCTGTGGTGATCTGGAAGTGTTTGGAAAAAAAATATTCCCTCCAGGAAACAGCAAGTCTGAGTTGTGGGGAGGAGAGAGGGAAGATGGAGAGTTGTTTCTTTCTCTCGCATATATCTAAAGACAGAGGAGTACTCCAGGAGAGTCAGCATGTCAGCCAGAGGGAGAGGGCAGCGGATCAAAGGAAGCTCTCAGCTCGCCTTCTGCTCATGGAAAGGAGCTGTGCGGAGAAGCTAGGGAGCTAGTGCCAGGGTCACTCAACCGGAGGAGCACTTCCCGTAGGGATCAGCAGCTGATAAGGTAGGTTAGTCAGCAGTTTCCTCTTCCCATCTTAAGAGCCAAGCTAGAATCTGCCGCTTAGGAGAACGCCTGCACTGTACAGGCTCCAAAAGCATCTGGCCGGGCAAGAGCCGTGTTGCCTCTCTCTGCCCCTGCTGCCTGCAGTGCAGAGATGCCCAAATCCCAGCACCCCTGCTGTGTCCAGAGTGAATTTTGGGTAGGTCTGCAGGCAGCTCCCCCCCAGCCCCGCTCCCAGCCTTCTCAGGACAGCTTCCCTTTCTCCTGTTGGGAAGGTATTAAACACCACATGCAGAGTTACTTCCCTCCCTCCCCGAGCGCTGGAGGAAGCTGTGAAGCTGTTGGCGTTGCCTGTTGCATAATGCACTGCCTCTGTTTGCCTTGCGGCTAGGACGGGGGCACCAGAGGGCGTCGCTGTGCCATCGAGGCCGACATGAAGATGAAGAAATGATGCTGCAGGCGGACAGAAAATCCCAGCGCCTGGCATCCGCAGCTGGAGTTCGAGCAGGATGCTGTTGGAGGAGGAAGAAAAGCTGGAGGTCTATTTCTGGGACCTGGCCCGACTAAGTCGCTCGTCCCTCTGGAAAGCAGTGTCTCATCGGAACGTGTAACCCAAAGAAACTTCCCTGGAGGGGAGGACTAGCCCCCCTGCCTGTTTTAGGGCAGTCGTCTTGGGCTTCATCAGTGTTCTGGTGTTAGCTAGCAGCTGGTGGCTCGTATGTACTGTAATGTGAAGTGTACAGATTTTTACTAGTGATGTGTAAATGTGTATGTATATTAAAGTCTGGGAACAAACCAGTGTATGGTGTGCAGTGTACTGAGCACCACAGCTCTCCGCAGCAAGGGACCCTGCTGTCCTACAAACGTGTGTATCTGTCTTGAACATCTGTGAATACAACTCTCTCCCAGCAGAGCTTTGACATTAGGGACTGTCCGTTGATCGTAGCGATGTTGCATAGTGCTTGGATGGAGGGGCAGATCCGCTGCTTGCGTGTGTGAGATGATGGCACTGTTGTGATGAAAAAAGAGATGGTGCAGAGAGAATTGCTGCAGTCTTGTTGAAGCTTTCCTTGAGAAGCTGCTGTATTGCAATGTACCTTACCTGCTTTCCCTAGTGATCTGTAAAGTGTGTGCTGGTCAGAGTGGAAATCTGTGATTCCAGCAGCTGTAGGCATCCCAGTACCTGGTTTCACATCTGAGCTTGCAAACTGTTTCTCTCTGCTGGCAGTGAATGCTTAACTGAGGTTTAAGTTCTCTGGCAGTTTTCAAGTCACCCTATTTTCCGCTCACGTGACTGGTGAGATGAAACTTGCATATTTTCTGCCCTTGTGACTTTCCAGGGGGCAAAACCCCCCCAAACCATTACCCTTCCTGAAGCATGCAGCACACACAGGGTGCAGCTTTCTGACACACAAGTTGCAGGAAATTGAGTTGTTGCAATTAAGACCAGAGGGATTGTTACCTTACCTTGATCTTCGTGAGTTTAGTGTAGGAACTGGTTGTGCCTACCATGTTGAGTCCTGTTTGGCTGAGGTGTATTTCCACCAGGAATCACTATTTGATGCTAGCAACGTGGAATCCTTTGGTTTGCTTACTGGTTAGATTTTGTTCATTACTGAAACTAGGAACACATTTCTGATTGGAATTTTTATAGCCTCAGTTTCCTGAGATGACAGGTTGTTGAGTTCATAGCACAAAGTTACAGGTTTCTGGTATTCTGTTGAATAATTTTAAGTTGGAAGGAGCATCTAAGTATTTGCATAGCCCAACCTGGTGCTAAGCAGGGCTGGCTTCAGAGGCAGATGGGATTGCTGGGAGCCTCATCTAGTCAAGTGCTAAAAATCTCCCAAGGATAGAGATTCCTTAACCCCTCTTGTTAGCAGCTTGTTTTGGTGCTTACCCACCTTCATGGAGTGAACATTTGTCTTAAATCCAGTCTGAATTTCCTCTGGTGCAGCTTGACATCACTGCCTCCTCTCCTTTCACTGTTGATTTCTGAGACGAGTCTGGCTCTCTCTCCTCTGTAATGCCTCTGCCCTGTCTCTGTTGAAAAGCTGATGCTGCAGCCCATGGGAGGACCCCCTTACCGTGCCCACTAGTAACCTGCCTGTATTGTGGAAAGCATTGCTGTGCCATTCCTACACTTGGTTTCTTCTCTTAACCAGGTATTTTTCCTTCAGAGACTTTTCACCTGTCCCATGACATTTTAATAGCCTTTAATGCTGTTTAAGTTCTTTAAAAATCTAAGATAGGATTTTCCTCCATACACCCCATTGCCTCTTTCCCAATTCATCACCCCATGCTCTGACTACTAATCCTGTCCTTCCTTCTTTGTTCTAATCTGCCTAACCATGCTGCATCTCCCAACACTTGCAGGCAGATAAAACAGTGGCATCTTTCTGGTTTCCTTGTGCTGTGGCTAATTTAAATGACAGGTTACACAGCATAGGTTTGGTCATGTTATAGTTAAGCTTCTTTAGGACTCGCAAATGAACAGCAACTGGTTCTAAGGTTTACTCCCTCCTTCAAATTGTTTTAAAACCTCCCCTGTCGACATTTTAATTAGAAACAGTCTCTCAGACCCATCCCAAGAGAAAGTCTTGTGTGATCTCCTCTGTGGCAACTGCTGATAATGATGATTAATTTGGTTTTTCCAACTGGCCCTATTTTCCACCGAGATGTTTGGCACCGATCATGCGTCATCCCCACTGATAATCTGGCAGCTCTCTGCTTCTGATGTTTTTGATAAGGTTTGTTGTTATTTGCTTTTATGTCTTTAGCAAATTGTTCAGGGGGGGCTTTTTTTATCTTTTTTTTTCCTTGCCTACTTTTTTTGTGGATCCTACATTTCATTTACCAGAGCTCAGGCTTTTATCATTTTTCTTGTTTTGACATGTAGGTTCCTTTTAAAGGCAGTCATCTTTATTCCTGACTGCTTTGTCTCATGTTGGCCAGGGTTGTGCAGTGTCTGATCTCTGCAAAGTGAACTAAAACTTTCCAATTTGATAATTCACTCCTTGCTGGTGCATTCTGTAGTATGTAGTTAAGAACTGCCAGGCAGTTCTTAATTAAAAGGCAAAGTCTGTATCTTTTGTCCCTTGTTTTTTGTGCAGGACTGGTATGGTACTAAGCAGTCTGTAATTATTTCGTTCACCCCACTTGTCTTGCACTAACGCTGCTGTTCTGATGTCTTGAGTCCTCAGAGATTTAGTCAACCTGAGCATAAGGCCAAAGATCTTCTGCCCAAGTTCTCTGGGCTTCCTGATTTTACAGTGCTTATCCCTCTCAGTTGGAGCACAGAAAGATGATCACAAGCGATTGGATTACCGCAGGTTAAAGACTTTGCTGTTGTTCAGCTGAGCTGGGTGGCTTGGTTTTACATGTGCAGCCAACTCTGCTGCTGGTGCAGGAAAGCGCTTTGGGCTTGGGGTTATTCCTCAGATGGAATCACACTTTGCCAGACTCCTTTAGCTGGCAGCTGAGAGCAGGTAACGCTATCTCTTACCGAACTTCGTCTGCTTCTGCTGAGGTTGACGTTGAAAGAGGTTTCAGAAGGACAGCCTTTCAGATCCTATCTCTGCTTAGAAGATCATAAAATAAGCAAGCACGTTTTCTCATCCCAAACCCAATGGATTCCTTGTTTTGCCCAGGGATGCACGGTAAGCTTTATTTGTAGCTGTGCTAGCAGCTCTGCGCACGCCGAAGGAAGTCAGTGAGAAACGTGCTTGTTCAAAATTCTGGAAAAATTAGGTTGTATATAATTACCTGAACACTCTAAAGACACTGCTAATTAATGGATAGAATTCTCCATAGGTACAGCATCAAGGCAGCTGGATACAGATTTTTCTTACAGCCATTTACTTCGTTACTGTGACTCTCCAAGCAGTTCTACAGACTCTAGAGAAATCAGAGCGCACTCGTGCAACAGAAGACAGGATGGACTAATGAGCAGAGATTAATTTAATGGTTTCTTCCTCCTTAAGAGAATTCTAACTTTTCTTTGCTTTAATGTGTAGAGCTGTGCCCTGCCAGTGGGTGACTGACTGTGCAGGGTTAAAATCCTTCTGGCTCAAGCAGACAAGCTATCGCCATCCAGTTAAATCACATCTGTCCCTTTCAAAGCAAAGTTGCTGTGCTGTTTGTACTAAGTTATTTCCAGTATCAAAACTTCTCAAAGGGAGTTTCAGTGAGTTGTCCTCAAGAGTCACTAGTTTTTCACGACTCTTCAGCAGCTCACTTGCTTCAGCACGACTTGGTTTTGCGCTTGTTGCTGGCTGCCATTGGCACCTTTGACATCTAGTGTGGGACAAAGCTGCATGTTCCAAACCAGCTCAGGATCCCTGGAGCATGCTAACCCACTGATCCCCAGGCAGCACAGCAAAAGCACCAGAAAACCTGAAATTCAGTCGCTCTGCAGTGGCGGTTTGTGTTGCAGAGCTACAGCCCTGCCTTGTGTTGTCAAGTGTGGGCTCGACTGTAGGCTGCTTGCCTCAAGGAGCCCTTCCCTTGCCTCAGCTCTCTGAGTTTGTCAGGAAATGAGCTGGGTTTTGCAGTTCTGGATCAGGGTACAAAGAAATTACTGTCTTCTATGTTTGTTTGCAGGTGGGCCATGCCTGGGTGTGGTGGGAGTCTGAAATGGAGCCTCCCAGCGAGTCAGAGAAGAACAGTGACTTCCAGTCACTTCTCAGCTGGGATTCAAGCTTGGATCTGGACATGGGGAGCTGGAGGAACACTGGAGAGGTGGCCATGGGGAAGCTAGATGAGAGCAGCCAAGAGACAGACTGCGAGCTGGAGTTCAGTGAACCTCTCTGGGGGGAAGATAGTGAAGACTACCAAAAGGCAGAGAGGCCATGTGACGATGACAGTCTTCTCCAGTTCTTATCAGAGGTAGGGCTGTTTGGCTGACAGGGAAGTGGACATCATACTTCAGCCCTCCCAAAACATCATTTTCAGGGTCTCTATCACTCCTACACACAGAAACAGTCTGGGAGAGGAGCAGATGCCCCAAGCTCACTTGCTCCCTGTCCCAAGACTAGCCCTTCCTCCCATTTAAAGCTGGCACTGCAACCAGGCAGCTGCTTTGCCAAAACACAGCTCACCCAAAAGCACAGAGATGTCAGTGAACTGACACTGTAATAACACAGGGCTTCATCAGAAGATTTTGCAAGGATTCCTAAAAATGGAAAAGCGTTTGTGAGTGAAACCAAAAATAGCATCTGTGCTGCTTATTTCTTCTTCATTTTGCCTTCAAAATGTGAAGCAACAAATCTCTTGTGTTGCAGGTAACCCAGTTGATGGAACCTCTCCGCATCAGCAGCACAGAGTCATCGCAGGCTCAGTGGGGTTTTTGTGGCCCAGGGAAGCAGGATGATGGGGAAGATGTGGGATGCCATGAAAAGACCACAGGGACAGCAGTCTCAGGAGCAAACCAAAGTCAACTACACACCCTGGCAGATGAGAAAGACGACTTCCCAGGAAGAGAGGTAGGTGAGAAGTGGTCCTAAGGGAGCCTCTGGTCCTCTATGACAGACAAGAGACAGTGATGGAAATCAGCTCTAGAAAAGATGGAGAAGCCCCAGGTCCTGAGTGGAGAGATGGGGACACACAGATGGAGACAGCAGGGATGGGGAATACAAAAGAAATGTATGAGAAAAAGGATGTTTTTAATGGATATGTATGGATCTGTATCTTTATGAACAGGAAGCTTGTTACAGATCAAACCATCAGATGCGAGTTGGAGGAACTGCTCCTTGGCAGTGTAGAGGTGACTCATGAGAGCTGGCAGTCTGCTCCCAGGTTTAAGGCAAGGCTGGAATACTTGCCTTGTTCTAATTGCTGTGTTATGCAGCACACAGCTTGGCTGGTTTCAGGCCCACGTGGCTGTGCTAGCAATAACCATCTGCCCCTGGAGACATTCATGTCTTGGAAGCAGGCACCATCTATTCTGGGTTTACATCAGCCCTGTGTCTATGGGGGCTCTGGGTTCCCAGCAGCTTGTAAAGTGTTGCCAGGACAGGTAACACAGCAGTGGAAGAACAATGCCATTTTTCCACAGTCACATTTGTTCCTTTGCAAACTCAGACACTGGAGACAGAAACAACTTTCAGGCTCCTCACATTTCACCTCTTCAGCCAGGACATTTATTCCCAGCAGTTCCCTTGCGATTCTCCCAGCGCTCAAAGCTGAACACAGCACAGTGTCTACTGTCTCCCTGAGGAGTCTGCTCAGTGCTTCAGGTCTCCTGTTGAGGAATTCTCAGGTGCCTCTGCACATAATCCCACTTCTGTACTCCAAAAGGCCTCTCTCCCTGTGCCAGGCAAAGCACTACACCACTAGCAACACTCTCTCTCCTGGCTGAGTCTATTCTCCGTCATATTCCTGTGGGACTTTGTAAGGAAACAACCTTCTTGTACTCTAGGGGATCCTGATACCTGTGATTTGAGCTGTAACAACCCTGAGGCAGTCTTACCTCAGCTCCTGATTGCACTCTCACATCTGTAATTCTTCCCAGAAAAGCAGACAGACACAACACTGAGCACCAGTCAGCTCCACAGTCTGTGTTAGCCAGAGGGGGTTATGATCCAAGAGACCAGACCCAGCTGTCACTGGCGTGCTGGGCAGCACAGTGAAGGTCTGAATAAGGTCCAGTATCACCCTCCAGAATAACAGTGAGCTAGGTCCCAGCTGTGACTGGGTGCAGTACAGGGATGTGCAGCAGGCTGCCTTTCAGATCAAGAATTCAGGTGTCAGGCTGCTGTTGTAGCTGTAACTCTCTTTTCTCTCTGCTCTTCAGGACAAGACTCAAGAGACACCTGGAGAACAAGCTGTGGGTGAGCTGCAGCCACAGCAGATGAGTAATCACACCCAGGATCAAGATGATAGTGATAGCACCTATCCAGTCCCTGTGCTGGACTCCCCAAGTCCTGCCAACACGCAGCTGTAAGTAGCTCATTCTCACAGGCACAACAGAACAGAGTTGTTGCTCTTGTCACACAGGAGAATAAGTGTATGGCACAGGTCACCTCCAGGAAGGTGAGATAGCCACGGAGAACGGGAGAGAAGGAGGTAACTTGTGCTATCTCTGTGGATCTGCCAGCATTCCTGGGCATTGATCCTAAGATGAAGTGAGAAGAGTAGAAATTAAGTAAGAGATTAAACTGAAAAAAACACGTTTCCTCAAGGCAGCTGGGCATCATGCTTTGCCAGGCAATGTCCAGCCCAGCTCCTAAGAAAGGAATTGCCAGCCCCCTTTAGCCAGCTGCCCGCGAGTCAGTCACACGCAGGCTCTGCCACACGGGTGATAAGCTGGGCTGCCTTTCAAAGGAGCAACAGTTTATTTGGATAACAAACTGAATAAAAACCACTTCAGTAAAGTTCAGAACTTCAGAGTAGCATGAGCTTTTCTATCCAATTTGATCCTGCCCTTCAGAGCTGCTCAGATCCCATTTCCACCTGCTGCCCTGCAGCTTCCTGCATTCTGGATGTTTAGTTGTGCATTCAGATGCAGAACGCTTCCACCATCTCACCCTGGTAACTCCAGCAAGGATCTCTGCCTTTCATCCACCTGGATGTGGTGGGTGCTAGCAGAACTGCCACCTCCTACTTTGTCTCAAGTGAGATGATCTGGCAATATATTCCCCCCACAGGGAGCCACTGAGCTGGGATAACCCCCCACAGCATTTGCTCTACAAAAGAACTCTACTGTCCATCTGGAAGATGATAGCCAGTCACAGGTATGTGGGGGCAAAGGGTTGGATTGACATGGTTCCTGAACACTTTGCCCTGTTGTCCAGCTCTTGTGTCACCAGGCTTTGGCTCCAGCTTCCCCTCCACAACAGCCACCGCCAGCTGGCTTGTCTCTCTGTGGCTTTGCTTCTGGCTGTCCTCACAGCAAGAACAGCTGCAGGCTGCAAAGCTGCAGAGAACGCTGCATATTTATTTCCTTTGCTTAATGTGGCAGAGCCCAAATGTTACTTCCTACACAGCTGGCACAGCCAGCTTCAGCGAGGGGCTCAGCTTCCACCTATGCCAAGTTGTGCCAGCCACCAAGTCCTGGCTGGGATAATCGGCTGCAGCCCTCCTGGCAAGCAGGGAGAGGCAAGCACTGCCCGGTGTTGGGATGCTGTCTTTGGTGGGGAGGCAGACAAAGGTCACTCTTTGTGCTTGTCCCTGTAGATACAGCGGCCCGTTCCTGAAGGCAGTGTCAGAGAAACAAGCCCCTGGCTACAGGGATGTGGTGAAGAGGTGAGTCTGGGGGAAATGCTTACTACTTGATTTCTCTTGGGTTTTTTCTGTCTTCTCTGGTTTCCAAAGAGCCAGTGGGATGGTTTCCTTCCTCCTTTTCCAGAGTTTGGCTGTTGCCAGCATCTCCCACTGATGTCTTCTATTAAAACTCCCTTCTGGGTGAACCTAGAAGCCTGCACCAACTCTGGTGCTGATAAGAATCCTGCCTGCCCTTTACTGGCATTGCATGCCTGACTTCCTCCAGGCATGGTCCAGGCAGCTGTAAGCCCTGCCTCAGCTGCTGCAGCCCAGCAGCCTCTTCTCCCAGTGCTAGAAACATGTGCCTCAGTTGATACCCTCTCCTCCCCCACTGCTTGCTCCCCAGATGTTTTGCTCTCGCTGGAGAAGTGGGTCATAAGAATTCTTTCCCAGAGAGATTAAGGGCATTTTTCAGAGCTGAATCATATTCTATTCTGGTCACAGTTGTCGTCTCTGCAGCCATTCATTTTCTCATTCTGTCAAAATAGGGGAAGTAATATTTATTCCCCATCATGTTCCCCTCATCAGCACTGCTATTTTTGCTAGTGGCACCATTCAATTTTAAGAGGTTTCAATAGATGCCTATTTTAGTAACTTTTCTTTCTCCACTAAGACCTGGACTGACTCCATGAAGACTAATTAATAGAATCGCTCTGCTTTCCTTCTCTGGAGCTCACCATCACCCTTTAGAGGTGACTGCTAATGACCTGCCAAGTTGATTGGACAGCAAGTGTCGCATTGGCTAAACTTACTGATCTGAGTTAGAAGAACATTTCTCACTCCTCTTTGTCCTGAGCAATAAAATTGATTGAAAATTACTGTGCTTTCAGGGCCACGCTGAAGCAAGAATAAGCACACCCATGCAGAGCCTGAAGAATGCCTGGCTGCAGGTTGCAATTTAATTCCTGTTCTATTTTTTTGTAGACCCATGGATTTATCCAGCATAAAGAGAAGACTGTCAAAGGGACACATCTGGTCCATGATCCAGTTCCAGCGAGACCTCATGCTTATGTTCCAGAACGCAATGATGTACAACAGCATCAGCCACCACGTGCACCACCTGGCCGTGGAGATGCAGAGAGAGGTCTTGGAGCAGCTGCGCATGTTGGACGAAGCCCTCCGGTGCTCCAGGGACAGGCTGGGCTGGGGGAGAAGGTAACAAGCCATCCCTGGGGCCTGTTTCTTTTGGAGCAGTGGTGCCTCTCTGGCTCAAGGTCTGCTGGGGCTCAGGGGATGTGCAGCCCATTGGCAGCAGACCTAGCGACCCTCTCCGGTGGGGTTAAGGAACAAAGGGGGAGTCCGGGAGGGGCATCGGAACAGAGGCCATTCTCCCCGTGGAAGAGCCGCAGCATGGCCAGGCACCGAGAAAAGGTTCCTGAGGCAAAGCAACGGGAGGAAACGGTCTGTGTGTCCTGCCCGGGCTGCGTCGGGCCCGGCCCCGTCCCCGTGACGGTGACTGGCCGCACGCCGGTGCTGCCGGGGAGCTCGCCCGCGGCTTGAGGCTGGCGCGGGGGGGGGGGGTCTCGGGGCCGGANGGCCGGGAGAGCCCAGCGCCAGCCGCGCCCCGGTAAAGAGGCCGTGTTCAGCCCGAGCCCCGCGTGTTAGAGCCCCCGCCGGGGCAGCGGGTAACGAGCCCCGGGCTGCAGGGGGCAGACAGCGAGCCCGGGCTGCGGGCAGGGGAAGCGAGGCTTGGGCTGCGGGAGGCCGGCTTGAGGCCCAGACCGGTAAGGCGCCGCTCGCCATTGGTCGGCGCTGCGTGCTAGCAGAACGTGGTGGGGCTTTCGATTGGCTGTGGGGGAGCGGGTTGCTGTCAGTTCCGCCTCCCGGGCCAGGCGTGACCCGGAATTGGAAGCCCGCGGCGGCGCGGCCATGGCGCGGGAGAAGGAGCCGGAGGCGGCAGCGGAGGCCGAGGGAGCTCCGGAGCGCTCGTACCGAGAGCAGCTCGATTACCTGAACCCCATCGCCCAGCCGCTGGCCTCCCGCAAGCTGACACGCAAGCTGTACAAGTGCATCAGGAAAGGTCTGGCCGGGGCTTGGTGGGGGCGGCGCGGCCCCCTCCTCCCGGCGCGGTCCCCTCACAACGCGCTTCTCTTGCAGCGTCCAAGCACAAGCAGATCCGTCGCGGTGTGAAGGAAGTGCAGAAGTTCATCAACAAGGGCGAGAAGGGGTAAGCGCTGTTCCAGCCTTGCCGGCCCGGCGCGGCCCGTCCCCGCCCGGCCGGCCGCTGACATGGGTTTCCCGTGCAGGATCACGGTGCTGGCCGGCGACACGCTGCCTATCGATGTGTACTGCCACATCCCCATCATGTGTGAGGAGAGGAGCCTCCCCTACGCATACGTCCCTTCCAAATCGGTAAGGGCCTGAGGCTGCGTGGCCTGAAGGAGCCAGCCCCAGCAAAAGGGAATCTGGTGGGCAGCACCTGTCCTGGGCTGTGGCAGGAGCCTTCCTGGAGGCACAGATCTGATGCCTGGGTAAAGCATGTGATGCTTGTCCATGGCGTGAGAGGAACAAGTGGTCACGATGTAGATGGAGGAGTGTTTCACTGTGGGACCACAGAAGCCTTTGCCTTAGTTGAGTTCCTGCAGGATTTGGGGGTGGGAGCTGGCTGGGCTGGAGCCAGCACATGTTTTCCTCCCTTAGTTCTGGACTGGGACCTGGCTGTCTGCAGAAACAAGACACTGGCCAAGGTGTGCTTGTGGGAGATGCTCTTTTAGACTTGAAGTTTGGGGGGGTCATCAGTGTCTGTGGGACTTCACCCCCTGTACAGGCTGCTCTGCAGACCCTGGCTCCCCTCACCCTGGGGTTGGAGTATGGAGCATGGGGCAAGTGCCAGCCCCTTGCACCCCCATTTGCTTCTGGGGTGTGGGAAACAAGGGATGCCTTCCCTCTGTTAGGCTGGGGCTGAAGCGCATGGGCTGTGTGTCAGGCCTCCAGGTGGTGGGGGCCTGGCACCCCCTCAGCCTCACTCAATTCCCACAGGATCTGGGAGCCGCAGCCGGCTCAAAGCGCCCAACCTGTGTTATCATGATCAAGCCCCACGAGGAGTACCAGGAGACCTACGACGAGTGCTTGGAGGAGGTGGAAGCCCTGCCCCTGCCGCTGTGAAGAGGCGCGGATGTGCTGTGCCCCGCGGGGCGGTGGCGGGTCCCTGTTCCCCAGTTTGCGGGGGTGCTGAGCGCCGGGATGCGAATAAAGGCGGCTGTGCGGTTTGCAGGGCGCCGTGCCGGCTCCGTACGGGCGCGAGCATGGGCGGGGGGTGGAATGGGTCCGCCGGCCCGCCAGGGGGCGCTCGCAGGGGGTGGGGTGGTGTCCGGGAGAGATCGCTCCCACGGGAGGGGC
>VZTU01005862.1:17014-35810 GCA_013400835.1 Zapornia atra | reverse complement strand
TGGGGGGGCGGGGACAGGCAGGGGTGGGTCCTGGGGGTTGGGGGCTCAGGTGGGGACATGCAGGGGGTGTGGTGGGGGACACTGGCCAGCCAGGTCAAAGGCACCACTTCAGTGTGGCCCCATGCAGGCACTGAGAGGCAGCACCTTGCAGAGAGTGCTCAGCTGGGCTTTGATTGCAAAGGCTTTGCCAGCTCTGCCCACGTCCCTGCTTGTTGTGGGTTCTGGGGGTTCTTTCCCCACAACACGTTTCTGGGGTGGCCCAGGGTGTGCTGCAGGGTACCCTGCTCTGGGCTGGCAGCTCTGGCAGGATGTGGTCCCCAGTTTTGGGCATCTGCCCGGAGTAGCCCTAGGGCTAGAGGAAGGAGCGAGCAGGCAGTTTGCCTGCCTAGGGCTGTGGTTGTCCTTCCTTCCCTCCCCTCCTCCCCTCCTCTTCCTGTGCCGAGGAGGCTGCTTCTCTCCTCCCTGGGCAGCGGTGGCATGGTAACATCTGATAGCATCTGCCCTTTCCCAATTGCTGGCCTGGCCCCAGGGCAGGAGGTGAGGGAGGTGGGAGGAAAGCTGTAACCCCCCCCACTGCCCCCCCACTGCGACCCCTGCTCGGTGCCTCCAGGTTGGGAGCCCAATATCCTGCCTCTGCCACAGGCAGCCATCCCAGTACAGCCTGCACCAGAGTGGTGTTTGCTGCCAGCCCATGTCCCTTGCTCCTGGCTTTGGACTGGACTTGCCCTGAATGCTGCCTGCCCAGGCAGGGGCACTGCCTGGCCTCAATGCCATGTGGCCCCTCTCACCTCTCTTCTCTCCACCCTTGCAGGGCCCAGCTGTGTCGGATGGAGGTAAGGCTGCTCTTTGCTCTAAGATGGGAAGCCAGCATCATCTTCAGGGGGAGTGGGAAGCCCACAGCCAGCCTGGTGCCAGGGCTAGTGCATGGCCAGGCCCCCAAGTGCTGGGCTGAGCCCTGTGCCAGAGACTCGCTGTACCCCGCCATCCCTCCTAAACCGCCTGTCCCTCCGTTCTGGCTGCTCCGCTGACATCCCATGGGTGCTGGGGCTTCCCAGGGCAAGCAGAACCTGGGTACCAGCCAGCCCCAAGCTCTCTGAGGGAGTCCCATCTGTCTGTCCATCTGTCTCACTGCACAGCAGATCTTAGCCTGCCCAATCGCACGTCTCGGTCCCACTGCAGGATCCTTCCAGCACGGGGTGTGGGGGGCTGCTGCTCCCATCTGCACCTGCGGGAAAGGGGCAAAGCAGCACCCTGAAGCCTCCTCTGTTCCCACTGGCTTTACTGGGAGAGCCCTGCTTCCATACCCTTACCTTCTGCAAATGGCCCTCTGCTCCCAGTTGCTCATGCTCAGCAGCCAAACCAGTTCAAAAGTTGGGGTTGCCCCTGGGAACTTCCATGTCTTTGACAGAGGGACTCCATTTGAATGCACCATTTGAAACCATGACTCCATTTGAAACCTTGGGTTTCCCCAGGGGAGGGTTTCCTCGGGCTTGGGAGCCAGGGATGACACTGTCTGTGCTTTCCTGGGTTTGTGCCTTGTCATGGCTGGAGGGACGGAGAAGGCAACTCTACCCAGAGTTTCCCTCCCCACCACGTGCCCCCCATGTACCCATCCGCCCTGCTTTCCTCCCTGCCTGGGTGCCTTCCCCATGCATTTGCTTCGTTCCCTTTGGAGGTGAGTCACAGGTGGAATCATGATGACACCTCAGGGAGGGAAGGGTGGCCAGCGCTGGCAGGAAGGGTTGTCACATCAGGAAGTGCCAGCTGTGGCATCCTGGTGCACAGTCCACCCAGGATACCACCGTGAAGCTCCTTGTGTTCCCTACCTGAGGGCTCACCAGCTCCAATGGGGTTGGGGTGGATGAACTCGCTACAGACAGAGCACTGAGGGCTGCTGGTGACAGGGAGTGACACTGGGGCACACCCAGGCAGCCAGAACCAACCCTTTTTCTCTCTCAGAGTTAAACGCCTCCAGGGCCCGTGGCAGCAACCACAGTGTGAACAGTCTGCCGGGACCACCAGCCGCCTGCGGCGCCTCGCAGGGGTCTGTGGTCAGCTGGGCTGAGTCCTTCGAGACGCTGCTGCAGGACCGCGTGGCTGTCACCTACTTCACTGTGAGTGCTGCAGCCCAGAACGTGGTCCCCGCTGCCGGCCACCGTCGGCAACCAGCTGTCCCACAGCTGTGGTGCAGGCCAGGCCAGCAGCTCTCTCTGCCCCACAGGAGTTCCTCAAGAAGGAGTTCAGTGCCGAAAATGTCTACTTCTGGCAGGCGTGTGAGCGCTTCCAGCAGATCCCAGCCAGCGACACGCAGCAGGTACCAGCCTCCACACAGCCATGGGGCTGCTGAGCCTGGGTCATGCGTGGGAGGGTGTGGGCAGAGGTGGAGGTGGCCGTCATGTCTGTGTGTCCCAAGGGTCCCAGCAGACCCTTGTAATGGGAGGCTGAGTAGGCTGGGGTCTCCTGTGGGAGGGACGAGGAGATGGATGTGATGTGCATCTGAAAAGCCACATCCCATGAAGTAGGACCTGCTTCTCCAGCCTGGGGTGGCCAGAGAGTGAAGAATGCAGCTGGGAAGAGAAGAAAGAAGGGCAGAGAGCTAGATGGGGGGGTCAGAATGGCAGAGCCACGTGGCTGGGGAGGATGGTTTCTACCTTGGACTGTCTCTCCATGGAGAGACCAGCGTGTTGTGTCCAGAGCTTGGTGCTGGGTGGGGGCAGCTCACTCCAACACCTGTCTTGAAGCCCGGGTATGGAGCTGATTCCAGGGGACACTTGGCTCCTCAGGGCTCAGGAGGGTCTGTGGGGTGAGCCAGGGGCTCCCCTCAGGGTAGCAGTGAGGAGGGGGCTCCTGGTCCCTGCCTGACCACCCCGCTCCCCCAGCTGGCCCAGGAGGCACGGCGGATCTACGATGAGTTCCTCTCCAGCCACTCGGTCAGTCCCGTGAACATCGACAAGCAGGCCTGGATTGGGGAGGACATGCTGGCCACGCCCTCACCAGACATGTTTCGCATCCAGCAGCTTCAGGTATGAGCAACACCCAAGCTCCACCCCACCCACCGGACGGGGGCTGCAGAACTACCCTGCGCATCACCTGGTGTCACTGCTGTCGCTGTGGGGCTGAGCCACAGGGCAGGGGCTGGAGAGAGATGCAGGTGGGCAGGGGTCTTAAGGACATGCTGCCTCCCTTTGCAGATCTTTAATCTGATGAAGTTTGACAGCTACACACGCTTCGTGAAGTCCCCGCTCTACCAGGCCTGTCTGCAGGCAGAGAGCCAGGGGCTGCCCCTGCCTGACCTACGGCCCCACTCCCGCAGCAGCAGTCCCCCACCGGACCTCAACAAGGTGAGTGGGATGTGAAGGGGATGGGACAGGGACCTGTCCCTTCGCCTGAAACAATGGCGCTGGGTCCCTTCCCTGCTGCTTGGAGCAAACCAAGCCCCAGGCTGAGGACAGACAAGTGGCCAGGGGACCGGGCAAAGGAAAGGGGCAGCCTCAGATGTCCCCACACTGAGATGTTACCCCATTCACCCAGAAGTCAAAGCTGAAGCTGGGCAAGTCCCTGCCGCTGGGCGTGGAGACGGCAGGCAGCAGTGCCAACCGCAGCCCCCGACGGTCCTTCAGGAAGGGAGAGCGGCGGGAGCCCTCCTGGGCAGGTGGGTGCTGTGCCGAGTGGGGCAGAGGGGCTACGCTCCTCCCGAAGGGTGCCCGCGGTGCCCATCACTGTCCCTCTGTCTGTCCTAGAGGGGGGAGAAGGCGGTGGGAATGCCATGCTGTGGCGGGAGTCCCAGGGCTCGCTCAACTCCTCAGCCAGCTTGGACCTGGGCTTCCTGTCCTCAGCCAGCACGGCCACCAGCCCCTGGACAGAGGTGAGTTGTCACCGCGCCAGCCCCAGTGGCATCACGCTGCCACCGGCCGGCCTCATCCCACTGCATCCCTCCCGCAGGGCCATCGGAAGAGCCTGGGGGGCAGCGAGGCAGAGCTGCCAGCCAAGCCCATGAAGTATTGCTGTGTGTACCTGCCTGATGGCACGGCCTCGCTGGCCTCCGTCCGGCCCGGCCACTCCATCCGTGACATGCTGGCGGGGATATGTGAGAAGCGTGGCTTCAGCCTCCCTGACATCAAGGTCTACCTGGTGGGGAACGAGCAGGTAGGGCGGGCAGGGGGGATAGGGGAAGGGGTCCTGTGCCCTTGCTGGGACCGTTGGGTTTCCTGATGGTTTGGCTCTTGCAGAAGGCACTGGTGCTGGACCAGGAGTGTTCCGTGTTGGCCGACCAGGAGGTGAAGCTGGAGAACAGGATAAGCTTTGAGTGAGTGGGAGCCTTGGGGCTGGTGCTGTTGCCCAGGTGTCTGGTGCACATCACGCACGGCACCCCGATCTCCCTGCACCCAACCCCAGGAGGAGTTCCACACAGCCCCGGCCTGTCCTGCCTGTCCATGCCTGCCAACAGCCTCTTGTCCCCTCCGCAGGCTGGAAATCTCTTCCCTCAATAAGACCATCCGCATCAGAGCGAAGTCAACCAAGCGCATCCGGGAAGCGCTGCAGCCCGTGCTGGGGAAGTACGGCGTGAGGATGGAGGTGGCATCATTGCGACGGGTGAGGGCTTGAGCCTCACTGGGCATGGTCCCAGCCTCTTGTGGGTGGGATGTGCTGGGGTCAGGGGAGGGGGGGCCCAGCCACAGAGGCTGCCAGCAGTTGTGGGGAGCGGCTTGTCCATGCCGGGGCAGCCTGTGGGCTCATGAAGAGTCACTGGTGTTTGAGATGGGCTGTGACACCCCTCTACAGGCCTGGAGAGGCTGGTGGGTGTGCTCTGTGCTGCACAGCCTGTGACCTGGCAGGGTCTGACCAGGGGAGCTTGCAGGCAGGGAGCTCGCGGGTCCTCAGCCTGGCTGCCTCTGCCATGCCACAGCAAGTGTGACACCGGCTGGCTATTCTGTTGCAGCAAGGTGAGCCGGCTGCCGTGGACCTGGAGAAGCTGGTCAGCACGGTGGCTGCTCAGAAACTTGTCCTGGAAACACCAGCAGGTAAAGTGTCCTCCCCTCCAAGCCTGTGTCCCCCTGCCTGGACAAGTGTCCCCCCACCCCAGAGCACTCACTTGGACCAGTCTGCTTTCTGCTGGCCATGGCTCCTGCTCCCTGGGACGGACTCTGTCCTGTCAGCAGCTGGGCCAGGACTGGGGTCTGGCACAGGGCACTGAGCATCCCTTGCCTTGCAGATGTGCGAGTGATGGAGAGCGCTGAGGCCACAGCCGCCCCCTCCCCGCTCCGGAGTGAGGTGAGCTCAAGATCCCACCACCCCAGTCAGAGATGCCCCATAGCTGCTGCCACGGCCCATGGGAAGGTGTGCCCTGCTCCAACCCCCACACACACCGTGGGGCTGGGCAGGGGGTGTCGAGGCAGGAGCCAGGCTGCGGGAGGGCGATGAGGATGTGGGCTGGGGGAGTGCTGCTTCCTTGTCCATTCGCCAATGCCCGGGCTGCTCATTGTAGGAGGGAAGCCCAACGGGAACAGATCCAGACATGCTGTGGGAGATGCCCTCCTCCTTTTCCCGGTCCCGGGCTTCAGCTGCCACAAACCTGAACCGCCGCACATATGACCTGGAAGGTGAGACTGGGTGTGTCTGAAACCTGGGACAAAACACGGGGTGAGGGGCGCCAGGTCCCTGGTCTGCTGGGGATGGGTGCAGGGTCCCATGGGTGCTGGCATGGAGCAGGGAGAAGGTGCAGGTGCTGTGCCTGAGACATGTTCAGGGTCATGTCAGGTGGAGAGGGCAGCCGAGGTGTTAGGACAGGAGCCCAAGTGCCAGGCTCAGGTGCATGACCTGCATTTCCCCCAGGGCTGGTGGAGCTGCTGAACCGTGCCCAGAGCTGCCGGGCCAACGACCAGCGCGGGCTGCTCTCCAAGGAGGACCTGGTCCTGCCTGACTTCCTCCAGCTCCCCGGGCAGGGTGACAGAGCCTGTGAGGGGTCGAATCAACCCGCTGCCCCTTGCGCAGGCTCTGAGGGAAGCAGCCATCCTCAGTCTGCAGAGCCTGCGCCCGCTCAGCCTCCAGTCAACCGTGAGCTCCGATGAGTCCTGCTGCACATCTGCACCCGGCGCGTGGTACCCCCGGGCCATGCCGGGGTTCAACATGGGGTCCAACCAGCCCCTGCCCTGCACCACCGACACTGCCTGGACCGCAGATTCGTCCACGTCCTGTCCCAAACTGTCGTGTCGTGTTGCTGTGAGTGGTTGAGCCTCTGCCATGCCCCTCGGAGGGGTCACATCCTGGTGCACATCAAGGGAGTCCTGTACATAGTTTGAACCCCCGTTGCAAAGCACTTTGCAACGCCCCACGCATGCCTGGCACTGTCCTGCCCAGCGCCTCTGCCTGCAGCAGAGCTGCTGCCCTGGCAAAGCCTGCTGGTGCCAGGCTGGCATGGCTTGTGGACTGTTCGGGTGGGGAAAGCACCCTTCAACCAAAGGGTGTGTGGGATATAGAGGACAACAGGTGGGTGCGGTGGCAAAGCAGGCGCCAGCCCCAAACACCAGTGCTGTGGGCAGGCAGGGTCAGGAGAATGTGTGCCTGGAGCTGAAGGCTGGATCCGGTCCCTGACCCCACAGGAACAGGGTCTTCCCCGTTGGTGATGCGGGGGTCTGTGTGTGCCAAGGAGGGTAAGCGTGGCCCTGCTTGCCTGTGTCCCGGCAGGTTGTTAGTGTCTGCATTGTGTGAGCATGGATGGGTCTGATCCTGACAGGCTCAGCGCTGTTGTGGGGCAGGGCACAGAGCCGTACATGGTTCCTGCCCTGAGCAGGCAGAGCTAGAGCCAGCGGGTTGTGCCACAGAAGCTTTCCTCTTCCTCCTCCATGCGGGGAGCTCCTGCTTGAGCAGCTGTTGAAGCAACCTTCAGGAGCAGATTCCCATAGGTCCCCTGCCACAGCTCAGCTGGGGCCATGGGTGCTCAGCACCTGGGGACAGTCCTGCCTCATGCCAGTGGAATGCAGCACCCATGGGTGCTGAGCATCTCAGCCTGGTGTGCGGGTACCCACTGTGTGCCCAGCCTGGCATCCCTGCCAGCAGCTCTGCTGGCCACTAACCTTGAGCCTGGCTCTGCTGGGCTGGGCTGTGCCCAGCAGGTCCCCGTCCTGGGCAGCCCCCTGTTCCCAGGGCTCCCAGACCCAGTCTGTGATGGAGACAGCCCCCCAGACAGCAGCCAGGAGATCCTGTCATCATCTGCGTGTGCCAGGGCCCGCCCTTGCATCACCACTGCCTGGCCAGAGGCAGAGGGGTGGCCCAGGGGAGCCCTGGGTCTTGCCCAGGGACAGAGGCTATGGCCACCCTGCCCCTCACTGCCAAGACTGGCTGCAGCCCTGCGCCCCGGGTCAGAGCTCCCCTGTGTCTCCGTAATGCTGCTCAGTCCCGTCTATGGTGTGAAACCGGGGGAAATAAAGAGCATTGCCTGGACACGTGTCCCTCTCCTTCCTCCGCCACTGAGGTGCTTTTCCTGGCAGTGATGCCCTCCCAGCCCCTCTGCACCCCACAGAGCTCCCCAGGGCCAACCATGCCACCTTCCCTGGCAGCAAGGAGCAGTGCCAAGAGCTTGTTTTGCCACCATCGTTCATTGTGTAGGGGAAGCTGTGGGGCTGCCACAGCCAAGGACTTCAGCCCCAACCCTGTCAATGAGTGACAGCCAGAGCTGCCAGGGCCTCACTGGGTTAATGATTGTGGGGGCAGCTGGCCAAGAGCCCCCAGGCATGGGGCAAGCGTGGACACAGGCTTTCTGCCCACCACAGCTGGCTGCACCCCTGGGCCAGAAGGGTCCCCATGCCCTGCGGGGGCCGGACATGTCCCCTTGCGGTGGCACCTCGTGTGGTACCATCGGTTTGAGACTTGGCTGAGGCTCGATGTTGCTCCAGCAGTGGCCAGGATGTCCCCAGGCTGTCCTGAGCACCCTGGGGTACCCAAGGGATCTCGCCTTGCTCTCCCCATACAATCACAGCGGATTTGTCCATGGTGATGGATCTTGGGAGTGTCTGATCCTGGAGAAACAGGGATATGGTGACAACATGGCCCCTCCATGTCTGTTCCCTGCGGGTGCCCAGGCTGGAGGGGCCTTTGGCCCCTGGCTCTCCCTGAGGTGAGCTGGCCGGGCACCTCGTGGGTGGATGGAAACTTGGCTGGAGGTGCATAAACAGCAGGTAATGATAAACAGCATCGAGGAGGTGATGACGGCAACGCTGGCATCGCTCTGCTCCTGCCCACCTCAGCATCGCACGTGCTGGGAAAACACAGGCTCTGCCCCATGCAGCCTCTGCGGTGCTGCCGGCTGCTCCGTGCAGAGCTGTTGGCAAGAGCTGAGCCGGGCTGTGTGCCACCATCACCACCAGCAACAGGACGTGGGGACCGCGCCGGTGCTGACGTAACCCGCTGCCGAGTCCCTGGCTGTGAGGATGGCACATGCCATGGGCAGAGCCAGACCCCTCATGGCTGATGGCTCCGAGGATGGCGGATGGTTTGGGACACCCCATCAGCAACACCAACAAGCCCTTCTCCTCCTCTTCCTCTCATGCAGGGGATGAAGCACTGGCAGCAAGCGATGGCGAGCTGGCATCACTCCTTGGACGCTGGGCTCCAGGACCACCCTGGCTTTGCTCCCCACCTCACTAGCTGCTGGTCACCCAGAGACGATGCTGAGCCTCGGATGGGCGAGGTGGCATGTGCTGGCGGAGTGGTACCCTGGTGGCACGTGCCCCATCCCGCCCTGGGGCCGCAGCTGACGTGGGATGCCGCAGGGTTACCCATTAACTGCAGGAATTTCTGGGGAGGAGGTGAGCAGTGAGCGGAGGCGAGGGGCAACGCAGGGCTCCTTAGACTTTGCTCTTGGTGTGCATATAAAGGGCCACAATGCTCCACAGGCCACTTTGCTGGAGGGACGCGTGGATGTGGCATGTGGACACGATGCTGCCCTGAGTGCCCAGCCAGCCCCAGGTGAGCAGGACCCAACGCAGGAGGGGTCCCCATGCCCCCCGCCTGCCCTTGCAGGAGCTCATTGGGGTGATACAGCAGCAGCCATGGGCCCAGGGGACCATCAGGTGATGGGATGGTTCTCCTCGGTGGTGCCAGCACTGAGAGGATTTGGGTGGCTGGTGGTGGTCAGCACAGTGTAGTCATGACTGCCGTGGTGACACACAGCTGCCTCTGCTCAGCCTCAGCAGGAGTGATGCTGCCGTACCGGAGGGAGAGCCCGGCCCTGCCCCGCTGCCCGATGCGGGGAGGAAGGGTGGTGCATGGGCCCCAGTTCGCCTACTGCCCCAGCCCCCAAGGTAGGTGCCCCCAGCCCTCCTCCTCCTCCTCCTCGCCCTGCTGGGCTCAGCTCTGCTTCTGGCCAGACCCTGGCCCAGGCAGTGCTCGGGCTTCCCTGTGAGGACAGGGCTGTAAGGTGAGTGCTCCCCTCTCCCCAGCTCTTCACCGGCTGCCAGGCACCCACACCTGCCCCTTCACCGTGGGTGCAGTGCCATGCCCTGACCATGGCTTCCCCTGCCCCGGCTCCCCGGGGCGCCTGGGAGAGGGCAGGGAGCGCTACGAGCTGGACACGCTGCCCTGGCAGGGGCCCTGTCTGGGCTTGGATGAGCTGCAGAAACCAGGTGAGACCTGCAGACAATGGGGGGGCACACAGCATTCATGTTAGGGGACACCCCAGGAACCTGCCGGGGCACCCAGGGGTGCCTCAGGGCCATGAGGTGCCAGGACACCCCAGCTTTGCCCCTGGGGCTGGCAGCAGTTCCTCCCCGCTACCCCGCAGTGCCAGGCCTTGTGCTGGCACCCCCACCAGACCCTCCAGCACGGTGGGCTGCCTGCCAGTGGGGGAGACACTCATCTCCCCCAGGGCTGTGGGCAGGCCTGAGGGGCGATGGGGGGGGGGGAATTGGGGCAAGGCCAAAATGGGAGTAGGAGGAGATGGAGGGGGCCTGGGGAGTGGTGGCACACCTGGGGACACAAGTCCAGTCCTACTGGGAGCACTGGAGGATGGTGTGAGGCTGTGGAAGCCTGGGAAGCCACACGTGCCGTGGCTGGTGTTTAACTTTCTCTCTTGTCTTGTGCAGAGCTGGGGTGCTGGGCCAGGGTCCAGTCCATCTGTGTCTCCCTTCTCAAGGTGCCCCTGATGTTCGGGTTCCTGTACCTCTTCGTGTGTTCCCTGGACGTGCTCAGCTCTGCCTTCCAGCTAGCTGGAGGTAGGGTGGCGGGGGCACCTGGATGGCTGGTGCCAGGACCCTGCCTTGCCAGTACCCTGTCACTCACGCTGTCTTGCAGGCAAGGTGGCCGGGGACATCTTCAAGGACAACGCCATCCTCTCCAACCCAGTGGCTGGACTGGTGGTGGGCATCCTGGTGACCGTGCTGGTGCAGAGCTCCTCCACCTCTACCTCCATCATCGTCAGCATGGTCTCCTCAGGGTGTGAGTGCACCCATGGTGCTTCCAGGAACCTGAGGCTGCGGGATGGGGTGGCTGGATGGGGTCACCCTGAGCTGGGCCACACAGGGCTAGTAGGTCTCTCTGTCCTCAGTGCTGGAGGTGCGCTCTGCCATCCCCATCATCATGGGCTCCAACATCGGCACCTCTGTCACCAACACCATCGTGGCACTCATGCAGGCTGGAGACCGCAGTGAGTTCAAACGGTGAGAGCTTCTCTCGGGGTGCTGGGGGCTGCTCCCTGAGGCCACCCCATGCTGATGGGCTCCTCTGCACAGGGCCTTTGCTGGTGCCACGGTGCACGACTGCTTCAACTGGCTGTCGGTGCTGGTCCTGCTGCCACTGGAGGTGGTGAGTGGGTACCTGCATCACGTCACCCGCCTGGTCGTGGCCACCTTCAACATCCGCAGTGGGAAGGATGCCCCCGACCTGCTGAAGATCATCACAGAGCCCTTCACCAAGCTCATCATCCAGGTCTCCTTGGGCTGGCTGTGGTGTCCCTCAGGGTGGTGTCCCCCACTGCCAGTGGTCCCCCAGCATTGCTTTCCCAGCACTAGTGGTGATGTCCCCAGTGATGGTGCCCCTTTGACAGTGGTCATGCCCAAGTGTCTGTAGGCTGGCAGTGGTGTCCCCAGGCTGGTTGTGGTTCCCAAGCATTGCTGTCCCAGTGCTGGTGGTGATGTCCCCAGCACTGGTGTCAGTGTCCCCAGGCTGGCAGTGGTGTCCCCATCTGAGTGAAGATGTCCCCAAGCCAGGAGTGCTGTCAGTCCCCAAAGACCCTCTCCAAGGTGTGTTTTGTTGCAGCTGGACAAGTCAGTGATCACAGGCATTGCAACGGGGGATGAGAGTCTGCGCAACCGGAGCCTCATCCGTGTCTGGTGTGGGCCCGCATCCCCACAGGTGAGGGGCCATGGCCTTGCTAGGGTTACCAGATGATTCCAAGGAGGGTGGGTGGTGGGCAGGGGCTGACCAAAGATGCCATGAAGCCAGCTGCACTCCATCTTCTCCCTGCAGATAGCTGCTGTGGGGCTTGGGCCCCCCCTGAACTGCACGGCCCCCGGCCACTGCCGCACTAAGGGCATCGAGACCCTCCACAACATCACAAGGCAGAAGTGTGAGTAGGTGCAGGGGGCTTGGGCAGAGCTGGGGGCACAGTGGATTAGGCTGGGGAGGTGCAGGTGGGGCTGGGGGGGCTTTATGTGGGACTGAAGGTGGCTGGGCATGGGGCTGGAGTCATGATGTGGGGCAGGACTGGGAGATATTGGGACCCAGCTGTGGGGTTTTGGGGGGGAGGGGAGGAGCGGCTTTGTGAGTGGGGCCAAGATGGCCCCAGCTCCTTGCCCAGCCATGCTGTGGGGCAGGCGAGCATCTCTTCACTGACACACCGCTGCCTGACCTGGCCGTGGGGCTGGTGCTGCTGGCCGGGTCCCTCGTCGTGCTCTGCACCTGCCTTATCCTCCTGGTCAAACTCCTCAACTCCCTGCTCAAGGGACAGGTGGCCAAAGTCATCCAGAAAGTCATCAATACTGGTGAGTGGGACAGGGACCACGTCAGGGTGAGTGGGATGGGAGCCTGCCTGACCCACAGCCACCTAACCCCATCCCCACTCTCAACCCTCAGCCCCATCACTGCCACTGCCTTAACTGCCATTCCTGCCTTACCCCCAGTTCCCCTGACTGCCCTCGATCCCCACTCTCCTTACGACTGTCATGGCCTGGTCTCCACATCCTCCCTCCCCAACCACCCTGGCCACCAGCCACCAAGCCGGCCCCATATCCAGAGCCTGACCCCATACCCAGAGCCTGGCTCCACAACCCCCTCCCCAGCACCATGTGGGAGCACTGGGCAGCTCCCAGTTGATGTCTCCATGCTCATGTCCTTGCTTGTGGCCATGCCCATGCCTGTTGTCATGCTGTGGCAGACCTCCCGCACCTGCTCAGCTGGCTCACTGGGTACTTCGCCATGGTGGTGGGCGCTGGGATGACCTTCGTGGTGCAGAGCAGCTCCGTCTTCACCTCGGCTATCACACCCTTGATTGGTGAGTCCTGGCCAAACCTGGTTCCCTGCCATGTGCAGATCCCCCCTCATGACAGCCTGTGGGTGCTGGGGCACTCAATGGAGCAGAAGGAGCTGTGCCTCCCTGGGAGAGTGTGGGGACAGTGCTGGTGAGGAGCAGTGGGACAGGATGGGGTGGCTCTCCTGCAGGCCTGGGGGTGATCAGCATTGAGCGCGCCTACCCGTTGACCCTGGGCTCCAACATCGGCACCACCACCACCGCCATACTGGCCGCCCTGGCCAGCCCTGGGGACAAGTTGGCCAGCTCCTTCCAGGTACGGGCAGCCTGGGGCCGCAGCCAGGATGGTGGGGGGCACCAGGCAAGACAGGGTCTTGCCTGGCCTGACAGGGTTGCCATTCCTGCAGATCGCCCTCTGCCACTTCTTCTTCAACATCTCCGGCATCCTGCTGTGGTACCCGCTGCCCTTCACCCGCCTGCCCATCCGCATGGCCAAGGCGCTGGGCGAGCGCACGGCCAAGTACCGCTGGTTCGCCGTCCTGTACCTCATCGTCTGCTTCCTCCTGCTGCCCTCCCTCATCTTCGGCATCTCCATGGCAGGCTGGCGGGCACTGGTGGGGGTGGGTGCACCCTTCCTCAGCCTCCTCTTCTTTGTGGGGCTGGTGAACGCACTGCAGGCACGCAGCCCAGGCCGCCTACCCAAATGGCTGCAGACCTGGGACTTCCTCCCCGCCTGGATGCATTCTCTGCAGCCCCTCGACCGGCTCATCACCCGGGCCACCCTCTGCTGCACCGACCGCTGCGGTAGCCCCGAAGGCTGGGAGGAGCGCGAGGGTCCCCCCCGCGACAAGGCCAGGCTGGGGCTGGACAACCCCGCGCTCTCCTATCTGGAGGAGGTGCCCAGCCCTGCCAGCCGGGTGGGCTCCCCTCGCCCACCCCTGCATGGTGCCACCCGCCTCTAGCCAGCACCGAGGGGCCACAGCTCCTGTGGCTACCTGGTGTCCAGCATCCCTGCCCATTTGGTATCTAATAAAAGCCGAGCACCCGCACCCCGAGTGTTGTGCCTCCTCGGCTCCTGTCTCTGCAAACCCTGCTAGTGCCACCCTCGGAGCCATGGGAGCCAGACACCCACCATCTGCCCTCACATCCATATGCTGCCACTGCACAGCCAGGCCCTGCACAGGTGCCCAGTGCCAGGGCTGCATCAAATGCGCTGCCAGTGTTGCGGTGACACCCATGGCTAGTGCGGCAGCCAAACCCTGCACCCAGGGTTTGCAGCCAGTCTGCACCAACGTGCCACAGGCAGCACCTTCCTCCACCTGCCTCATCCCCCAAGGGCTGAGCTGGCACTCACCAGGCTGCGCTGTCAGGCTGGGGCTCAGCAGGATGCTGACTCAGCACAGCCAGGCAGTGCCCCTGGCCGACGGGGCACCCTGGCATCCATGGCAGGAGCCCACCCACCTAGCTGACCTGGCAGGAGCCCTTTAAGTGTTGGCAATAACCACTTCTCCCACTGCCCACAAATGCTTGGGTTCCTGCCAGCGATATCGGCCCATCCCTCCCTCCCGCCTTCCTGCCCGCCCTCCTCCCGGGCTGGGACCAGAGGAGCCGCCGGCGGGGCTGTGGTGGGAGCTGCTGCACGACTCCCAGCGCTGCCACCATCCTGCATGCCTGGCCGGGTGGCCACCACCGGGCTGAGACGACCTCTGTCTTGCTGCCAGAGCGGGTCAGTACGGGAGCGGTAGCGACCGGGACGCACCATCCAGGGGCTTGGCAATGCTGGGGCTGCGCCATGAGATGTGGCGGTGCCAATGAGCGGGGTGCACAACGGTGGGGGGCAGCCCCATGGGGCTTCATCTGACTGAGGAGCCGGACCAGCATGGAGCCAGCTGGTGCCCTCCCCAACACCTCCAGTAATGGCAGCGGCACTGGCAGCGCCCCTCACTCGCCTGCAGCCACAGGGCTCATCCTGCTGGCTGCCCTGGCTATCCTGCTGGCCACGCTGGTGGGCAATGCACTGGTAGTGGTGGCTGTCTCCACCAGCCGGGCTCTGCAGGCTCCGCAGAACCTTTTCCTGGTGTCCCTGGCATCGGCAGACATCCTGGTTGCCATCCTGGTCCTGCCCTTCTCACTGGCCAACGAGGTGATGGGCTACTGGTATTTCGGCACCTTGTGGTGCAGCCTGTACCTGGCGCTGGACGTGCTGCTCTGCACCGCCTCCATCGGGCACCTCTGTGCCATCAGCCTCGACCGCTACTGGGCCGTCACCCGGGCAGCCAGGCTCAACCTGCGCCGCAGCCCCAGGCGGGTGAAGGGGATGATCGGGGCAGTCTGGGTGGCAGCAGCTCTGGTGGCATTGCCACCGCTCCTGCGGGCCCGACCGGGTGGCCGGGAGTGCCAGCTGAGCCAGGAGACGTGGTACGTGCTGGCCTCCTGCGCCGCCTCCTTCTTTGCTCCCTGCCTCATCATGGTTGCTGTCTACTGCCGCATCTACCACCTGACCGCCCGGCAGACAGCAGCCCTCCTCGCCCTCCGCTCCCCATGCCCCACCGATGCTGGCAAGAAGGGCGCGGGGGTCAGGACGCTGGGCTGGAAGCGCCAGAGCCAGCACCAGAGCATGTCTCTGTGCCGGCAGCGGCTGGTACGGGCGCGGGAGCGGCGTTTCACCGTTGTGCTGGCCGTGGTGATGGGGGCCTTTGTTCTGTGCTGGTTCCCCTTCTTCTTCACCTACAGCCTGGGGGCTGTGTGTGGGGAGGGCTGCCGCATCTCCAAGCCCCTCTTCAGCTTCTTCTTCTGGATCGGCTACTGCAACAGCAGCCTCAACCCCCTCATCTACACCCTCTTCAACCGGGACTTCCGTGCTGCCTTCCGACGGCTCCTTGCTGTTCCCCGCCAGCACTGCACCTAGGGCCGTGCTGGGACACCGAGGATGTGGCCCCCAGCCCCGGTCACTGCTGACAACTCCTGGCCCTGCCACGGACCCCAGACTGCCATGCCAGCATGCATCTCGAGGTACCTTTGAAAATGTGGGGATGAATAAAATGAGGCCAAAGCCTGTGCCTGGGGCTGGTGTCTGCCTCCTGGGCGCTCAGCAAGTGGCACCCATTGCCAGCACTCATCATTCCCCCCTCCCCGGGTCACCCCACCTGTCCCCCTTGCAGTGTGGGTGACCCACTGGTGGTTACAACTTGCCGTGGCAGCTTCAGCAAGTGCCAGTCCTCCTTGCTGCCAGGTGAACCTCAGCTCCTCAGTAGACCCGTGACCCCCAGCATCCTCTTGTGCAGGGGATAGGCCCCATGGCTGCTGCAGGGGGACAAAACCCCCCACATGGCAGCATCACCAGCACTGGGCTGAGCTGGCCATGCCACCACAGCATCCCAGTCCAAGCCCTGTGCCTCTCTGTCAGGGCTGCCTCTCCGGCTCCCCATCAGCACATAGTGGTGCCACACCACAGGGGTTCCTCACAGTGTACCCCACAGTTGGGTACAAGCAGCGTGAGGCTGGGGTGGGACAGCCCACATGCCACTCAGGGGCTTTGCTGGGCTCTTGCTGTCAGAGAGAAAGGAGGAGTGACAAAGGGGTGCTGGGAAAGCCATCCTCCCCTGGCAGAGCATGGGAGATGGGGCTGCGTGGGAACAATCTCCGGCACAGCACAAGGTGCGAGGGGCCACGGGGGCAACTGTGGGGTGAAGACCTGGGGGCAACCACATTCCCTCCGGGTGCAGCAGCCGCCTTGTGCCTGCCCTACCCAGCTCCCTGCCCTGCTCCACGCAGACACCCAGGGGTCAGGGGCCGCTCCACTTCTCCAGCTTTGCAGCTCAAAATAGAAAATCTCAAAACATCGGACTTTCACTCAGCTAAAAACAGCCCCTGGCGCCTGGGAGCTGGAGCCTGAGGAACGCCAGCCCCCACCAGCCCCTGCCAGGATGGGTGCAGCTCGGCTGCGGGGTCTGCGGGGCTGGAAGGGATGGGGGTGCTCGCAGCGGTACCCAGGCCATCCCCTGCACCCACCAGCCCTGTGTGTGGAGGCTCATGGCAGGAACTTTGGGGCCAGCGGAGGTTCCCAGTGGGGATGGTGCTGGGATGGAGGCTTGGCACTGATGCCCCGGAGGTGACCGGCCCTGGCAGTTGGAGCCATGCTGGCAGTGTCTGCGGAAGGAGCTGCCCTATCGCTGCTTCCTGGCTTCCCCTCCCACGGCCGCCTTTTGCCTTTTCACAACTAAACAGCATTTTGCTTCTAAAAATACCAAGAGAGATGAGAGCGCCTGATGGGGACTTGGCCAGTTCGGGGAGAGGAGCTCTCCCAGAGGGGCACCAGCCCTGTGGCCAGCACCCTGGGGCCCTGTGGTGCCCTCGCTCCTGCACCCTGCCCTCATCCTTGCCTGGCATTGCTGGGGCTGACCAGGGGACCAGGTACCGTCCTTCCTCCCAGGCAGGAGTGCACAGCACCAGGATGGTGCAGGGCAGAAAGGGATAGGGACTAGCCACAGTGGGGGCATGCAGGGACACCCCCCATCCCCCAATTTGGGCAAGGAGATGCTGGAACAGCCAGCTTGTGCTGGCACTGCGGCAACACCCAAGCCACCACAGGGAGCTTCTGGTTGGTGCCCAAAACATCAAACCCCAAGGGCTGGGTGGTGGTTGGGGGTGCTTTGTCTGCCCTTCACTCTGGGCACTATCAGGGTGCCTGGGCAATGAGGAGAGTTTCCCCACCAAACATCTGCCACTGCATCACCAACCAGAACATCATCCTGACTGTGACAGAGGCATCAAGTGGGTCGCTCTGTCTTCTGCAGCAGCCCTTTCCTTTCCAAGTTTACACAAGATCTGATTTATACATCACAGCGTGACCCTTATTCCCTCCCATCTCATGATCTGCTGTGACTCCAGTGGGAAAGCAGCTCCCATTGAAGCCCTAATCACTCCTGCCTGACTGCAGGACCTCCACTTGTCTGCCTGGAATTCCATCCTGCATTTTTCAGGCTGTTTCTCCAATTTCTCTAAATTATTTTGAATTACTCCCCTGAGAGGCTTGGGAGCCCTCTCCAGCCATGCCTCTGCAGAGCTAAGAACCAGGACCTCTCCAGCCACTCATCCTGCTGTTGGCAGCGCCCCATGGCTGACGATCCTTGCTGGTTGTGAGAACAGTGCTGCAAAACTCCAGCTGGAAGGAAACTGAAAGTAGCAACCTAAGGGTTAAGTGTGCAAACGCATGGAAACAAAGTCATCACATTTGAAGCTCAAAATACGTATGTGCCACCTTTCAAAAGAAAGCAGTTCTAAAAGAAGAAAGCTGGTAGAGTGAGCTCATCCCTCCTGGCAGAGTGACACTGGAGATCACCTCCAAGGTATGACAGGGCAAGGCACCCTCCTCCTCGTTATTGCTGTGGGTTCATAACTGGAAGATGCAACGCCTGGTTGCCAGCAGATGCTGAAGGGATGGTGGATCACAGTCAGTACCCACTGCATGGGCAACAAGTGCTTGAAATAATTTGTATTATCGTCCCCGCCGCAGCTGGGGGCATGAACCCCTCCCCTCCTGCTCGTTAGGACAGCCTGGCTGAGTGGAGTTCAGCGGCCCAGGCTGGTCCCCCACCACCAGCTTGCCATCATCATTAGAGGCTGGTGGAAGGACCTGCCCATCACCATGTGCTCCTCCATGCCCTGGCCACCACCAGCCACATCATACAGGCAGGATGAGGGTATCGCCCACGGGCTGGAGCAAGAGATGGGAGCCGTTGGAGGCAGAGGTAACATCCGCACCCGGAGCAGGAAGCAGGGTAGGTGCAACTTGCTAACAGGTAAGAGGGTTAACAAGTGGTTTTGCACCCAGGAGAAGCGGGGAGCTAGGCAGGTCAGCTGCAGGGCTGATAAACCACCGAGGCATGCTCAGGTAAGATAGAGCTCTTGCAGAGGGATCAATGACTTGCTGTGGAGCAAGCAGGGGAGGTTCCTGCCTCGAAGCTCATCTTCAGATAGGTGCTGCTCACTGAAGAGCCAGCAAAAGTAAAGCTTTTAGAGCAAAGGGATGGAGGGAAGACAGGTTGGCCATGAGCCAGTAGTGTGCCCAAGAAGGCCAATAGGATCCTGGGGTGCATTAAAAGGAGCATGGCCAGCAGGTCAAAGGAGGGTATCCTACCCTTCTGCTCTGCCCTGGTCAGGCCCCATCTGGAGTATTGTGTCCTGTTCTGGGCTCCCTGGTATAAAAGAGACAGGGATCTCCTGGAGAGAGTCCAGCAGAGGCTATGAAGATAATGAAAGGCCTGGAACACCTCTCCTACAGGGAAAGGCTCAATGAACTGGGGCTGTTCAGCCTTGAGAAAAGAAGACTGAGAG
>VZTU01005862.1:0-15677 GCA_013400835.1 Zapornia atra | reverse complement strand
ATGTCTGTCAGCTCCCGGGGGGGTGTCGCGGCCTTGGCTGCCCGCGGCGCTGCTGAGAACGGGGAGGTAACGGCGCGGGTCGGGCGCGGGCCGCCTCGAAGCGGCCCCTAAGCGAAGCCCCGGCGCTGGGCGCTGCCCCGAGCAGCCGGGGGCTGGTCAGCGTCCTGGGCTGTGCTTCCTCCGGGGGGTGCTGAGCGCTCCGAGGCAGCCTGGCAGCATCTCCTGTGGAAACAGCCCTGCAGCCCCTGCCTGCCTCCGGCCTTACCCCTTTCCAGAGGCTGCTTGGGCTCCTCTGGCAGCGGGGACAGCGGCTTTGAGTGCTTTAGGAGGGGAAATAAGAGGTTGATTTCAGGCTGGGAAGGTGCTGCTTCCCGCATGAGGTGCGATCCTGGAACTGCATCGGTGAGCCGGACCCTGCCATCACCTTCACACCAACCCTGACCTCTGGTCCGCTCAGTGCCAGGAGCTTTGCTGCGGGGCCACAGACCTGCTGCTGCTTCCCAGGTCATGGCTGAACTCTGAGGCCTCGGTGGGGGGACACAGCCTGCCAGCGGTGGGGTGTCCCGAGGGTACAGAGGAGCCATGCAGGGAAGCCTCAGGATGGCTTAAGGAGAGAGCTGGGAAGTCTGTTGCGCTGGAGCCTGGTCCTTGGCAGAGCAGATCTGATTCAGCCTGGCGTCAGGGAGTTCATTAGCTCACACAAAGCGGCAGGGAAGTACAGTCCCTCCTGGCCCGCGGTGTGCAGCTGGCCAGACTAAGTCATTTTGGAGCCTGAGGGGCCGACTGAAATCCAGTTAGAGGGCTTTGGAGATTAGATTTGTGGGAGCAAAGAGGAACAAAATTAAATTTACACGGGCAGAGACATTTTTGAGCTGCTTGAAAATCAGGCTTAGCGTAGGTACTTCAGGCACGGTGACCGTGGTGGACTCTGCTGTTACAATTCATGATGGCAAGGATTGATTCAAAACCCAATCCAGACAAAGCCCATCAGGGGCACCCATGACCTCTAGACAAAAGACCCTGCTTCCCACAGAGGGAGTGACCAGGATGCTGGCTCCTGTTGTGCCTTCAGCAGAGCGGAGTTTGGTCACTGATGCGGAGCAAGGCGTCAGGTGGCCGCTGTGGCACTTCTCGGTGCTCCTCTGGTGCCTCTCCCTCAGCAGACGGTGACAGTTTGGCCGCACACTGATGCGATCCACTGGCACACTCATGTCAGACAGTTCCTGACCCACCAGAGCTGCAGGTGGCTGTGTATGGGTGTCCCACCCGTGGCTGAGTGGCCATGGTGGTTGCTGCTCCAGCAGACCGAGTGACAGGACAGAGACACCTTGCCGTCTTGGGTCTGGCAACACCATGTGCCTTGCTCCAGCCCAGCCTTGTTGGGAGCCTCCTGGTTTGGTGTGGGACTGTGGGGCTGAGATCGCCCTGGATGTGCTGGGGACCTGCAGACAGCCACCTTTGGCTGCTGCCATAGGATGGCTGTGCTCTGTGTTTCCTTTAAACTCCTCTGGGAGGGTTTGTCCCGAGAAAGGTGAAGGATCCTTCCCCTATTGTCCCCCTTGCCTGCTGGCCTCTGGCAGAGGGACAACAGACCAGCTTTGAGCTATCACCAAGCGTTGAAGCTCCCTTGTGGAAAGCTCTGGGTGGAGTTGGCCCACCCCATGCCCCATCCCCAAAATGTGGGTGCTGAGAGATTGGTGTGCAGGAGACAAGTCCCCTGTGAGGCTGTTTTCTGCAGAGTGGGGAGGGACGGGGAGAACCATGTGTGAAGGGCACTGGAGCCTCCTTTCAAAGCAAACAACTCAAGGAAGTGCAAGCTGCAGGTTCCTCTGGGTGCTGTGGGGCATTGCTCTGCCTTTCCTTGAGTACTAATGGGGAGAGGATGTCTTCTCCGGGGCCATTGCGGGCCTTCATTGCCTCAAGCTGTGGCTGATAAGAAGGTGTCTGTGCTGCTGGTTTCTTCCACCTCTGCTCACCCTTGAGTCACTTCCTTCCTGAGTTTGTACAATTGTGCAGCCCAGCTGCTGGTGCAGAGCAGATGTAGCACAGCGACCCACAGCATACCAGGGGCTCGGACCAGGGCTGGCCCTACAGAAGGCTGGCTGTGATGGCCCCATCCCACCTGCCTGTCCAACCACGGCCTCCTGTGGCATGGGGAGCTGGATGCACAGGGTCTGTGTCTAGGATTTGGGGCTGAAATGCATCTGCAGTGAAGGAAGGTATTACGAAACTGTTTCTCAAGAGCTGATAAATGATGTTCAACTGCCCCGATTTCAGAAATCTGTGCCTTTGGCCCAGCTCCATGGGGTGGTTTAATGTATTTCCAAAGGGAGGTGGGAGATTTTGTGTGTATTGGCATGGAGGGGGAGGGAAGGCAATCCCTGGATGTTGGCTGATCCCAGCAATCAGTACAGTACAGTATTTCAGTACTTAGTGCTTGCTATGATGTAAATTTTTTGGTCTATCTAGCAGCTTTCCCACCCTGTCCTGCAGCACTGGGCATTTACTCCAACAGCTGAAGTTGGAATAATATATCTCGTTCTTGGATCTGCTTTTTTGAGGCTGGCTTATCTCTGGAAAAAGGTGGGAGTGTCCCCACTTCACAGGTGGGAAACTGAAGAGATGGGCCCCGGGCGATGCAGTGAGTTGTCTGTGCAGCCAGGATTAGAGGCAGGAATTCCTGTCTCCCAGCTTCTTGTCCTTTCTCTGAGAGCTCCTCCCTGGAGTAAGCAATCAGTCTGGAATGAGTAGGTGGCAAGAAAATCGTTACTACAGCAGGAAGAGCTTCACACCAAGCAAGGCTTGGCCTCAGAGGTGATTAGTTATGAAGAGGTCCTGAGGGCAGGCTGGGAGCCAAGAACTCCTGTGGAGGCATAGAGTAGCCTGTGGCTTTAGGCATTCCTGCCTCTGCCCTGATTCTCCAAACTTACATACAAGAAACTGAGATGCCCAGGTGAAAGGCCTTCCTCTTTTGGGTTGCCACTTTGTTCAGCAGCCAGAGCGGTTGGTCCGTCTGCTTCCCCTGGCAGTCAGAGGCTCTCACGCTCCTGTTCCACCAGCCAGGAGACAGTGGTGCCACTTCAATCCTGTTTTCCTCGCCAAAAAATGGACAGAGGGTGTCTCCTCTCTTGGCTTCTGGCTCCAGCTGGGGCATCCCTGCTCTTAACTGGTGGTACCCATGCTTTGTGCCCCGCAGGTGGTGGCGGAAACCGGAAAGGCAAGAGTAAGAAATGGCGCCAGATGCTGCAGTTCCCCCACATCAGCCTCTGCGAGGATCTCCGGCAAACCCTGGGTGAGATGGGGGAGCTGAGCAGCCCAGGCTGCGCTGCGGAGCGGGGCGGCTCAGGGGGCCAGCGTGGGTGTTGGGCACCTGGAGCTGGGCACCTGAAAGCAGCCATGTCCACGAGGGTGGGGGGATGTGTGATGGGGTACGTGCTGGCTGAGGCCTGGCCAGAATGGCTGTGGGTAGGGAGGAAGCAGTGGGTAGGTGAGTCACAGTTGTGTGGTACTCACCTGTTAGCCTGGCCACACGCCTTCCGGCCTGTGATGAGCTTCATGAGAGATACCCAACCTTCTCTGTGCAAACAGACCTGCTCGGTGGTGTGGAGTTTTGGACCATGGCTCTGGGGTGCCTTTGCATAAATGACAAAGGTCCTGCAAACATCCTCTGCACAGCCTGGCTGGGATTCAGCCCCAAGCTGCAGACCTCGGCTTCTAACGCTAATACCGCAGCTTTGCTCTGGCAAAGCTGGGCTCGTGATGTGTGGTACAGATTGGAATTGTACAGTTGGGCAGGGCTTGGCCTGTCCTTTTAATACTGCACTTTGTACTCTTCATGGTTTTAATGTTGTTTGTGCAGCAGGCTTGGTCCTGAGATCAGGTGAAATTGTTTGGGGGCATGGAGGGTGGGAATGCTCTGCTTGTTTGAGTTGTCACTCTGGATTCAGCTGCCAGCTGGAGAGTGGCACAGCACTGTTCTTCTGGGTTTCTGCATCTCCAGTTCCACCCTGCACAGGTTTCCCAGTTTCTGGCAGCCTCAAGGGGAGGGGTGGCTCACTTTGAGGGCACGTGAGGCTCTAGCTCTTGGACTAAGTCAACCTCTGCCATCCACACTGTATCCTCCAAGCTTGTACCAGCCTGGTCCTGCTGCTGTGCACAGGGCCAGCTTTGCAGCCAAGTGTAGTTAGATGGAGACTCTGCCCTTGGTTTTTCATCAAACTGCCTCTTTGGAGCAAGTTCTGAGCACCAAACACAGCTCTGGCATGAGTTGTCCTTGTGGGTCCCATCGTGCCCACCCCAGCCCTATTCTGCTCCTCTGACTGGTGTGTACCCACAGCAGGGCTTTCCCTCGCCTGATGCCCATTCCCTGCCCCCAGCCCCCCTTTCTGTGGGTGTCATGACATGTTCTCCAGCACTGAACTGCACCTTTGTTGTGCTGCCTGTTTGCTGGTGGTGAGTGCTGTCAGTCTGTCTGTCTCTGCTGTCCCACTGTCAGGACAGTGACCTTGTGAAGCTTTCGGAGGCCAGTCCCTCCCAGTGGTTTGCTGCCACTGCCCATGTCCCTGCTTCCCCCTTGGGGAGGCACACAAAAAGTGCTTCTGGCCCAGGTGACAGCCACCTTGCTTGGTCCCCTCATGGGAAAGATGACCCTGCTTGTGTCCCTCTTTGGCCAGAATGGTTTGATTCCCCCTCGCAGCCTGCTAGGAAGGCATCTCTCTCCTGTTGCAGAGGCTTAGCAGAACGGTGGGCATGGCAGGCTGGTTGCCTGCTGCAGAGTTAAGCTTTGTGTGCCCTCACCACCTCGTGTGAGCCTGGGCAGCAGCGAGGGCGGCCAAAAGCTTCTCCACAAACTCTGGTCTTCCCAGCTGAAGGGAACTCCTTTGCTTGCAGACACAAGGAAACCGGCTGGTGCAGCAGAGCTGGTGAGGCAGCCTCCTCCCCCCACCACAGCCAGGCCATCTCTGCACCCGCAGGAAGCCACAGCTTCCTTGGGAGAAACTGCTGTGCAGGGAGGGGAAGGCCGGCAGTACCTAGCACCGGGGAGTGCTGGAAGTTCCTCTGCGTGACGATGGACGGCTGCACATCTGCACCCCAGGCAGCCCACAGTGGCTGTAACAGAAATCTGTTCTGGCTCAGGATCAGACAACTTCTTAGGAGTTGAAGGAGAGGAAAAGAGCAGAGAATTGGAAGGGCTCTGGATAATCCAAGGGGTTTGTTTGTGCCTGGGCTGCCAGACCTCAGAGAGGGGTAGGAAGAATTGGCTGCCCCTGTCCTCAAGCAGAAGTTCCCATTATCCTCTAATCTCTCCTATGGCGACAGGTTTGATTGGATTCACTAAATCAAATAAAGTCATCGAAAACTCTAAACTACATCATGCATAAAAACCCACAGGGAACCAACTCTTGTCTCTCTGTGTCCTTTAATGGTTAATAATCAGAAATAACCCCTGAAAAGACAATTAAAATAAAAGCACTTTGTTTGGTTATCTGCAGTAGAGCTGACTGACAAGTGAGTGGCTGTCTTGTGGAGTGGGTCCAATTGCTGTGTGCAGTGTCAACAGGACATCTGTGGATGTCCCCCTGTTTTGAGGCTGCTGCTTCCAAAATAGGGTCTTTGGGAATACGAGTTCTTTCTAAGAGGCATCAGAGCAACTCTTAGCCTGGACTCTTAGCTCAATGTGTTCTTCACATCACGAGGAAAGGTTGTGTGTCTGGAGTCGTTGGTCGATCTCCTGGGGAAGGGTTTGAGAATAGAGCCTCTGGGCAAGCAGGAGACACCAAGATCCATCGCTAGAAACCAGAGGGGCAGGCTGTACAGAACAGCAGGTCAAACAAACCTCTTCCAAGGATGAGGATCTTCTATAGGGAAACATAAAAGCTTGGTCATGCCTCTTGTCCCCGTGGGGTGCATTTCACTCTCCTGAGAGTCTCAGGCTGGTGGGACCTGTGAGCAGCCGGCTGACGAGTCACAAGCCTCACCACCCGTGCCTGGGGCAGTGAGCTGTGGCTGCTCCTTGGGGTTGGCAGTCAGTGGTCTTCTCCACATTTTCAGAGCGGGACTACCACAGCCTGTGTGAGAAGCAGCCCATTGGGCACATGCTCTTTCGGCAGTTCTGCGAGACACGACCTGAGCTGTCACGCTGCGTCAAGTTCCTGGATGCTGTGGTAAGAGCAAAGCCCTCCTGGCTTCCCTGGGGGAGGTAGGGATGTTCTTGGTGCCCTGGGCACAGAACAGTTGGCCCTGGGTGCGCTGGCAGTTGCCAGGTTCTTCTGGGCACATAAGGTTTTCCTGAAGGAAAATCCTGCGAGTTGCAGTTTCTCCAAGATAGGGCTGGGCCTTTGCTTAGGGAGCTGTTTGGAGATCTGGTTTTCCAGGAAAGCATGGGAAAGCTTGGGCAGTGGGTTTTGCTGTTCCGCAGCTGTGCCCGGTAGCAAGGCTTGGCTCCTGGCTGGACCTGCTCCTCATGCTGTTTGCTCTGTGCAGGCAGGGTACGAAGTGGCTCCAGATGAGAAGCGAAAGGAATGCGGGCAGCACCTGATTGAAAAGTACTTGAAGCCAAACGTGAGTAAGAGGGTTGTGTTTGCTGCCTGCAGTGGTAGAGCAGTTGGAAAGCTGACAGCTGTCGTTACCCACGTCATGCCACAGCAAATGTGCTGGGCAGGATGCTAAGGGCAGAGTACGGAGCCACCCCATGACCTCACAAGCAGCCATGGCTTCTTTTCCCACCAGCCCTAAAGCAGATGGGTGCCTGGGTGCTGTTACTGTGGGCTTCTCCTTCCTAGGAGGATCCTTGTGCTCCGCTCCCTATGTCTGACTCCATCCCTTTGTCCCCAGAGTGAGGACCATGTGCCTGAAGTCCCCTTGCAGCTGGTGGATGCCTGTTGCGAGAGGCTGGAGCAGGAACCTTCTAAGGAGCTCTTCAAGGAATCCACTAAGTAAGTTTGAGGGCTGGGGCGGGTGCTGCAGCTAGCTCACTGCTCCAGCAAGGGCTGGTGGTAAGGCTGGGGGACTTTGGGCTGGCAGTTTGCTGTGCTGCAAATACACGGAGCTCCCCCAGGCTCTGGGAGCCACAAGCTGTTGCAGAAACCTCTGTCACTCCTCTCAATCTGCTGTGGGACTGAGGCTGCCGTTTGGGAAGACCCCGTTTCAACAAGCCTCGGCATCTGGCCGTGCTGTTCCTAGTCTTGTGCCAGGATCTCACAGGCACCCTCAGGGCTGAGCTGACAGCTGCAGTCCCGGTGCCAGCTGCCCTCTCCCGCTGGCCACAGATGTGGCTGTTGTGGTCAGGTTACGCTGGCTGTTGCTGCAGGGATCGAAGGTCACTGATGTTCCCATCGCAGAAGCAGAGGTCCTGGCTCTGCCTGCGAAGCGGAAGCTGTTAGGCAAACGGGGCTCTCTGCCCCTCCCTGAACAGTAGCTGGAGCGCGTTGCCTAATCGGGCGCAGGGCTGTGGCAATGGGTTTGCTGCAGTCTTCTGGGGAACGTTAGCTCTGTGTGTGGTAACTGGTGTCGCTGTCTGAATGTAGAGCCTCCGGGCTGGGCCCTGCCTGCTCTTGGCAAGCTCTGAAAGGGGAAGAGCCCGTCCGCTTCTCCTTGATGCATGTCTCCAGTCTAGACACTATGTCTAAGGCTCTTTACTCTGCTGGGCAGCCCGGGTGTTGGTCTGTGAGGCAGTTAGCTCTCTCGAGCAGGATCCCCCGTGGCCTTTTGTGCTGGATATTCATCTGAAAATGAACAACTCACTGCCTGGTGCTTAACGTTGCTACCAGCTTTTGGCAGCTGACTACAGCCTCGGGTGTACGTTTGCCGTGTGAGTGGAGGGGCAACTGCAAAGGGTCCCATCATCCCCCTTTGTCCCACAGCCCAGGCTGGTTCTGAGAGGCCACAATTAGCGGTGCCAGCCCGGTCCCAGGGAGCTGTGTTTGTCACAGCGGTACCTCCAACACGCCTTCCTCTTGCATCAGGCTTAGCAGAGGGTGGGCTTTCTGGGGCAGAGCTGCGTGGGTGGTTCAGCACCAGCTGGGTAAGGAGGGGATGGTGACCGGGCTCTTGGGGCTGCTCACCTCTTTCTTTAGACCACTGACCTATTCCACGGCTGTGATCAGCTCTCAGCATCCTTGCTGGCTCTGCTCTCTCCTAGGCTTATCCACGACTACCTGAGTGTGGCTCCCTTTGCCGACTACCTCGACAGTTTGTACTTCAACCGCTTCCTGCAGTGGAAATGGCTGGAACGGTAATGCTGCCCAGCATCGCTGGGAGACCTGCACCCTGCTCTCACGAGCTACCTGGGGGGTCCCTTGAGCTCCTTCCTGTGCTGGGCCCTGACAGCAGCTCGTGGCCTGGCCTTTGTCTGCTCTCACTCTCCTTCAGGGCCCTTTTCTGGCACCGTCAGGCTGTGCTGGCTGCTCCAGCCTCACTTGCCTCTCGGGGAAGCAAGGCCTGCTTGAGCAAGGGGTCTCAGGTCAAGGTAGAGGGGTGGTTTGTCTTCAGGCCCTGCTCTCTCCCTGCTCCCATCTCACTCCAGTTTCCTTTGCCTCACAGGCAGCCAGTGACCAAAAACACTTTCCGCCAGTACCGTGTGCTGGGCAAGGGCGGTTTTGGGGAGGTGAGTGACCAGGATTTCCTCTGCATTCGGGGTACCAGGCAGTCACTGTTGCCTGCTGCAACCCAAGGTTTGGGTTGGCCACCAGCATGTGCCACAAGCTGTGCCAGTGCCTGGCTGGGAGGGCTGTAGGAGCTCTGCGCTGGGCACTGCCGTGCTCTGGGCATTGCAGGATCTGTCAGTTCTCCCTGGAGGGACAGGAGTCAGGTGCTGGAGGAGTGGGAGGTGTTGGGCAGGGTGGGCAGCATATGCCCTGTAGTGCGTACTGCTGCCTGGGCAGAGAGTCTGTTCTGGGTGTCCTGGCAGGGGAAACAGCTCTCCTGGAAACTGTTGCTGTCAGGCTTCCTTCTGTCCTCCCAGTCCCCACCCATGGTGCTTCTGCCACCATGGCAGGGGCATCACAGCCCTCAGCTGCTTATCTGTGACATTTGGAGATGTCACTGGTCCCTGTGTCCTTGCTTTGACAACAGGCTTCTCGCTAACCTCAGAGTGAGGCGTGGACAAGGACATCTTTGCCTTCCCGTGCCTCTTCCTGAGAGCAGAACCTAGATCCCCGCCCTGGAAGTGGCAGCGGGAGGGTGCTGAGCCTTGTCCCCCCTCCAGGTTTGTGCCTGCCAAGTGCGTGCCACGGGGAAGATGTATGCCTGCAAGAAGCTGGAAAAGAAACGGATCAAAAAACGGAAGGGAGAGGCCATGGCCCTGAATGAGAAACAGATCCTGGAAAAAGTGAACAGTAGGTTTGTAGTAAGTACATAGGAATTGCTCTCACTTTGCTGCCGTGGTTGATTCTTCCTCCAACCAGCCGGCCCAGCACCTTGGTGCTCCTCTCCCCACGTGGAGAGGCAGGAGCAGGCCCTGCCCCATGGGGTAGGGTTCTGGTGGCTACGGATCTCTCGCAAGGCTGGGGTCTGGCAGGACCTCCTGCTGCCTCCACAGGATGACCTAAATGCCCCCAAAGTCAGGCCCAAACCCCCAACCTGGTCTCACAGGTACCTCCTTAACCTCTGGGACAGAAGCAAGCAGCAAGAACTGTCTCTCCAGACAGCCAGATAGGCAGAAGCCTAGCTCTGAGCTGTAGGGTGGGGAGTGCTCCCCCTGGCTGCACTGAGGTGTGGACCACCCAAAGCCTCCCCTTACAGAGGATTCATGAGACGTTTCCCCGGGTTGCTGTTGGGTGCTGCTTGCCCTGGAGGGGAGTAGTTCTGGCTCAAGGAAACAGTGTCCTCCCTGTCTGAGGAAAGCTGGGGGGTGTGCAGGGGCTGCTGGGCACTTCCATGTCCTCCCTGGGTTTGCACTGTTCTCCCTCTGCTGCTGGCAAAGGTCCAGTCCTGCCACCCATGAGTGGCTGCTTGGGTGACAAAGTGTCCATCAGCATGTGGGCACCTCCCTCTTCCAGCTGTGTCTTCTAACAGCCTTTCTGCCCTGAATTGCAGGTGAGCTTAGCCTATGCATATGAAACTAAAGATGCTCTCTGCCTAGTGCTGACCCTCATGAATGGAGGGGACCTCAAGTTCCATATCTACCACATGGGAGAGGCTGGCTTCGAGGAGCCCCGGGCAGCTTTCTATGCTGCTGAGATCTGCTGTGGCCTCGAGGATTTGCACCAGGAGAGGATAGTGTACAGGTGCGTGCTGCCTGGCCCCTGCTGAGATACCTTGTACAGGCTGCAGAAGCAAGAGGGTTCCTGCTGGTTTTACTAGTCCAGCTGGGTCGGTCTACTCAAGAAAATTAAGTTCAGACTTGCAAACAGCCCAGAGCTGGGTGAGAGGGGATCAGAAACAGAAAGCTGATCTCATAGGAGAGGAGAGCTGAGCTTGGCTTCCTCATGCTGGTAAATGATCACCAAGAACAGGATGTGATCCTGCTGTGAATGCCTCAGGGCAGGTGCTTGGGTGCTCAACTCCCCTGGCATATTTACACTAGAACAAAGGAGAGTAGGCTGCCTGGTAGGCTGGAGATGGAGAGCTGGGCAGGAGGGAGAACAAGCTGACTGACTGCTCACTGGGTTGTGTGATGCAGTGTTAGGGATGGCATGGCTAAACATGGGGCTAGAAAGTCCCTTCTGGTCCTACCCTGCCCCTTGCTCTGGGACAGGACAAGCAGAAGTAGTGTCTGCTCCTTCTCTGTCACCCAGCCTGTCCCAAAGCAAGTTCTGCACCTGCAAGGAGGTAATCAGCCACAGGCTTGCTGCTTTCTTGTGGAGGGTTAAGGGAGGGAAGAGCTTGCAGGGCAGGGGTGTGGGGAAGGTGGTCTGTGTGCCCGAAGCAGGGGCATTGCATCTCTGCTGCTCATCTGTGCCTTCTTGAGATGTAGATGTTCTTGCCATGTTGGCTTTGACAATGGGTTTCTTGCTAATTAACTCTCCCCCTTCCTAGGGACCTGAAGCCAGAGAACATATTGCTGGATGATCACGGTGAGTGTGTGGTCAAGAGAAGCCCTGGACCTGGGTCATTCTCTCTTCCTCTTCTTGAACTAGGGTTGTTCTGTGTTCTTGGCAGCTTCAAACATTATCCCTTGATTTTTGTCTTGTTAATTTGCCCCTCATGCAGGTCACATCCGTATCTCAGACCTGGGGCTAGCTGTGCATGTGCCAGAGGGCCAAACGATCAAGGGCCGGGTAGGGACAGTTGGCTACATGGGTAAGTGGCCCTGGCTTAGTCTAAAACCGTTGTGTGACTGCACATGTGCTCTCCCAGCCCTCACATGCCCTTCACCCCTGCTCCTGTGTAGCTCCAGAGGTGGTGAAGAATGAGCGCTACACGTTCAGCCCCGACTGGTGGGCTCTGGGCTGCCTGGTGTACGAGATGATCGAGGGACAGTCCCCGTTCCAGCAGCGCAAGAAGAAGATCAAGCGGGAGGAGGTGGAGCGACTGGTGAAGGAGGTGCAGGAGGAGTACTCAGAGAAATTCTCACCCTACGCCCGTTCCCTCTGCACCATGGTATGTGTGTGCATCCCTGTTCCTTTGCTCCCACCACCTCTTTGCATGCAGCAGGAGAATATCCAGGCTGGTGGCAGCCAGGTTCTCTTGTCCCTGATGAGGCAATACAGGAGGGTCTAGAGTGCCTTAATTCCTCACTCTCCCAGCTGCCCGGACAGCCTGTGCCAGCCCTAGAGACATACTACAGAAGCCCAGCTGGCCTCAGGGCTGCTCCTGCCCCAGGCACCCTCCACCCAGGGAACTGATTTCCTTTGTGCTGCAGCTCCTGTGCAAAGACCCTCTGGAGCGCTTGGGGTGCCGAGGAGCTGGGGCCAAGGAAGTGAAGGAGCACCCTCTGTTCAAGCACCTCAACTTCAGGAGGCTGGAAGCAGGCATGCTGGATCCACCCTTCAAACCAGATGTAAGTGCCTGCCCACGTCCTGACCTGTACAGTCACTGGTGCCATCAGGGGAAGCAGGAGCCCTGAGGTGGCTCACCAGAGGAAATGGGCCCATCCCCTTCCCTTTTGTTCCTGGAGTCTGGCAGCACAGGGATCAGGCAAGCTCTGGGCTTCAGGGAGAGGGGCCCTGGGCTTGGCCATGAGCCATGGTTATTTGAGGCAGTGGTATCTTCATGGAGCCTGGCATTAGAGCAGTCTTTGTGTCATTTAGCCCCAGGCCATCTATTGCAAGGATGTTCTGGACATTGAGCAGTTCTCCACTGTGAAAGGGGTGGAGCTGGAGCCCACGGACAATGACTTCTACCAGAAGTTTGCTACAGGAAGTGTGCCCATTCCTTGGCAGAATGAGGTAGGTTTGCAGCTCCTGGTTGTGCCCACCATGGCAGAGAGCAGTGTTCCGCAGGGTTCGTGCTCTCCCTGCTGCTCTGCTGGGCCCTCAGCGTGGCAGTTGCTGCAGCCATCTGTGCCCTCTTCCAGATGATCGAGACAGAGTGTTTTAAGGAGCTGAATGTCTTTAGCACAGATGGCATTGTGCCCCCAGACCTGGACTGGAAAGGGCAGCCTTCTCCACAGCCCAAGAAAGGGTTACTCCAGCGCTTATTCAGCAGACAGGTAAGAGTTTGTCCGTTTTCTTCCCATCAAGTCCTCTGGCAGCACTGAGCCTGCTCCTGCCTGTGCCAGGCAGATCTGGCAGGGAGGTGGGCACAAGGGGGAAGCAGGCAGAGTTGCTTCCTGTGCTGGTGGCTGTACTCCAAGGCTCTCAGGGGGACCCACATGAAGCTGCAGGGAGCTAGCCCTCACCTGTCTGGCACTCCCTGTGCTGAGGGAGCGGAGAGGGCTGGGATGGTGTCTCCTGGCAGCCACACAGGTGGGGGGGTTGTTGTTGAAGGCACTAAAGTAACAAGTCTGCTCCCTTCCTACATAAATAATACCATCCCTGAAGAAGACCTTGCTCTTGGAATGGGTCCCTGTGCTCCCCAGAGCGTTTCAGCCAGACCTTGAGCAGGCAGAGAGCAGTGCTTTCGAGGGATGAGGAGAACGGAAATGTCTTGCAGCTGCTGTGGGCTTGCTTGCCTGCCTGTCTCCTCTGCACAGAACAGTCTTTGCCTTCTTTCCAGGACTGGCAAAGTCTGGGCTGCTGCCTCTCAACAGCTGCCTGCAGCTGTGGGACTCAAGCGCGGTTGGCTCTGGACCCGCTCTCAGCCAGCCGGTGCTGGCTCCTGCTTCCCCGACAAGCTCTAAGTTGTGCTTCACTGTTCAGTGGGCCGTGCTAGGCAGAGCCCGCTCTGGGCTGGGATACCCAGCCCTTCCCAAGGCCAGCAGGACCTGCCAGAGGATGTGCAGCTGCCTGTGGCAGAGGTTGAGCTGTGATTTGCCGCATGTTTTCTCTTTCCAGAGGTGAGCAGTCTCTCCCGGCTGCTCTGTTCAGGGAAATACCTGGTGGCCCGCGGACATGGGAAGATCTGGGAAAGAGGAGTGTTGTCCTTCAGTGCCTACCCCCTTCCCCCAGCAGAGCACAAGCTGCTTGTTGTTCTAACTGTCCCCTGAGCCACTAATCCTGCTTCCCTGCTCTCGCTGCCTTCATTGGGGAGGCCTTGCCTTCAGCTTGAGCCAAAGCTGCCCCTGCACTGCCGCTGCTGGGAGCTCCGCTCCCAGGGGGCTGTGGGAAGTTGCCCTCACTCCTCTTTGGATGTTGGGGACACACACAAGTGTTGAGAAACTGTGAAGCATCTGACACTTCCCCGAGCTCAGACTCCCTCCCGTTGCAGCAAAGGGCCTTTCAGCTGCTTCTGCAGCCAGCTGAGCCCTGAGCCGGGCAGATCGTCTGTGCTGGCACCGAGCTGTCTCCATGGGTGCCTGTAGGCCATTGAGCCCATCTTCTTCCTAGCTTCTGAGCTAGTCAGCTGTGTGCTCACCAGTCTGTCTGCCAGGACCTGAACCCCCAGATGCAGTCTGTTTCTCTGCAGACTGGGGGGTCCCCTCCAGCCCCTTGCCTCCATGTAGCTCTCCCATGAGAGGGGGGTCCTGGCCCTTCCCTGCCAGGGGGCAGCTGTAAGCTGGGTTGTGTGATTGTGCTCACTCTCTGCTTGCTGTGCTCCTCTCTCCCTCCTCCCTCTCCTTGCCCTTCTGACTTCAGGACTGTTGTGGGAACTGCAGTGACAGCGAGGAAGAGCCCACCCGGCTGTAGAGCACAGCTCATTCTCCAGCCCCTGGGACACCCTTTGCCTCTTCGGGTGCCCAGCAGAGCAACAGACCAGCCTGAAGGACAAAGATAGCAGCGGCCCCGCTGGATTCGTTTACAGCTTGACATGTCTGTATTTGACTGAGGACGGCTCCAGTGCTGGCAGCAGCACGCAGCCCAGGCCGAGGTGATCTGGCCAGGGACAAGCCCTCGTTCCTGTGACGGACCTGGACCCTTCCGAATCTGCTGCTTGGGACTGTGCTGCTGCCGTCCGCCAGCTACCGCTCCCCTCCCAGGCCCAGGGTGGGAGGGAGGGAGGGATTGTGCCAGCGTGGGCCGAGGCCAGGCTGGAGCAGCTCTGCTGACACATTCCACAGTGCCAAAGCAGCACTGCAGGGTTGGTATATATTTATATACGTCGGTCTGTACATATCATGTTGATTTTTAATCTATATAGGTGGGGGCCTGCGCTGCCCCCACACTGTCACAGGCACAAATGTCCTCCTATGGGGGGAGCGACGGTCCCAGCTTTGTACCAGGGAGTCCTGGGCAGAGGCCTTCTGTGCCTTGAGGTGTCTAAAGCATCTTTCCTGGACCTTTCTGGCCGTGCTGAGGCGTCCCTGGCTCCAGCGGAGTCCATTGCTCAGCCCCAAGGCACAGGAAACGGCTGTGCCAAAGCGTCTACCATTGCATCCTGGCAGCAGAGCGTCACTGCCTCATCCCCGCTTCCCTGTCTGCCGGAGCCTGCTTCCTCCTGCCTGTCACACACGCTGCCAGCTCTGGGGAGCTGATCCCAGCTCCCTCTCCAGACCACCGGCCTGTGGCACAGCGGGACACAGTCGCTCTCATGGCACCCGCTCCAGAGGTACCTGGTGCTGGTTCTAAAGGGTTGGTCTGATCCGCAGTGTGGTGCAGTCCCACCAACTCCGGGCCAGCTGTCTCTGCATGCTCGGAGCGCTGTGGTCCCCAGGCCCAGCTCCACACTGGAGGAGCAGACACATAAGGGATCCAGCTCTCATGGAGCAAAGCCGTGGTAAAGGGAATGTCCCTTTGTGGGGTCATGTTGTGAGCTGTGACCCAAGAGCCAGTGGACCTGGGAGCAGCCCACCCACCTTACCAGCTTGGGGGTCCTGGGAGGCCAGTGCAGCCTCTGTGCCTGAGGGTGGGGTGGGAGTGGAGGGGCCAGAGCCCTGCACGACCCCACGGAACAGGGGAACAGGGTGGGGCTCAGCTCACCTCTCCAGCCTGCTGGCCTGTCCCCTCCTGTGCACACTTGTCCCAGCTGTGTCCCGAGCAATAACTTGTCTCTTGTGTGTGTGTGTGTGTGTGTATGTGTACACGCGTGTGTGTGCTGCTGCCTCGTGCTGGTTCTGAGCCAGGCCCCCCCGGGGGGCTGAGCACCTACTTGGACCTGTGGTATCATTTGCTTGCCTTGCACTAAAGTTGGAGAGTATTTAAATTTTTAACCTTTTGTTAAGCGTAAGATTTGCTGTGCCTTCTGTTGCTGGGGGGGCG
>VZTU01005860.1:213543-245380 GCA_013400835.1 Zapornia atra | reverse complement strand
CCCCGGACTCACCCAGAGGTTTTGTACCATCCTAACATATCCCTAACAGCCAAGCAAAGGGGAGTTCTGCTGGATGGATCAAAGGAGAAAATTCCCACTTCTGGCTCTGGTTATTCAGGAAAAGCCAGTGTAAGGCCAGATTCTGCAGGCAGTTCCCTTAATGAAGCGTTTAAGAGTGGGTGCAGATGTGCTGCTCACCCAGTGCAATGGGCCTGAGAGAGCAACACCCCCCAGAAAGGGCCTTTCTCAATCTGTTGAGACCCACGAGAAACCAAAAGCAGCAGAGTAATAATCCTCTTGTCTTCCTAAACTCACTTCCAAATGTCCTGATGACAAAGAACTTCTATAGCTCCACACGTACGAGCTGCTGGAGTTTGGATCAAGAGATGTTTAACTGATAAAATGTCTGTACAGATTGTCAGAGAGGGACTCGGGGCCCCTTTCTGGACATAGTTTCTGGGGTATTTATGAGGGAATTGACCTCCCAAAGTGTGTTTTGATAATTTGTTTTCTGGCCTGGGAGGCATTTCTGATGCTGCCCTTACCGGTTCCTTTAGGATATTTGAAATCCTTCCCATCCTTTATGACTGAAATAGCCCAGGCCAGGAGAGCAGGTCCCAGATGAGAACGAGCCAGAGCATCCCACGAGGAGGGCTCAGGACCTGATGAATGGACCAGAAACGCATCCAGAGCCACAGACAAACCATATGGGCATCACCAAATTGTCTCAATCCCAGGGGAATGTGACAGTTGGCTCTGGATGGTCATGCAACCCAGGTGCCATATGTCACCCCACCGTGCCCACTCACCTGTTTCTCAGTCTCACGTCACTGTTGCAGCTGCTGCAGAGGCTCTTCAGTCTCCTTCACCCTTATCCATCCCACTTCCTCCTCCATGGGCTTTTCTGGGTCTGGCATTCCTGGTCCATGACTTTGCTCCACAACTCTGCCCAGCTGGATGTGAGGATGCAGAGGCTGGAGAGGCGTTTGCTGTCCAGGTCTGGTGCTGCAACCCCAGGGACCTTGTCCCTGCTCTCCCAGCTGCTCCCTGCTGTGGGATTTCTGTGTGAGGAGCATGTCCCAGGGTTTATACAGCAGCTGGACCCAAACTGAGAAGTCAGGTGCTCCACAAACAGATTTGAGAAGCAGAAGGGCAAAAGAAGCAGAGGAAATCTTCCCTGTGTTAATGTAATTTCAAACCCTTCTGCTCAGAGGATTGGGAATACAGGGCTTCCTGCTTAGAAACCCTGTTCTGCTCCATTTTAAAACCACAAACCAGCGCTGGCTCCTGGACCAGGTCTCCCTTAAATAAAGTCACTAACTTGGGCAGAAAACAGGGAGATGATGCAGCAGCAAAGTTGCTAACGAACAGCAGAACGTGATGCACTGGCCAGAAGCTGTAGGTGACCAAAAACATTCCCAAGAGGGAGATCCTGAGGAGCTGAACGCCCAGCGCTCGCTGCGTGGCCGTGATGCAGAGAGAACGAAGCGTTGCAGCTTCCAAGTCACATTTCATGAATGCTTTTGCCTTTCTCTGGAGACATCTAAAGCTCAGCCCGCCAGTAACAAAGCTTCGCGTCGCCGCTGGGAAGGAACAGCCTCGATCACCCGGATTTGAGCCGACACGGAGAAGCCACGAGCGAGACACAGGAAGAGTCACGCTGCTGCCGCGCGTAGAGCGGGGCGGGGGGGCGGCTGCGGAGCAGGGGATTTAACTGGGGGGTGCGTTTGTAGGCACAAGCGTTAAAGTCCAGGATTAAAAGAAACATTGAGGAGGGAAAGGGGGAGGTAACCAGGTCCAGGAAAGGGTTATGGTGAGCGTCAGTTTACAGTCAAACTCTGCTCTCAGAAATGACTGGAGGAGGTGAACAGAGCAGGCAGATGAGCACTAGAAAGGCTTTAATCTGAGCTGACCGTATGTGCAGCAAGAGGAATTCCACACAGCCATGAGCTGCAGCCTTCCTGGCTTTTCCTCCAGGGCTGAAGACCCAGCAAGGTCTGTGCTCGTTCCTCTGCTGAGCCAAGGAGAGCTGCAGCCACAAACTACAGGGTGAGCTGCGACAGAAAGGAGGAGAAATTACAGCCATAAAAATAACCCCCCATCTGCCCCAGACCTGGGAGGTTACTGAGTCCCCTGCCGAGCTGCAGGATGTAAAACAACAACCAGCAACACTGGTGGGAGCCTCACCGCGTGCCACTCACACCCATCACCCACAGCTCACATCACGGGCAGCCGGCAGCAGATCCACGGGTGATGCTGCAGGACAGAACACAGCCCCCCCCCCCGTGCCCCCAGGTGCATCCTTAAACCTCACTCCAGCTCACCCACCTGCTGAAGGCGAATCCCAACGCTGACCCAAAGGAGCTGGGGATAAACCTGCTTTTAAAAGTAGTTTATTTGGATTTTCCACATCCTTTAATGAATCGCAAATATATTAACAGAAAAGACCTTTTTCTTTTCCCCTCAGACTGTACAATTTTTGAAATAAAAAGTCAGGAAAAGCAAAAAGAAAAAAAAGAAGACAAAATACATTGTTTCAATGCAAACAGTACACACCACACCCACACTCTGCATTTTTCCATAGTTCTGGTGTAAGAAAATGACAGTTCCCCAATTCATTGGAGTGAAGATACTCCCTTCTAACCCAGCTGCCAGAGCGCCTCCCTGCTCAAGTCCTTCTCCCTGCCCCTCTCCAAACAGAGCAGAGGTTTATCAAGTAGCTACAGAATTTCATGCGTCTGTTTCAGAGGTGAAACAGCTGCAGAGTCTAAACATTCCTTGAGTTTTTTGGGGGAAAGGCATTGCTTGAAGGTCTGATGGACACACCAAGCAAATCCTCCAGGTAGCAGGACCGTCCCTTTAACAGCTCAGCCCAGTTAAGGGCTCTTTTCCAGGGAGTGAAAAGTTTCACATGAAAATTGTGAATGGTTTTACAGAGAACAAAAGGAAAAACAACCACCCAATTTCCCAGACCTCTGGTCCCCAGTTAAACAACAGGATTTGTTATGGGGGAAAAAAGTTGAGCACAGCACCTGCTTACTCCTGGCTTTTGCTTAGAAAGTATGTCGGGGACCAAAAGGAAGCTAATTAATACGTTCATTAGCGGCATTCACATGAGTGCTGCTCCAGAGCTGGTGCAGAGGTGCTGGGATGCACCAGGAAGCCGATGGGAGAACTCTGCTGGGAGAGACTGGGGTAACTCAGGAACACAGTGCTCAGAGATTGGGAAAGGGGAATCACCCCAGAAGAGGCAGCACCACACAAAGCTCTGGGCAGCTGAAACACAAGAGAGCTCCCCAGGCACGAGCTGGGGGGAAGAACACAGCAGAGGCACAAAGCTCCTTTAGTAAGTGATGTTCCTCAGACTGGAGAGATGCCTTTAAGTTACCAGGGGAGTTTAAGCCCAGTTGTTACTGCTTAACCTCTCACTTCAAAAAAACCAACCCCACAAACCCAGCAACAAGCACCCAGAACCCCCAAACCCAGAGAATTAAGTGTTTGCTCAGCACCTCCTAATTTTTCACATAGCAAAGGTGTCCTGGGGCTCAGGCCCAGAGGGGAGCTGGGACACAGAAGATGTGTTGAGTGAAGACAAGGACAGGGTTTAAAAAAAAAAAAGAATTTGAAGTTCTAAAGGTAACCAAGAGAATCCTAAAAATACATTTAAAAAAAATTAAGACTAATCACAAGTATGTTGCTATGAAATTTATATCATTCCCAATTTATTATGCATAAATTGCTCTTTAAAACTGTTATATCATACACTTTCTTTATCATCACTGCATAAAGGGCACCAGTTGCTGCTACAGAGTAAGGTAAGTTTGGACTTGTCAGCATGGAGTGGCTCTCTTCTCCCAGGCTCTGCAGAGGAAGGTGTTCCTACAGCAAGAATCTTAAAGAAAAGCTTAACAAAAAGAAGGAGAAAGACAGGTAATTCCACATTTCTGCATCCTGCTTGGATCACACTTCACAAAAGAGTTTAAAAAAAAAAAAAATCACACTAATCTTAGACAATTATTTGATGTGTTTGTAAGGTTCTGATTGTATTAAGGCTTCCAGGGTCTTCCCAGTCTGTCCACTTAGGAAGGCGCGGTGGCTCTGGATCAAGGGGTTGATGTTTTCCTGTTATAGTTGTTTCTACATTTCTCTCTTGATTTTTTTGCCCTTTATTAATTTCTAGTCTTAAAAGGGGAAGAAGTAGTCAAGGGGTGTATGAAAAGAAACGAAGGAAGGTGTTGCTGCCTTGGTTCTTTGAAGTACAAAGTAAACACTGACCTTTTGGAAACTAGGTGAATAAATTAATTCTTGTTAGAACAAGAGAGTGTTTCACAAGAGCTCTGATTCAGCAATGGGATTCTCCTGCTACGGTTCCACTCCTGCAAGTTTGCTCTAAGTAGGGCCATGGGGCTGTTTTACATAGTGTGACACGCTCCTGGCCCCGAGCACGTGCCTGGGGTTTGTTCACTGGAGACTCTGCAGCTTTAAGGTCATTTTCACTCCCTGGCATTCAAGTTACACTACAATATGCAAAAGTCTTTGAACAGCCTGCGCTTGTCAACACCGTCCGGGAACTTGGACATGAGGTTCAGCACTCTGCTTACCCAGAAAGAACCAAACTAAGACACATTTCTGGAAAAAGAACAAGACACTGCTTCATTAGTACTATCCCCACACCTACTGGCTTCGTTACAGCAAACCACAAGTCTTTCTTCCATGATATTTTTTTTTCCAGCAAAGGGGAGTCCAAAAATAGCATTTCCTCCTCAGTCACAGCCACGAGTGTGAAGGAGCCAGCCAGACTCGGGAGCAGCTGAACAGCGCACTGCCATCGACTCTGGGTACAGTTTAAGTCCGAGTGGTGTACTCGTGGTGGTGTCAGTGAGACTAATGACAATGCTGGCTCAGTGATGTGAAGACCCAGGATGCGAAGGAAGGGGAGAACACAACAGTACCAGTCACACTCAAGCTCGGATACAGGCTTCTGGAGGTTAAAATTCATCACTTTCCACTGCGTGGAGCTGCGTGTCATCTGCATCCGTCATGCTGCTCTCCTGGGACTCGTCTGTGCCGACTTGAAAGGGAAGAGGAAACACAGTAGTGAGATGACAAACACTGCCCCACGATCGAGCCCAGCAGCAAGGGGTTTGGGCTCTGCCTCTGTCCCAGTCAGACAGCTTTTCCCTTCCAACATGCTGACCCCTGCCAGCTCAGCAGCCTAAATAACTGTAGTTAGGAAGGAATTAACATGAGGAACTTATTAATGAATCGTGCCACCTTCTATCCAAGGTCTGACTGACACCTGCTTAGGCAGGGATTGGTGCAGAGGGTTCCAAACTTGCCTGAGGAGCAACTGAACCTTCTGCTCTTTCAAACCCCACCAGGCACCCAAAACACACCAGATACATGTTTAACGGGGCACGGGTGCGGTGGGTAACTGCTCCACTCGTCAGAAGGAAGGGGAGTATCTAATGCTGGCTGTTCCTCCCACACAGGAGCACAGCTCCAGTCTACTTCACAAACTACAAATCAGCAGATTAATTGTGAAGTCCCATGGGCCTGAGTTGTTTCATGTGGAGAAACACACATGCCTCTTAGTGCTTTAAAGCAAACACTTCACTGGTTTCGGTGCAACGGCCTCAGCCAGTCCCAAGCCAGGGAATTTAAAGCACAAAATGCCCTACACTCATCAAGTTATTAAAAACAATCCCACATCCCCCAGTACTACCTTAATTTACTCATCTCATGTCCCTAAACCAGTTACTCAGCCAATACTGGGAAACTCTTACACTTTACCTGCAGAGCCAGGGAAACCACACTGCTTATGCACAGCCCAACACTGCTTTTATTGGACAGATGAAGTTGTTGGGGGGGGATGGGGTTTGGCTCTCTGTGCGCATGGGTTTGTTGTTGTTGGTTTAGCTGGGGTTTAAGGTGTGGGGGTTGTTTTATTTGTACTGGTTGGGTGTTGCTCAGCAGTTCAAGTCCTCTGTCTCCATCTCCTGGAGAGAACGGTGCTCAGCCCCAGCGTCCCAAGCTGGGCAACAGCAGGGAAAGGAAAACTCTGGATACTTCAGGAAGTGCTGTGTGGGGTAAGCTTCCAGTATTAAGAGGCACACCATGCACAGGATCAATACAAATCAACGTGATAACACACAGGAAAGACATGAGCCTTCAGCTGAAAGTTCTCAGAACACAGGACATGCCTGTCAGTCAGAATCCAAAACCTGCTTTACGTTGCTCTTGGGAGGGAAAGAACATTGTTTGTTGGTGTTTATCTCCTACCACTGTTTCAGGCTGCATCAGAGGTCAGTTTTATGACTACTCTGGTTGACACAGCTACCCAGCTACATGAATTCAGGCTCATCATAAGAAGCTCAGGAGGAAGAGAAGCCTGGGCCATTCCCACCTGGTACAATGGGAGTGTTTTATTTCCTCTTAGCACAAATGAAACCACTCCCACGACTTCCATCCAAAGCTACCTTTTGTTTAGTCAGCCAAGAATTTTTAGCCAACATCCAGTTTTATTTCTGACAAAGCCTCTACAGACAGTTCCAGTGGCCATTCAGTTACCTTGAATTGATCCCATGTTTCTAGGAGGGAAAATTTGCAGCTCTGGGAACATCTTGTTCTCCTAGGATACTATTAGCCAACCAGGATTTGGATGAATTCCCAACAGTCATTACCTCACTCTGACTCCATCTACAGACTGTAAAGCAGCATTACAATCCTTTAGTTCATGCTCACAGCAGGAAGCATGAAGCTCTTCTGAGCAAGAGCCTCTGAGTCTTTACTTGCTGGGCAGCGAGGTTGAGCAGTGTGTTTCACTTCTTAAACTGAGGCTTCTTCCTACTACCTAAGTGGAAATCCCTCCTGGAATGACAAAGGGTTGGCAATACAAACCTGATTCATAGGGGTAACATTCACTGATTTGCTCCTCTTGAGTTATTGGTTCCTCATCATCTGGAAGGTAGCGTTTATCAATGGCCTCTTTAATCTGGTTATTGGCTCCTTTGGGATCTAAGTCCATTGCCCATGAGAAATTCATTAGGGCCAAATGTGTTTGACCCAGTTTTTTATAAACCTGAAAATAAAAAGCATAAAAAGCTACATTTACATGAAGTTGCTACTTGAAGGTTTGGACAACAAAGACACCAAGCCTCCAAAGCAATGGAGAATCGATCTGAAGGGTTTGTTATACAAGTCCCAAAGGAAACAGCAAATCTCTGTGGAAAGAGTGAACAAGTGGTTCTATTTCAGCCTCAAATTTAAGCTGAGCTAGCAGCTGAGGTCTAAAGACATAAGGAGGTGGACCTTCAGATAGAAGCTGAAGCTCTGGAATTCTGCAGCAGGGTGATAGTTATTTTTGTACAAGTTTACTTTTGCCTTACCCCCTTCACCACTCCTCTGATTTCTTGACTCATTGTAACCCCAAATCTACTGTGGCTGAGAAAAGTCCAAAGTCTCAGATTTCTGATGTTAGAGGCCCAGAGAACAGTCTGGGGAAGTAACGCCACATGAACACATTAACCTTACGCTGTTCCCTACAGCTCTCTGTGAGGACTAGCAGAGGCAGGATCTGACTCAGCACGGTCATTCTCACATCCTCAAGTGGCATTTGAGCTGCCACTGCAGGTGGAGAAAATGACAGGATGTTATGTGACACCTAGCTTGTTCTGCTGAACCAAACAGCAACGTTCAAGACAACCCTGCAGTGCAGAACCCAGCCCATATTTTTACCACCTTTGCCACTGCAGCTTGCACTGCAGGCTCCCCTTATCACTAAGGACAGATGAGCAAGGCATTTATCTGTGCTAAGCATTTCAACAGTGAAAGTACTGAAGTTTGCCAAGATATGGCAACTCTAATGTCAATTTAGAGGCCCAGCAACTCCTGAACAAACAACAGTAAAAAAAAATTAGCACAAGTCCTTTTACCTCTCTCCAGTTTCAATAAATAAACCCTGCTGATCAAGAGTCATCCCGTACTGTGCTAGAGGCAAGTCTGTCTTGTCACTCCCTAGTGAACAGACACCCCACAGAAGAAAGATTGCAGAATTATTTCAAGTATATTAGCAGAGAAGATGGTGAGGAAGGAGGATTTTTATTGCCAGCTACTCTTCCCTGGCATCAAACAAGAGAAGGCTGTCAGCTATGCTCACGTAGTAACATCTTCTCCTGTGCTAGCCTGCTTATTACCCTCATTAAAGACTCCTCTACTTTCAACCCGACAACTGTGACTGTAACTACTCTATCTCTCTCCAGTGAAATATCTTTACCAGGATGAATTTCTTGCTTTAAAATTAATTGTCTTGCCAGTGGTGAAACCCAAGCAGACAAATAACACTGGCTTGGGCTATTTTTTCTTGGTCTGTTTGAAAGAGAGCTGAAGACTGCTCCAGTAATAACTGCCTTCTGCACTTAAAAGCTGATAGATAACAAAGCTGTGAGCAGTAAGCTTTATTTAAAGCTTTGGGAATTTTTAGAATACTATTCCAAATGGAAGCAGCTGAGTGACAGGCATCGAGTTTTCCTTGCTAGGCATGCACTCCTGCAAGAAAGGAAATCAAAGAACTTTGGATCACAGTAAAGCTTTACCTACCTTTCCTATTAAAAAGTAAACAAGAGACTCTTTGGGAACAATCTGTTTCAGTTCTTCAAGTTCTTGTAAAGCAGACTGAAAAGGGAGGGGAAAAAAAAAAGAGCTTAGTGAGCACAAGCTAGCAGTCTGCACCTAGTTATGACATCACTGTGACCCATTACTGGCCTCTATGTACAGTATCTTCCATCAGGAACAACGGGACGTATCACAAAAAGCACCTAAACCACCTCTTATGTTTGTTTCTCATTTAAAGACTAGAAGATATTCTAGCCCCATTATTACAGAAACAGAGCAAGTTTCTCCTACAACACAAAACAATTCCAGTGGCCAGTTCCCATCACCCTCCCAAAGTGTAACAGTGCACTGCCCGATGAGGGAAGCGCCCACAGAAGAGCTGCTGAAAACAGACACCAGTGTATGCTGTGCTGGATGTGCTGCTCAAGCCTATGCTTTTGAAAGGTTCTGGTTTTAGATACCCATCTGTGGGCTTCTACAAGTGATGACTGCCTTTACAGCAGGCCTTTGAAGTCTGAAATATAGTCCCATGTTGGCAACAGCTGCAGTAATTCCCCCTCCTTTCCTTTCTTTTTCCATGGTCAGACTAAAATAATTAAAAGCATCACCTGTGGGCCCCCGATTTTACAACCACCAAAACAATTAACATAGTCCCCTTGACAAAGGTTACACTCAGCAGAGCTTGGTGTTAGCCTCAACACCACAGTGTGATGCCCTGCAAGCCCTGATGCTGCCCAGCGTTCCTGGCTGGAGCAGTTTAAAGGTACCTCCAGGTTTGGTGCAGCTGACAGCTCACCTTGTACTTCTCGTTTGCAAATAATACAGAAGCTCTATGGAATTTGCATAGTGGGTTCTTGGGGTCAATGTTTATAGCTTTGTTTAAAGTATCCAAGGCCTTTTCAGATTTTTTCAGTGCATGCTGGACCTGTTAGAGAAAGGGAACGATTTTAAGAGGGAAAACAGCTCATCTGCCAGCCAAGGACAAACCCATTTGGCTATGTCTACTTACAGTCTGTTTCTCTATAAAAAAAGAATTGTTCAATCCTAGACCAAGCCTTAACAAGCTTTCTTGCAGGAAGAAAGGCACATCTTGCCTTGTCAAAACCTTCTCCCCACCCAAAGGCTTACAGAAGTTATCTGACCTTTGCCCAGGAGTGAACTCAGTATCCTTCTCCAGGTAAGTGAGAAGCAGCCACGATCCCTGTAGTATTTGACACAGCTTTGCTGCCACGCAGAAGGCAAATGAATGCCAGCAGCTAAGAATCCATCACAACTACACAGCCTTAAGTCACCACCACGAATCTGAGAGCTGCATCCCAGCTTTGTAAGCCAGCATTTACTGCAGGGAGGCTACTGGTCATAACTGCAGCAGCTTCTCAAGCAGCCCTGTAGATTTAATCAAATGGCTGGTGGCCAAAGCAGCTCTCTGCTACATAAGCTTCACTAAGGCTGCCTAGGAAGCCACATCTGCAAGTGACTGGAACGAGGGCAGTGGGGACAGAGCCAGGACAAAAATACTGCACTCTGAAAGGTGAGGTGAGTACCTTCAAATTTTTGCTATGTATTAAGTAGTACTAAGTATAGTATGGTAATAAGTATAAACCCCCTACAGATACTCTCTTCACATTAACATCTGCATAGAGTCCCAACTGTCACATCACTTCTATTCTGTCTGACTCCAACACAACCTGGTTGCATCATTTCATTCCTGTCTCTCTCTCCAAACTGCTTATAGCCAGTAAGGTTTCTTTTCCAACACATTAATCCTGTGGTTATTTGTTCACTTAAGATCCCCCAGCAGTAACTGAACTTGTTGGGTTTTGTTACTAAAGAAATTCAGAATGACTTTTCTACTGCAAAGTACAGAAGGCAGATTATACCACAGAGTATAGGGTTAAGTACAGTCTACTTACTACTCCAATGTGACACAGTAAGACTGAGCTCTGAGGATTGATATCAAGTGCTTTCTGGAAATGCATTTCTGCTAGACTGAATTTTTCCTGTTTGTAGTAAATCATTCCCAACCCATACCTGCAAGCAGAAAAACAATTCTGTTAAGCAAGGCCTTATTCTAATCAAACTCATCTTTGTCGGTGAGTATGACCTGGCAGAAGTGGGCTGCAGGCTTGCCAACCCCATCCAGGCTGGGAAGCAATTTCTTGTGGAGGAAAAAAAGCTGTTTTAAGTTACCTTGGTTTCTTTTTTGCCCCTTCAACTAGGTAGTTTGAAGAATTGATAGCCAATACACAACTACTAAACAGCCACAAAAGCACACAAAAGTTTCTCTAGACTATGTGAATCACACTAGCTGCCCTAACTTACTGCTTTATGTACTTTTTCCACAGAAAAAACTGTAAGAAACTGATTGCATCCTAAGGTGTAAAGGTACAAATCTCTCATCCCTCCAACTGCAACTGGAGATCAAGTAGATGCATGAGGAGTGCTGCATAGAAGAACAAAATAACTGGCGTAATGCAGCCAAGATCATCTGTGGAAGCAAAAACACTCTAGCTTTTTTGGCCTTCCTTCTGAAAATAACATGCTAACAAACAGATGGGGCCCACATCTTCTGCAGAAATAGCTTTGCTCTTAGAGAGGAGCAGCAGCATCTAGAAGGGATTTCTCCAAAAGGACTTCTGTAACGCATGCAGTAGGAGGGAGATGAAGCAAACCTTACCATGCATTATAGTGTCTGGGGTTGACTCTGATGGCATTTCTAAAACAAGCTAATGCTTTGTCTAGTTCTTCTGTTAACACAAATTCATGCCCCAAGAGAGTGTAGGCATAGGCATAGTTTGGATCAACTTGAATGGCTCTCTGGAAGAACTTGATGGCGATGTCGTGCTCCCGTTGCAGGCTGAAGCAGTTCCCTGCAGCACACCATGCCTAGGAACAGCAGCATCACAGTTAGCACTGTTCTACAACTCTGGAGTGACTAAGCCCGAGCTGAACAGATCTTTCCATAGCCATTTACATAACTATATCTAACTGTTTTATTATTATTTCTTAATCTAGGATACAGTTAAGGCTCATTCCAGAGAGGCAGATGGGCCTGAATACACCTTAGAGCTAGACAAGCTGAAACACAGGAATCGAGTATCTAAGGACACACAAGTTTGTGCCAATTAGATACTCTGATGACTAATGACTAAAGCTTTTGAAGCTGCTGAGAAGCCAGAAATAAACTATCTTAGATATTTAAGAATAATGAAGGGGAGATGGTACATTCACTTCCACTCTTCAGCTCCCTCCAACTGACAAATCTGGAATCTGCAGACTAACAATTTTAGCAGCAGCCTCCTCCTCCTCTTCCCCTCCTGCTCAGCAACCAGCATGGAGATCGTAAAGCATCACAGCCCAGGGGCCCTTGCTTGCCCAAACTGGGAGTAGCACCGCCAAATCACCTAACTGTTCTCCTTGCCTTAATCTGCATTCTCTTCTCTCCAGGCAATTACTGCAACTACCAACTGCTTCCCTGGCTTTTATTTCCCCACTCTTAGACAAGCTAACAAACAACATGAACAAGAAAATCCCCATGTGTGCAGTTTCCAGACCTTTGCTAAGAACAATTTATAACAAACTCACATCTATAGCTTTTAATGTGACACCCATTAAAAGCAACCTGGCTTTCTACACATCATGACTTCACACTACCACACATGCTGCAGTTCAAGGGAGTTTGGCACTGAAACACACATTATACTTGAAAATAAGTTCTAGGACAAATATTTTAACTGCCAGTGAATTTACCACAGCAATTAGAAGGGGGCACAGGAACAAAACGTTCCAGCAGCAGGAGTGACTGACCCATGATCTTCCTGGATGAGTGGTGCAAATGCAAATTTAAATAACTATTAAGAGATTAAGTGTTTCCACCTGCTCCACATAAGCTGACAGTCTAATTCTACAAAGCCATTTCGAGTATCATCAGTTCAGACAGTCCTGCCACCTCCCTCTCCACTGCCATGCAGTTCTCGCAGCAGCAAACACCTGAACCAGAGTTCAGAGCTTTGTTCTGAAGCACTGATTGTGCCACAGTTTCCCTCTTCTCATCCAGGCCCACATCATTTTTACCTCTGGTGAGTTTTTATCCATGTCTGTCAAATCCTTTGAAAGAACTGAAAGGGCAACGTCTTTCTGTAGATGCCACAGTGTAGTTGAATAGATCTCCATGCCTTCTACTCTGTAGTTTTCAATCCTCCTTACTTCTGAAAATACTCTCTCAGCCTAAAAAACAGAAATTAAACTTAAAAAAATTCTACCCATTTAAGCAGAGCATGTAGGTCAAGGTTAGAAGCCTCCTACATCCAGACTGAGCACCCTCTTTGCTTTCTAAGGGTGCTACACAGAGCTACAAGTCCTGGAGCTTCTTGAGCAAAGGAAGCAACCATACCCTGCCATAGCTCTGGCAAGCAGAAGTGCAGCCAGCCCTCCTGACAGCTGACTCATGCACCATGATAGAAGCAGTAATGCAACATAAGACAGGCAAAAGAGTTATCTGCAAAGTCCTGAAGTCACAGGATAGTTTTATGGGCTGGTTATGATGATTATCTGTCCTAACAGATTATAGGTATTGCATTTATACTGAGCACTCCATCCCTCCAAACACCATGCACAGCAGCTACATGGCGAAAGGCAACAGGTCCGTGGTGGCAGTGAACACGGCTGATGCAGGGATGAGGCACACATTGTCACCTGTCAGCAGGTGACAACACATCCACAGGCTTCACTTTCACTTGAGACAGCTATGCTGCTCAGGAGTCAACCATGAAGTCATTCTGACCTCGGTCTCTATTTCATAAACTTAAGTTCCAGGTTCCAGCACACAAGGGCAGGAGCTCAGCTCCAGGAACTCGTCAGGGCCTGCAGCCTTAGTCTTCAAAATAAACTATTAAGCAGCACACTGTGCTCCATCCCTAACCAGCCTGAATGCACAGTTCAGAAACTGTTTCTGAAGTCTACTGCGTTTATCTCCTGAAGACAACCTGTCAAAAAAAAGGTGGTTTAAGAACTTCTTAGGAAACAGGCACATCTGCTGTGGGGACAGCAGGGACAAGGAGAGTTCAGCTGCTGAGTTACCCTTAACCACTCGCTTCTGCTGCTGAGGCTGCGCCAATGCTGCCATCTCTGAAGCTGCCAGGAAACCAGGGCACTGAGGCCATCTGCCTTAACTAAAGGGTGAGAGAGGTTTTTGGTTTGCGAACCCAAATTGTTTCAGCAATCTGATTTAAAACATCACCATATGGTTACATCAGCACAGCTGTGGGTGAAGGAGAGAGGAGGAAGAAACCCCAGTGGTTGGATGCAAGAGAAGATAACATTTCAAAAGTAACTCTTCAGGAAAGCTGAGCATGCAGACTCAAGGTTCAAATCCATTCCAGGTATAACTTTTATGGTTATTCAGTTATCTCCACTGTAAACTCCCCAGGGCTTCTTCAGGAAGCCTGCAAGTTTTGTGCAGAGCTACACAAAACAAAAGTGAAAAGAGTAAGAACCCCCCACCCAGCTCCTACCTGCATGTACTCTGCAAGCTCGAAGTAAGCTCTCCCAATTTGGCACAGCACCCAGCCAGTGTTGTAGTGGTGGGATGGCAAATGGCTTAAGATATTTATCGCTTCTTTGCAGTTGTAGGAGCACAAGGCTAAGTAACCTTTCCCCATGTCACGAAGAAGGCTCATCAAACCTTCTAGGAAAAAAATACAATAAATAAAGGTGGAAAAAGAAAAAAAAAAGACAGCTGAGACTTATTTACTTGGAACTGCTAATCCCATAAGCTCTTCATTGTGACAGGCACTGCTCCCAAATTCCCCTATGAAAATCTTTCAGGAGTTCCCAAACACAGGCTTATGCACTCTGAGCTTAAGCAGAACATTCTAAACACCAACCCCTTTGGTAGAAGTCAGTAATGACTCCTTAAGGCAGCAGCAGAGCACTTGAGAACAGAGAAACTCCAAAGCTCAGGGCAACTTGCGTTCTGCATTTGCAGCAGCCATTCAAACATTGTCTTCGGCCTGAGCCGTTTCCACATGTCTGGTATCCATGGATACGCCTTCTCGCTGCCTGGAAACATTACTGAGCCAGAAGAGAGGAATTCAACAGTTTGTCTAGGATTTTCTGACAACCTGAACAGAGACTTGCTGTTAAACAAGCGGGAAATCTGAAGGGAGAACAGGCTACATAAACCTTATGTTGAGGGAAGGTGACTTAAGTTACTTGTAGCTCATCTGAACCAGTTTCTAAGGATCTTGCCTGAAAATATTTTAATTATTAGTATCTTTCAAGCTCTGATCTTCATATCCATTTACAACTAGCCACTTCACCTTCTAGTTAGCTTACAAAGAACATGGGAAGAAGTATTTATTGGATTCAATCAGTCTGTATAACTGTACAAAGGCAACAGCTACAGACTAACTGAAACAAAAAAGAAGCAAACACTGGAGCAACTCTTTTTCATTCAACCTTAACATAGACATAGTAAGTTTTACTCTACTACAGTCCAAAGAGTTAAAACAGACCTGCTGCTGCTTTCTGTAGCGTAAAAGCCTGGATCTGTGGTGTAACAGTAGAAATTTTCCCTTCTGAAATGATTGATGAGTCCAGTTTAGTAATTTCCAACCCATCATTTAAGTTTGGTTGAGTTATTCCTCCCTTATTCGTTTTACTTTTTGTTTTTCTGTTTGGAATCTTAGGTGGAAACTTCATTTTTAATTTTTTGCTATTTTCCTGCAAGCAAGAAGAGTGAGAGTTACACATATAAAAGTGTTTTAAATTCAGATGACTGAACTTGAAAGTGAATTGTGTGAAGTTAAAACTTATGCCTCTCTGCAGCGTTAACAATGATGCTTAGCCCTCTGATTTTGAAACTAAGTAAACAGACACTTAATAACTTCACTGACCCTTTAGCAGTTCATTTTTAAACAGCAAACACTCACAATCTCCCAGCTACAGAATTTGTGCTTTGGTTTCTGCTCTGCTGTTCAGAGAGCAGAAAACAACATGAAAACAACTTTGTTTCAGCAAAAAAACCCCAAGAGTATCTCCTCAAAATAAATGTTTCAATAAACATATCTAAACAACTCAATCACTTTATCACTCGTTGACAGCTAGCAGCACCACCACATTTGTCAACCCAGCATGCATCCTGGGGTTTGCTCATCATACCCTTCCTCCTGCTGTTTTAGTTGAGCACTCAAGAGCTTAAAAAAAAAGCACATTATGGCATCATCACCTGCTTCATACAGGAAGATACTTCACAAGTGCTGCTCGTTACAGAAGCTGTTCTTAAGCTGTTAGAATTGCTATGCACATGGGGAAGTTATTAGTTAGTGCAGCAACGTGGGTAAGAAACCCAGAAGCCTGGAAAGCACATGGAGTTGTTACCTTTGTGGTAGAGCTATCACTAGTGAACAGGCGAGAGCTTCTCCGAGGCAGCGCGTTTGGTGGAGCAGCAATTGTTGGGCTCAATACCTGAGGTGTCGTACTGAAAACAAACCACATGTTAACAGCCAGAGGTCTTCACTCCAAAAAAATCCTGTTATCTGTTTTAAACAAAATGCTCAAGAGCTATAGCACAGGTATCCCCACTTCACAGGATAAAAAAAACAAACATCCACCTGCTGCATGTTAAGAGCACCAGCAGAATTCTCCTCCAGCTATTCTGTCATTTGTTGAAGCAATAGTCTAACTGCAAAAGGGGATTTTAAACACACCAACCACCCCACACAAGCATCCTAGCTATCCACTCAAGTTATTCCACCTAAAAAAATACCCTTCACCATCCAAAGAGGAATGCTGCTGGAACGCCCACACAGGTTGCACAAATAAAGCAACAAATTCCTTCAAGAGAAGAGATGCAAGAGGTAATGAAGATACTTGGGGTTTTTTTTCCCTTACCTTGTCTGTGGGCCAGAGCTCTGTGTTTGTGCAACAAGAATTGGAGTGACCTCCCGGCTATTCCCGCTCTGAGAGAAGACAGATTTTGTTCCAGCTTGGCTTATCCTGCTGACAGTCTGCATAAGACAAAGTTTCTACAGGTTTGTTATTATGTCACTAAGTCTTCTCAATCTCTGCGATATCAAACCAAATCCATTCTGTCTATCAAACACTGCACAAAGGATAAATACAGATTCTTTCAGTAAGGGGTGATGGTCCCTGCCCAAGGAAAGCCCAAAGCGTTTCTCTTTCACCTGCTGCAGACAGTTTATGAACTCCATGCACATTATTTGAAAGATATAAAATCTCCATCTAGTGGCAAGAAACTATATGTTAAGAAGTTTGTGCAAGAATTAAAGGTAATTAAGAGATGTCATATTTAAAGTTCCTTCCCTGCAGAAAGCTGTACAAAAACCAACTATGGAAAGAGTTTCTGAATGATTGTGTGACAATCACATCCAGAAGTCATTCACCATTTCCACCTCAGAGATGCTCACTGTACAGCACCTGAGCCTCCTGCTCCCCTGTCTAGCATACCTGTTCATAGCACAGATCGCTATTTCACAAATTAAATCATTACTGAGTGAGTCTTTGGAGCAGGTGTAGAAATAAACTGCTTCATCAAACAGGGACCTGCATTATGCAGCATACACAGTAAATATGTACTGACACTCCAGTTCACAGGGAGCAGCAAGTTACAAGTCAGCTGGGCAACACTGCACATGCACATTCTTAGTGCCTTTGGTTTGCCACAGGTTACAAGGATGTAACATGACTCAGCACCAAAACACTGTCCTGTATCTTTCACACATCTTCAGAGAGCTACAATGCACACCTGATGCCTACCCTGGAACAGCTGAGGTGTGGGAACTTAGAGCTGTGATAACTTGGCTGCAGATCTGAGACCTAAGGAACAAGTTCAGATAGAAACTCATTGTCTGACATGCAGACTTCCCAAGAAGGATTCAGAGCAGGTCCTCCCCTCCCTGCCTTTCAAAGAAAGCTTAAAAACACTCTCCTTCTGCCCACTCCAGGGACACTAACATTCAGCTCTGGGAAGAGATGTCCTTTAAGGCACCAGAAATCAGCAAGCAGGATCAATGACAGCACAAGCAACACCAGTTATCTGACTTCTAATGTTTTGTCCTTCCCTTCCTTTCTCAGTTTCTCTGTTATCTGAGGACAGTTAAGGCAGCCAGCAAGCAAGCTTGCCCACTCAGGAAGCCTCTGGATCCATCCTAATGTTTCATTCATTTACGTAAGTGTTTCCTAGGAAACTGCCTCCGTTAAGTCCTGCACATTCTAGCCACAGCCACACTAAACCTTCCCTGAGTCAGTAATTTGAAGAGCAGAAGCAAAAACGGCCAAGTAATTATTTGCATTGATCAAAGCATGCATCAGAATTCCAAGATGTTTATTAAAGTGTATTAAACATTTGTCTCCAGGTAGCAGCAGAGATGCACCTGGGCAGAAAGTATATGCATGGAGTAGCAAAACTTACACCCTGGTGCATGCACTGCAGCAGCAGCAACTACAACTTGATTCCCCAAAACTTTTCATCCACCATGTAGCTCACCCATGGGTACCACACCCAGGAGCTGCACTCTGCTGTTTCAATTTCAGACCCATGACTCTTTCCCTTCCTACATACACACAATCCACCACGAGCCAGAGTTTAACACCACCACAGAAAACTGGGGTGGGACTGGGACCAGCCAGACAAAGCATCCGTCTACCAGAATCTTTTAGTCCAGTCCAGCCCCAACAGAACAAAGGCAAAGCAGGACTAAGAACTGATTGAAAGCGTTACACTAATGAGATGGCTAGAGACAGGATGGGCAATGAGATTCCAGAGTTCCCAGTCACAAGCTTCAGAAAACCATCCACATGGAAAATGAGCGATCTGCTTACTGGCTTTTACTCTTTCAAGTATTACACCAAAGGGAGAAGACAAACACTGTTTATAACAGCTCCCAAATTTCACTTGCAGAACAGCACAGCAAGCTGAGCACCCACTGATTTGTCTAGAGCATTGAAGATGGAAATTCAAGTTATACTTTGAGGAATTCGACACCTGTTTGCACTGAACTTTAAAGACTTGGTCGCTTATGAAACAGTAGCATCCCTTACACAACTTCAAGATTTACTAAATTTTATAAGGAAAAACCTCAGGTTTTTTGTTTTTAGAAAGGAACAAGTGGTTCTTCAACTGTCACCAGCATTCCACCTCTCATGTATCACTATGGCAACTATGGCTGTTTCTTCCAGAGGAAGACAATTTTTAGTTTCCTCTGCACAAGATGCAGCTGAGTGAGACAGAACCACTCCATCAGTCAGTCCTCCACAGACCACCAGCAATATTTTGATCACTGATCTGCAAACTAGAATTCAAGAACTGCTGGCAAGAAAATATTACCTTCAGCTCACTTGAGGCTTCTAGGTTTATTTGAAGTCATCCCTAGAAATGCATTAATTTGATGAAAAGAAGGAAATTCAAGTGAAACTTCAAGTTGGGACTGTCTTCAGACCACCTTGCACACTGAGAAGTTATGAATCCTCTGCTGTTTAGAAGCATTAGTGTTTGTACATCCCTCTGATAGTAGGTGGACAGAAGCAAACACCTTCCTTCAGGTGCCTCTAACAACACCAGCTAGACAGTCTGCACAGACCTGTGCATTTTGGGTGACAGAAAAAGGGCTTGTTTTATAAGCAGTAATCTTGTGTTTCTAAATAAAAGTTGAGAAAACAAACCCATGTTTTGCTAGCCAAAGGAAGTGACACAATGAGCTGAAAAGGCAGCTTTTTTACAAGGCAGATCATTACTTGAGATATGGTATATTTTTTTCTTGCCATCTCATTTGCTTAGCTGAAGATTCTAAAAATTAAAGAAACCCAAACTGTTGAAGCTTTAGAAACACTACTTGCAATGTAAGAGACTATTCTACAATGAATTTTAACTAACACTTCAGGGAAGTCTCACAAGTTGTGTCAGGGAAATACCTGACCAGCTGTAGTCAAACCAATCTGCTCCCCCCATCAGCCTATAAACATACCTGAGCAGGTGAAAATACTCTTTCACAGCATTAAATAATTGTTAGTAAGAGCATAGGTTTTTTAAAAACACTTTGTAGACAAATTAGACAAATTTAATTCTAACTTAATTAACACAAGCCATTTTCACAATTAAAGGAGGCAGCAATCAGTTCCCTACTTAAATTGTTTTTCAAAGTAAGCTTTGTGAACAGCAGGTAGGTTGGGTTCTCCTCACAATCAGCACAACTCAGCTCACGGGCAGTGTCTGTTTAACCCCATCATGGGTTGTTCTTTAAAGGGCACCGCGGCGTGACATCCGAAGAGCAGCAACCACGCTCCAGAACGCAAGATACCTTCTTTGAAGGTGCTCCTGTGGATGGTACGTCGATTACAGAAGAAGAGTTTGTGTAGTTTTGTAAGTATGATCCATCTCCAGGGCTTGGGGTTTCCAGCGGCAAAATTCCAAAGCTAAGAACAAAATGCAGAAGGGTCAGTGAGTGTCAGACCATGAGAGCCAGCCTGACTCTGCGCTTAAACCAGAGACTCCACTGATCAACTGATTCAGAGTTACTTCACTGGTTCATGTTAATCCTCTCATGTCTTACTACCCTCATCTCTAAAAGCCACTTCACTAGAAAATAGTTTTATTCCCAGAATTGAGAAATACAGACTTTCTTTGGCTGCCTGCACAACAGACAGAGTTCGAGTATGTTGTGCAGCACCAGACACCCTTCCCCTTTCAAAGCTGGGGGCAGAAATCCTTTCTCTCAAGGCCTTACCTTGGAGTTAGTGGGCTCAAAGCCGCAGGTCCCCCCAGTAAACTCCGCCCAGTTTTTGGTTTATTTTGAGCCTGTTTAGACAATATGGCAGTTCCTGACCCAAGAGGGACAGCATCTGGTGAGATCACAGCCGAGTCGATGTAAGACATAGAAGAATCTGTGTTCAAGGAAGAGTATTTTGAATTGGAGGATTCCAGGTTGATTCTGTTCAACTCCTGAGAAACAGAAGAGAGCTGTTAGATTACTTTGTTTCAGTTAAGCCAGGAACACTGCTTTAAAGACAATCATTTTAGCAAAACTCACAATTGTGTCTTGTGGAGTTTCCATAAGGACAGTCTCGGGCTGTCTGTGAGATATGTTGTGATTAGATACCAATGTTGTGCAAGTGTTAGGCAGACAGCTGCTGAAGTTCTGTAAAGATGTTAATTTAAATGTTTGGTCAGGGTCTGGTTTCTCACCTGCAAGATTGGAAGGAGATTTAAATAGTTATTTCAGAGTCTATGTGCTGAATGTCCAGTCTGAAACAAGGAGGACAGGGACAGATGCATTCTTATTAATTGTTTTAAGGTCCCTTACACTAAGTCAGAAGTATTCTTTCACAATCAGTTTTTTATTAAAAAAAGGACTTGCTTTTTAAGTTAGAAACGATGCTTCTGAGAACAAAGGTCTACTAACTGCAGGTTGAAAACTGTAGCATTGTTAAATCCAAAAGAGTTTAAGTAGTGAAGATAAAAAAGATACAAGCTGTAAACACTGGCTTAATGTATTTTAAGTGCCCAGAAAACCACTCCCAAAGAATTCTGCTGGCATTTTCCTTACCTAGCTCTGGACAGGGAGTAAAATAAACCTTGCCACACAGCAGTGGCAAATCAGAAAGCCTGACAATCAGAAACACAGAAAACATCTTCACTAGTAAAGCAGTTCTGCAGACTTACCTATTTCACATAGTGATTCAAAAGGGGACCAGAGGAAAGGATTTAAACTAAGGCTCTTTTGGTAACATTCTGATCCTTTGGCAAGCCGGTCTGTCTTGCTGCAAGAAGAATTTAACAGTGTATAGGAGAACTGCAGAACTGCACTTCTGTTCAAGATAGCTTTCCAGAAGTGGAGTTGAAAAACAAAAACATGTTGAAAGTCACAGCAACATTCCTCATTTCCCAAGCCACAGAGTAATATCGAGCTCTTTTGAAGTTATCTGACATATCTGAATCCTCAAAAGGAGTTATATATATGCACTAACATAGCTTAAGAATTTTCATGTTGGAAAGATACTGTTCTTTCCAGCAGTGGGGGGGGCTTTTTGAGTTTGGTTTTGGGGGTTTTTTTTAGACAAAAAACACCCTAATCAGTAGCCTTTCAGCCATTTTAAATACCTAGGGATAATTATTCTGCACATAAATTAGGGGACAAACTGAACACTTGAGTACCTCACCACAAAGATAGTTTTTCTGAGATAATTGATTTTGAAAATAGGCATTCTGGGGAAGAATCTGAGAACCCCACTATACCTACTCAACCTAGTTCACATTTATAGAAGCCTTTCTTGTATGCCAGGCAAAAGAAAAACACTTAAATTTGTAGTTATTCTGACTGGTAGTCCTAAAAAATTAAGGTTATAGCGAGACATACGAAAATAGATACAGAAAAATCAAAGTGACAACACCAAGAAACAAGTCTTGGGAGTTTCTCTTAGGGAACATTACAAACCCAATGGTGTTAAAACAAATCAAGAAAGGGTCTTGGATTCTATACTTAATCTGGAAAAAAGAGAACTTCTGTTTTCAGGCCAGTTAGAAGCTCTGGGTGAAAGACAAACCATTCTGGCATTAGATGGCTTCCACAACTACCTGCCTGCCTCTACTGCACTCTGAAATTGTGCAGGCCATGTAACCCAGAGACAGGTGTACCCTGTGTGCCTAAAAATTTATTAGGCTAAAATTAGGCTTGGTCTACTAAAAAACCTCCAAGCTTTATTAGACAAAATGAAAAAAAGGTGCATTACCAGTAGACATGTCCCAGTAAGGAGAGTGTAAAGCATGCAGAGTCACCAAACTCCATAACAATGTCATCATGGCTTTTCTGTTTATTCAACACTCCACCAGATAAGATCTGCTCTCCTTCTGCAAGCCTTTTTAAAAAACAAGAGGTTTAAAGGGGTTACAAGGCTCACAGTATTGGCAGTCCAGTGTTTTCACCCTGCTGCAAACAGAAACAGAAATCCACCATCAGTGTTCATAAGTTTCAGACTACAGGCAAACTAATTCCTGCAAAGAAATGTTAAACAGTTGATGGATTCCTCTGGCAACATTGAGGGATGCTGTTCTCTGGGGACGTAGCACTCTGTAGCCAAACAGCTCTACTGGGAGGAAAAAACAGACCCCAAAACCCATATCACTCCAAAACAAGAGACATGATCCAAACTGACTTCTCCAGAAGTGACTAATCTGAGGCAGAATGAATACTGAACAGGAGAGACTTCTGAACACTTGAATGTTTTGAAGGCACTTTCCCTAGTGACAGGTAAGATGACACTTAGGTTTGTTTCCAGATACAGTCTGTCAGGCTCCATACACTCAGTTAAGATCCATTATTGGGATATTGCAGGGATCTTGGATTTTCATGCCTTGCTTTCCTGCAGGAGTGGCTCAAAAGGAGAACAAAGGTTCAGTTTGCATCTACTACACCTGCACCAAGCAGCACCACTCAGAGGGAATGGGCCACTCACTACTAGGCTTGGAAATGCCTTTATACAGCAGCTGGGGATGGCAGGCATTCTTCTGGCATTTGAGACAGACACCTGCACAAACAAATCATCTCTCTGTGCCTCCACTTGAAGTCATACTTGATGTTTCTAAGAGAATAGACCATTCCCACAAGAAAACAAGGTACATCTGTATAAATTAGCTCATAAAACTAACAACAGTGACAGTTAAATTTAATAAAGTCTAAAGAATACATTTCAGAAGTCCCACCTATAATGACTGAAACAATTTCAGAAGCTGATGTGCTATGTGCACACACCAGACTCCATAAAAAGCGAGGGAGGGAGCAATGAGCTGCAAATTTGCTCCACTGGGACCTTTCCAAGTACAGCATTAACATGATTTCCCTTTCAACTGAAGATGCAAAACGACCCCATACCCTAATATCTAAGAAAATGTTTAGAGTGTCAAAAGAAACGCAGCAAGTTAAGGCATCCTCACTACTCTAATGATGTCAAAGGACTCGCCTACCAAAGAGTATCAAAGACTAAGGAGCTTCTGCTGCTGCCTCTGAGGCAGCTTGCATTTCGGTTACGTGTTGCAAGCAGGATCATGAATCCTGAAAAACAGTCACATTATCCTATGTGAAATGCCAAACATCCTATTATTCTGAACAAAATAAACTTTGTTTTCATCTTTGAAAGGCCACTCAAAACACACACAAACCTAAAAAGCCACAACACATGGTCACAAGCTGGTTTATAGAGACATTTATGCTTCTGTAAAACACCCCCCACAATATTTAAAGTGGTTTTGTTCAGATCAGTTTGACCTTTCTCAGTGCCTTACCCTCTCTGTTCTGTGCCTCAGTTTCCTCCACTTGAGCTGAAAGGCCTACACAAGTGAAGTACCCTCATGAGTAAGCTCTCTGGGCCTCACAGCCTCGAGCTATTTTGTTCTATACGCTTGCTGTCAGAGTCCAGAACACCAGCAAGATTCCTTGCCAGGGACACAGGAGTGTCACAGTAATTCTGATGTTGAATACAGCATTCTTGGATGTGGATTCAGGGTAGGTTTATTGCAGGTTTTCAAACACAGATCTCTCTATCTTTTCCTGACACATCCATTAGCAATAACTGGGTAAGAGGAACAAGCTCACTGTCCATTAAATTCATATTGGAAGCACTTAATGAAACCAATAGCAGAGAAACAAAACTACACCAAACATTTCCCAGAACACTCTACTTGAGACATCTCAGCAATCTACATTTTCTCCCCCTACAGAGCTTGACACCTCCTCTGGAAGTTAGACCTCTTATGGGTTTCTGCAACATGGGTTAACCTTGTTAGGTCCACATCTGAAAGCAACCTTGAGAGCAGAAGGACCAAGGAATTACTAGTTCATGCACTATGACACCTTTCAAAGAGAAATAAAACAAGTCTTTGTAAGCCTACACTGAACATAAAGGATTTACTTACTTGCTGAGGTCAACACAACATTTTGCAAGCAGGTATTTACATTGTGGGGTAGTACAGCTGTGTCCCTTTAGGAGCCTGTATGCTTTATAGGCCTTTCCTGAGCGGTAGTAACACGTTGCCAGTAAAAACAGTGCTTCTTCTGAATGTACTACAAAAGAAAAGAAAAAAAAATAATCAGTTGGGTATTTACCACTTGGACACAAGAAATTTGGGATCTGGAGGTAAAAGCCAGCTAGGAACAAGATACCAGAACACGAGTATTTGTATTAGAGAAACTCCCTACTGAACGAAGGGCATCTCTTTATTTGTTGGCATATAACAAACTTCCACCACACCAACTCTCACTGTTGTAAGAGAACTTTGATCCTTCTGGCTACCCAATCTCAATAACTGATAAGCCAGCTTGTTAAAATGACAGCAAGCCAAGCAAAGTTGTTATTCCTAGTAGAACAGATGTACTTTAACAACTCACTGGCCACACCAGACTTGACTCTGAGTAGCATCACACTACTAGTAACACTGCACTAACTAGCTTAAGCAGGGCACAAACCCAGGCCCAACAAGGGCTGTTAGGCAGCAGAAGAACCTTCAGAAGGAAGATCTATTTCAGCCTGCAGTCTGCTGCAAAAGAGTGATTCTCTTTGTTTCTGCATCCTCAGCAGTTACCTTCAACTCAGCATTTCCCTGCACCTCTCAGTGTGCTGCATCCAGGGGAGATATGCCATCTCTAAAACACTAAGCCCCTTATGCACACACAGATTACAAGGTTCCAGAATGCTCTACACAACACTCCACATTTAAGCACCAGATGGGAACCCCCAGATTTCATGGGTAGCGTCTTTATTTCTCAAAAATTTAGGTTTGTGCTTCTGTTATTAATGTGTTGAGGGCACACCAGGCAGACCACAGCAGAGTATTTCCTAACAAACACCAACATGAAGCAGGTTGCACAGTTTAATTCACATTAGACTCTCCAGTTGTTTAGCATGAGAAATTATATTTGGTTTATATTTCAGCTTAAGGGTTGTGGTGGGTTTTTCCATGTTGGTGATTAGGGGATAAAACCTTTCAAACTAGAGAAGCTGAACACCAGTAACAAGGAGCAAGAAATAAAGAAGAACAGAAAGCTTATCCGAAGTCATGGAAGAAAGTTAAGGAAGAGAGGGGCTAGAATACAAAACCACAATGCTTGGGGGACCCAGGGAAAGTACAGATTTATACTCGTGCAGCCTGCTCCCCAAGATCTGACAGTGTTACAACAGAGTAACAAAGAACAAGGCTAGCAGGAGATACCTATTCCATGTGTTCTGATCCTTACTGTCTCCATCTTGCTACGCTTTTCTTTCATGATGTAAGATTATCTCTTTCAGCTAACACAGCAATCAAGATATGTGAACAGCATTATTAGCAAAGACAATGTGTGCTGCAGCTATCCTCAAATGCCCTTGGAATACATGCAATGCTTGAGGTTATTTAAAAAACCTGTCTCCCATTTGATACTGTACCACAGATCACTGAACACTTAAACACACAACTCTCAGTTTAACTTTTTAAGGAGGCTTTACTTGAAAATAACATTGCTGCCACCTTGATTTTCTACCATAATTGCAGGGCATTCTTCTGCTTTCCCCAAGCAGAACATTAAACTTCATTATCGCCACAGCACGACCAAAACGAAGCAGGATTGGAGACTCAAAAATCTTAAATCAAAATTGGAGGGGACAAAAAAGCATCAATTTTAAATTTGCAAGGTACATACCTTCTGCATATAATCTTTCTGCAAGGAACACTGCATCGCGGTAAGCATAGTGGTTAAGTGCTTGCCATATAGCAGCCTGCAAGACAAGAAAATCATCTAAATTTAGAGAGAAGCTTTAAAAATGCAAATCATTAGCAAAACAAAATTGATCTTTGTCTTTTGACTGCAAGAGCTAGAGTCCCAAGAAGAATGGAGAAGGATAAACATACAGGCCAAGTTTTAGTTGTTTCAACTATTAGTAAGGAGACTTAAATAAACCAAAAGGACTTTGCACTGCAGTCACCACCCAGCCTAAGAACAGGACTAGAAACCCCATCAGCATCTGCAAGTCTCAATACAAGACTGCTGTTGAGGAAGCACGGTAGGTACACAGTGTCTTCCTTGAAGAGGTGTAAGTGTTCCCTTAGGAGCCAAGATGAATCGATCCCCTGATTTTTGTTGCTGTATTTTGTTTGGGTCTTTGCTCAGCTGCCACCTCTGCACCACCACTCATTCGGCTCGTGAGGCATCACACAAGGAATGCAATGCAAACGAGACAGACACGGTGATACATGCAGATATATATGAAGAGAACCTGCCTCTGCACTCTGCTCAGACCCATGCTTGGCCAAAACCAGCCACCTGATTAAGGATATGATCTTTTTTGAGAACACCACGCTCAGGAGTTTGGGACCATCTGTATTTGCACAGACTCAAAAGATGGGGCACAAACCAAGCGTGCAGGTGCCCCAACTGCACACACCATTACGGAAGCCGTCACCATTAGCTGAACTACAAGAGCTGTCCAGCTGAAGAACACAGCTGGGATACAGGGGCTTCACAACAAACACCACTCAGCCAGTTTTCTTCAGATCAGATTGAAGCTCATCGTTATCTATAAAAGGAGGAACAGGGTGGGGAAAATAATTCCCTTTAAGCTGTGTTCAGCCTTTCTCCCCTACACCGGCTACGAGCGGCAGCGAGGCTGCTTATCGGGGTCTGTGTGCTGAGGGTGGCAGGGCTGGTGTCCGGACTGCGGCTCCTTCCCATCTGGCAGTCCTGCTCAGCTTCCAAAGCCGTTTCCCAGCAGCAGCAAACAGCCATTTTGCAGTAGTTTTGTTATTACCAATACAAACATCTGAGCTTAGGCACTCAAACCGTTGCAGTCTAGTATTTCTCCACAATTCAACAGCAACCAAAGAGAAACAGAATTAGCTTCTGATACCCATCAGACACTCCCAAAACTAAATCTTCATCTTCCAGAGCCATAGAAATAGCTCCCTGTAACACTGTTCCCAGTAGGAAAGGCAAGCATAAATTTCCTCTAAAAAACCATCCAAACATCACAAAGTTACATGTACCATATGCTACTTCTAACACAAACTTGACAAACTCAGGGTGTGAAAAATGTGCGAGTTCTCTTCACGGGAAGCCTACACAGCCTTCATGAACAGCACACACCAGCGCCTCCAATTACTATAGAGATATTATACACAAACCCTCTACAGAGATACTATTTTCTCTCTATCAGTAGGTCCCAACAAAATACTTAAAAACTCAACAGGTACTTTGAAGCTCGTGTGAAAATATTTAAAAACATATTCTCTTAGTTTGCTTATTAGAATACAAACACCTTATTATTTCTCTCTGGCTGTACTCCACACTCCAGATAAGGCAGGCTCTGGCTGAAGTTTAGGGATTACTCCCTTTTACCTTGAAAAGCTCCAAGGCTGTACATTGTTCTGTGCACGGCAGACAGCGCAGCACGAAGAGTACAAGACAGAAGGAAGGGGTTAAAGTCTTCCACACTATACCCAAGCTAGAGCAATCTAAGGTCTCCTTCTCCCTCCTGCCCTCAGCCTTCCTTTACCAAGTTTGGGGTGATGTTCAGATGAAGCTATCCAACTTGTGTCACCTTCAGGTTAAAAATACTGCTCTACAAGGATGTAACTCAGCATGCTTACAAAACAAAGGTGTGGGGGCAGCGGTGGTGAAATCAATGTCATCTGATTTCTCAAACAAGAGCAAATTGCCAGAAACAATCTTGCAAAAGGCTAAGAGAGGACAGAAGTGATTTTTTGCTATCCCACCACCACATTATAAAAGCTACACTAGATACTAGCTTAAATAACAATGGTTGCTGAGCAGAGTCCTGGTGAAAGCAAGATGTCAGCTGGCAGTATCCCTGTTATCTAATAATTGCCATTTTGCAATCTGATAGGTGCAAGCTGGACTCAAGCCTTCACCAGACAGATGCTGAGGACTGGATCCTCGAAGGGCAGAAGAGACAAGGAAGGTGACAGGGAACCAGACACACCCACACAGTCACAATTTTCTCTGAAAACAGATGTTTAAGCTACAACTGTCTCCAACTCTTGAAAAGGAAGATTTCTGTGCACCTTTTCAGAACCAAATTTTGGACAGAAACTTCAACTCTTAACAGAGCAGCAGTTCCCTTTGGGTAGCAGGAGGTCAATGCATCTATGCAGCATCACCAGCACATGACAATGGCTAAGCCACACCAGAAGAGTGGTCTGAAACAAAAGGCTTCGAGGGCATTTATCCAAGAAAAGCTATTTAGTCCCAGAAGACTTCAGAGCAGAACACAGTACCACCACAAATTCCATCCAAACGCAGTCTGGGTTTCCTCCTTATGGTGGTTACCAAATTCTACACAGAACCTGACAACAGAAGCCTGAAGAAGCCTCCTCAAGAGCATGCAAAGGAGCTGAGATACTTTGGTTGCAACATCTATTCTCAGAGCTACAAACATGGACCAAAGGGAAGGTTGAAGTGCTTGAACTGGTTTTTTTAAGCATGCTTGCAGCCTAGATGAACCTTCACTAGTCACTCATTTCAAATATGTATTAACTCACAAATGCAGAGTGAGAAAAAGGAATTCCAGAACTACCATACCAGCTGCAGCTCTGCACCAAAGCATTCTCAGAGAGAGAAGGAAAAGCCCACAACAAACCAGAATCAGACAGCTCCATCTTTCATCCAGAAAATCTTGCCCAAGCGGCCTTCGTATCTGAACCAAAGAGCTCTTGAAAGATAGGTGTTCTTTCCTGACAGTTATACAGCCTTGGAAATGATTTTCAATGCTTTATAGCCTATCGACAGGCTGAGCAGTTTCTGCAATGATTTCAGGCTTCACGGAAGAGTGTTTCCTGTGACAAGCTGTGCTACACTTACTAGTTACACAAACGCTTCCCAGGAAGCAATCAGGCATTGGTATTGCATGTTTTCAGCCATGACAGCAGCCTTGGAGCTCAAGTGGGTCACAGCAGATGATCACCTTGAAGAGATAAATTCCCAGGGAAATGTTTATTTTGTTTCCAAGATATTTTTCAGAAGTATTTGGAAGACATCCAGTCTGTTCCTCAGCACATGGGATACAAAGCTTTATGTTTGCACCCAAGAGTTTTCTGCTGTGCTTCCTGATGTGGTCAATTTAAGTCTGTTGTCTATGTAAAATAAACTTCTGGCACTTCTGCTCACCTTGAGGGATTAAAGAAGTTCGTGAAAATCTAATCAGTGAACAGGATGCCTTTTGGGACATTAATTTCATGTAATTAACAGCCAACATTTATAAGGCAACTTCCACACATAGATTCCGTTATGCAAAGTATAACAGATAAATATCACAACTGTAAAGATGAGTTTTTTCCTGGAATGCAAAGCCCTGTAGACATGTGCCAGGCTGTGAGAGAACAGACAAACAGGCAGGAGAAAAATCTCTGCAATGACAAAAATGAGAAGTAGGGTCAACTTTTCCAATCATGTCATTAAAAAAAAAATAATCAGAAGAACAGAGTAAGTGCACAGACTCCAGCTAAAACAGGAATTCAGGAATGCAACCAACTTCACCCAGATGTTTACTGCAAAACTGAGACCACTCACTGGACACGTTCCACTGGTGAGAAGACAACCAGGAGCTGGTTTGGAGAGGCCCTGAAGTACCAATCTCTACACCACTGCTCACAGCCACGGCACGAAGAGGACTTTGAGCTACACCAGCAGATCCTGACACAACTCAAATGTTGACCCCATTTTGGATGATGCACTGGTGGTTTCCCTACCATCAGAAGGAACGATACAGCCAAGGCCACAACAAATAACAAACCCTAAACTCGCAGTGTTCCTGCAGCAAAGCCAACAGAGGTAGAGCCACTGACAAAGGAATTATTTGGCATTTGAAAGCGAGTGGAATCTAAATAGATACATTAAATGTAGCAAGTGTCGTCAAAGCATCCAAACCAGTAAGAGCTCAGGAATGGAGAATGACATCAGGGAGTCTTTACCCTTCTGAAAAATGAAAGCAAGACTACATTTCCATCAGGGAACTCTCAGAATAACAAGTATTTTCCACTTGGTTAGTCTAATTAGCACAGTACCGGAAACATTCAATATAGTTTCCTGCCAGTCACCCTGCAATGCATTCTTGCTTACTGCTCTAGTGCAATCCCATGCTTTCCTAGAACACCAAACTGGTGCAAAACACTACTCCAGCTCCAAGGGTAACAGCAGTGGCCTAAGTGCGACCGCTGCAGAAGGGGCACCAGGTGGCCAAAAGCATTTCCAGCAACGAACTGACCTCACTCAGAGCAGGTGAGTAGAAGGGTGGCATCAAGGACACAAACTCCTGCTCTACAAGCATGCCACCATCTTGCACAGACAGGGTCAAATCAGCAGGGTGGTCTTCCACAGGAGAATCTTTCTTTCCTTCCCACTTTTCATTAAAGGCAAAGAGGAAAGCCAGAAGCAAGAATTCTCACTGCATTTGCTACGGAACACAATCACTTACGGGGAGAGGTTCCTAGCATAAATAGAAAAAACAGCCCACCCTGATAAAAAGCTAAAAATTAAAAAAAAATTAAAAAAATTAATAAATCCTCTGATTAATGAAGATTACAAAAAAGTTCGAGTAATGGGCATACAGGAAAGGTGAAAAGAAGGAACTCTTAATCCTGTGAGCCCTGCCTGATGGATGGTGAGATTGAGAACAAGAGCAGGAAGCCCACCAAGGTAGCTACGGTGAGACTAAAACATGGTAGAAACCCTAAATTTACATTATTCTCTCTCCTAGGTCTCCAGCCGATCTAAAGATTCCTCAGGAAGGAGGAACGTCCTTCACCTGCGAGACACGTAGAGCCGAGCACGCCGTGAGCATTTAAAAACGAAAAAGCAGCAAATGCAGAAAGGTAAACGAGATGGAGAGAGGCATCAACAGGTCTCCCAGGGGAGCTCCGGGGGGATCCGAAAGGGCCTTTTCTCGAAGCCGACTCGGCCGTGGTACCACCGGAGCCCGGCACCTCCTGCGGGCAGGCCGGCTGCCCCCGGGCGGGTGCCCGAAAGGGGCAGAACGGCCGAGGGCAGCTCGTCCCAGAGACGCAGGGGATGGGGAAGGGGCGTACGAAGGAGCGAGGAAGCCCAGCAGCCCCGCAGGCTCCCAGCCAGGAGGGCGGAGGAGCCCGGGCTGGCGGCGGAGAGCGGCCGGAGCGCCCTGCGGGCCGGGCCCGCTCCCACCGGCGGAGGGGACCGCCGGGGCCGCAGCCCCC
>VZTU01005860.1:172716-213536 GCA_013400835.1 Zapornia atra | reverse complement strand
GGCCTTGGGGCCTGACCGCGGCGGCGAGCCCGAGCCGCCCAGGGGTCGGTACCTGGACGGGTTCCTGCAGCACCGTCATCCTGCTCTCCCCGGCCTCCGCCTCCTCCTCTCCGAGCCCGGAGCAGGGCGGCCCCGGCCCCGCCTCAGTGCGCGTCCCGGCAGCGGCGCGGCCCAGCCCGGCCCCTGCTCATTTAAACTCCCAGCAACCGTTACCGGGGCAGGCGCCCGGGAGGGAAGGAACGAGGCCGGCCGAGTGCCGAGTCTACCCGAAGCTGGCGACGGAAACACCCGAACCGCCTGCCGGAAATACCCGAAGCTCCAGGCGGAAAGAGCCGAGCGCCGACGGAAAACAGCTGGGAAAGCTCCCCTCCCCAGGCAGCCAGACGGAAGCACCTCGGCTGACGGAACCGCCCGAGCGAGGCCGGAGATTGCCGAGCAGAGCCGAGCGGGGCGGGAGGTGGCCGGTCGATGCCCCCGAGCAGTGACACGGCAGCCGGGTCCAGCTCGGCTGAGGGGAGGACGCGGGGCCGCGCAGGGAGGACGTTCTGTGCCTGCCGACGCGGCGGGCAGCTGCTGCCTCAGGCCCTTAGCGCGGGCGTCCGGCCCGGTGGGTACGGTGACGGAAGGGCCCGGCCCTCAGCACCTCTGCGTCCGTGCGAGGCCGAGCCTTGCACTTCGTACCCAGCGCTGGGCTGCGGGGCGTGCAGCCTTGGCGGCCTGCGGGGCGGGCCCAGCCGCGGCTGCGGGGCTTCGGCCGGGGCTTCCCTTGCCTCCCGTCCCGCTGCGGGGCGGCAGCGCGGCGCGGGGCCTGTCCCCGTCATTGCCCGGGAGTCCCGAGGTGCGCTGCTGGCTCTGCGCAGGGAGGTGGGAGCCAGGGGCAGGCCGGGCCGCCGGGCCGGGCGCCGCTTGGCTCAGCTGGCAGGTGCCAGTTCGTCTGGCATCGCCTCTCACGGGCGCTGGGCCTTGCCCAAAAGGCTGGAATAAAGATGCACAACTAAACTTCAGTTCGTTAAAAGTACCGATCTATCAATAGCTGCTCGGGACGAGCAGAGGCCGATCCCCAGTCCCCTCTGCCGGGTTCCTGTAACAGACCCCCACGTAACCCCACGCTCATGGCTCCGGCTGACACAGTTCGCGCTTGAGCTCAGCTGCCTGGAGGGCTTGCTTCATGGTTAGAAGAGCTGCTGAGGGCTCTCTGAGCCTTTCCTGAAAATTTTAGACTAATGGGATATTAGGGCACTGGGTTTTTTTGGTGAGAGGGACCTGGGGGTCCTGGGGGGCAGCAGGGTGACCATGACCTGTAACATGAGGGTTACATGACCTTGTGTTCAAGGCCAATGGCATCCTGGGGTGTATTAGAAGGGGCATGGTTAGGAGGTCAAGAGAGGTCCTTCTCCCCCTCTGCTTTGCCCTGGTGAGATCATACCTGGAATATTGTGTCCAGTTCTTGGCCCCTCAGCTCAAGAAGAATATGGAACTCCTGGAAACAGTCCAGTGCAGAGGCTGAGGGAGCTGGGCCTCTTTAGCCTGGAGAAGAGGAGACTGAGGGGTGGCTTTATTAATGTTTATAAACACATAAAGGGTGAGGGTTAGGGTTCACTCTAAGGGTGTCAAGGGGCAGTGGGTGCAGCTGGAGCAGAGCAAGTTCCATGTGAATATAAGGAGGAAGCTTTTCCCTGTGAGGGTGACAGAGCCCTGGGACAGGCTGCCCAGAGAGCTTGTGGAGACTCCTCCAGAGACATTCAAACTCTCCTGGATGTGTTCCAGTGTGATTTAGCCTGGGTGATGCTGCTCTGGCAGGGGGTGGGACTAGATGAGCTTTTGAGGTCCCTTCCAACTCCCGACGTTCTGTGACCCCGTGATCCTGGCACTGCCTGATGTGCTGCTGGGCACCACAGAGCACACATGGGATCCAGGGGCTGCACCTGTAACACGAGAATAAAAGCTGCGTGCCTGGTGCTTGAGTTGGAAAGCTGCATGTGGGGCAGCAGGGCTTGGCCTGCCTGCTTCCCCGCTCTCCTTCCACATCTCCCCACACTGGGGAAAAGCATATTTACGAGTTGGTTATCGCTCCAGTAAATCTGCAGGTGTTAGCTTTCAGGGTGTGAGCAGGTTGGCACAGGCAAGGTGAAGCTTCCTTCAGTCCATGACCTGAGACAAGTAGCAGAATGAGTCACGGGGCAGTGCTTTCCCCCTGGGATGGATACCTAGCTCGCTATGGGGTGGACTGAAGTAACTTTGCTGAACAAAATGATACAGGGAAGTGTCTGTCTTCCCTAAAGGCCTTTGACCTCAGATGGTGGTGGTGATGTGGGCGTACATGCACTGAGGGAGCTTTCCAAGGAGCATAGGCCATACTCCTCATCCTCATCCCGATCTCGCTGCCCTCCTGCCAGGGGTTGATAACGCCTCAGGATGAAAGCTGGCTCCATCTGTCTTCCATTTCACAGAGCACAGTGCTTACTCTCCTGACATCCAGACCATCTTTGGTATGAGTCTCTCTCTTATCGCAGCCTGAGGAGATACAGCCGTAGGCATTCCTTAGAGTGGGGGGTTATTTTTACCCCCCCTCAGATCCAGGGGACTCTAAGCAAAGCATCCAAACTATAAAAGGAGAGTGTGTTGACTGTTGTCCTGGTTTGTAGAGCCTCCTCCAGGCCTGATGTGCAGTCCTGCCTGTGGGGTCACTCGCTGGTGTCCGTCCAGAGATGCTCTTTATAAATACCTGTATGCTAACACCACCTGCTCCTCAGGATCCTCAGCCTTTCCAGAGGAGGGGGCAGGGCACGGAGGCACACGTAGAGGTATAGAGGAACATACTGTACCTGTTCAAGGGCATCACTCCAACCTGCTTCAGTACAAATCAACTCTGCTTTACCCTAAAGAGACAGAACAGGCCCCCCAAGTGATGGGTGGCTGGCTGTTACCCCGAGGGTGCTTCAAAGGCTGGATTTCACAACCCCCCCATATTTTTTTTTCTAGCTCTATCATTTTACACCCCTCCCTTTCTGTCTGTCTCTTTGCAAGAGTCTCTTTGCTTTTAATTTGCAGTGTCATTCCTGTCTACGAAGGAGGTGGAGGCTCAAATACAAGGGTTGTACACTGCGTATAGGAGTGAGAGTGCAGCCTCTTGGCTTGCCAGGGCAGGAATATCACAGCTAGTGTGGCCCCCAGTCTCTGTTGCGGATTTCCTCTGCAAGTTCAGGCAGGTCCCCCACCTCTCCTCTGCTCCTTTCCTCTCTGCAACAGCACGTTCCTCTGCGGGAGCCAATGCCACGTCGGTGGCAAGGGCAAACGTGACCCTGGAGTGAGCATGCAGCAAGCAGCGTCCTTCCTCACCTTGTCACCACGGTCCTTTGACAGGCTAAAACACAGACAGCACATTAAAGACACGAGATGCCCACATTCTCCCTGGTGGAAGCTGGAGAAATACCACAGGCAGAAGCTAAAAATCATGTCTGTAAACAGCTTATGTTGCTCTTTATGAGCGTTTGAATCAAGCAGTGGGAATTGCAAGCAGCTGTTAGTCAGTCACTGCACAGAAAGGAGCAGGAGGCAGCTGAGAGCAGCCCCATCAGAGCAAAACGCCTTCAGTCGCTCCTCAGAGTCACGCAGCCAGGACGTGGCAGTGAGAGCAGATCAAAGGAGAGCGGTTTCTGCTCCCGGGTGCTCTGCTGGTGGGAGGGCTGGGTTCTCTGGCATGAATTATTCACCACTTTCTAATGGTGTTATGATGATTTCTTTTGCAGGTAGGAAGAGGGAGAGGGGCAGCAGTTTGAGTCTCTCAGCCCCCAGACAGCTTCTGGCTGCGGATACGACGTCTGCCTGGAGAGGAACCCTCCAAGGAGCCCTGTCCTGGCTGGGCTCCACCCCAGGAAGGGCACCCCAGGGACCTGCCCTCCTGTGCCATGAGGGTGGAGGTAGGACCTGGCCCAGAAATACCTGTCACTTCCCCTTTTTCCTTCCCCCTTGTTGATTCATCAGGATTCAACTGCCTGGAAACCACTTTTCAAACTAGACTTTTGGAACTGTCAATAATAGAGAAAAAAAGAAAGTCTTTAATGTTTTCTCTGACGTTTTGTGTTTTTCCAAGGGTCCCTGTCCTTTTTTGGCCAGGACAGAGAGCGTGCTGATGAAGGAGAGGTGCCTGCTGGTCTCTCCTGTGGCAGGGACAGTGGCAGGGCCAAGCAGGTCCCTCTGCTTCATCGTGCAGTTCAGCCTGGACCTGAATGGAATGCTCATGGGGCAGCACAGTGTTGGGTGGATGTGGTACCGGTTCCCAAAAGGGCATGTTTTAGGGCAGAGAGGAGGTGTAGAACCTCCCAAGAGCAGGGGGTTTGATACAGCCTGTCCCTCATGCTCACATCACTACAGGCCCACCTACCTCCATCAGCAAGATGTGGCCAGACTGCAGCCCAGCCCCTGGCCCCCACTGAGGGTGGGGTGATGAACAAAGACCCTCAGCCCCAAGGCTGAACTCCTACCTCACATCTAGCACTTGTACAACCTGCCTCCCCTGCTCCGTGGGAGCATCCTGCCATCTGCACCAACTGCAGGTGGAGACCGAGGGGTCTCCATCAACCACAGCGAGTAGCCCGAAGCCAAAGCAGATACACCATTTAAGGGAGGAAAGAATGAAATTTAATGACCCAAAAGCAAATAACTTAAGGTTTAAAACCAGGCTGCAGATGTCTCGTTGTGTGGGGGGTCCTGGGCACACACACACAGAGGCCAACTGGAGCCAAAACGTCTCTGCAGATGTGTGACATCCAGGGAGGAAGGGACATGGGTGGAGGAACCTCCCTGTTCGTGGTGCTCACATGGGTTCAAACCTTCCCAAGAGCCTGGGAGACAAACATGAGAGGGCTTAACACAATGAATCTTGAGATCAATCCCTCTCAGATGGCGCTGGCCATAACTCCACACCACTGAAATACCCCAGTGCTCCATGCAGATCGTTTTGGGGGGGGTTGCATCTCCCTGGCAGCATTTGCCACCTGTATTGCTGAGCCAATGGCCAGGAACTGGAGAGAAACAGATTAAAACCAAGATAAGCCAATATTCAAAGTTCAGAGCTCTGTCTGTCTCTGTTTTAACCTTCTGATGCTTAAAGAGATTTGTAGAGGGAGGAAAAATAATGTTTAATTTGTGTATTTAGTGGTATTGGAAGGTCTTTGTTTTGTCCCACCCTTCAGCTATTGATACCCATTGATCAGATCCCCTCTCAGGCTTCTTCTCTCCAGGCTGAACAGCCCCAGCTCACTCAGCCTTTCCTCACAGGGGAGATGCTCCAGGCCCTTCATCATCTCCGTAGCTCCTCTGGACTCTCTCCAGGAGATCCCTGTCTTTTTTACACCAGGGAGCCCAGAACTGGAATGTTTAAGAGTTGAGATAACAAACCCATAAGAAACCAGCAGGGCAGCCTGGGCCAGCTCTTATTAATGTGGATTTTCTTTGAGATTGAATAGATTTCAGAGGGATATTTTCCTTAAAAGAAACTTGTTTCCCTGTTTTCCTCAGGCAGACTTTGAGGAACACAAAGAGCCTTAGCAGGCAGCAATGGCACCACCTTGTCCATGTTCTTTCTAATGTTAGTGGGAACGTTGCTGTTTCTCAGTTCAGAACTGTCCTTGCTCAGTACTTGGCATTCTCTCAGCCTTCACTACTGCAGGGTTTTAAACACTTATTTTCACTGGCTGCTGTTCGATGACCTGAGCTCCTGGTGGGTTAGGAAACCTCTCACCATAAACCACACCAACCTCTGTGTTTCCCAGCAGAGAAGGGACACAATTAACCACACAGGAGCGACAGGCCTGGGCTGGTGCTGCCCTGGTGTATTTGAAATGGACACGAGTCACAAATGAGGTTACTACACATGCAGCGTTTGGGGCTTGCAGAGCTGGGGTTGGTCCTGTGTCCTTAGTCCACTGCAGGGGTGCTTCTGGGGGTTGGGTTTTGGTTCTTCTGCCCCTGGCTGTTACAGGCAGGGCCTCCAATTTCAGAGCAAGCAGCAGGAGACCCTGATAAGCTCACCTGAAGTTTCTCCTGTCAGCCAGACATGATGTGCTTGACAAAAGCTGAGGAGAAAATGAGAAATGAGAGTGTGAGAGGTGAAAGCATGGTGTGAGCACTGGGGGGGTGGGCAGAGAGGCAGCAGGGGTACCCCCAGCCCGGAGCACCCCAGGCATGAAGGGGACATGCTCTGCCAAGACTGAGATTTCTCCTTCTGTTCCCACCATATGGCTGCAAGCCCAAACCTGCTTAGTGACACCAAACCCCTCCTGGAGGTGAGCTGGTACCACGATCCCCAGTTTTCTGAGGCCAAGGGAAATGGGTCCCCTCTTTTCCTCAATGCTCTCCAATTTTAGAGGTCCCCAGATTTAACCATCCCCTATTCCAGATTTTCACTGTCTTGGAGCCACGAGCGATCTGGGTCTCCAAATGTTCCCAATTAGCCTCTGCTGTGAAAGACACTGGCTTTGTTTATATTTGATAGCTTAGAACAAACCAGTGCCAAAACTGGGGATAAACTAGTCCCAAAACCCTTGGAAACATGCTGCCTTCAGCTCCTTTTACTGGAACTCCCTGGCACAACCACCTCGTTCCCACCCCAGCTGATACATCTCACAGCTCTACTTGGAGAGGCTTTGAAAGGTGGTCCACACCTCCCTCTCAGTGATCCCCAGTGTCCTCTCAGAGGACACGTTTTGCACCCTAAGACAAGACAACCCTGTCTGAGGTGGCCCTGATGGGAATCTCGTGCTCCTACCTTCATAGTTGATACAGCCATTGGCATCTTCTTGCCCGGCCATCAGCTGCTCCACCTCACTTTCCGTCATCTTCTCCCCTGGAGAAGGAGGATGGAGAGGTGAGGTGAGGGGCTCCCAGCCTGCCAGGGCCTCCCTGCCCTTCTCCCAGAGAGCCAAAGCCACCAGAGGAAGGAAAACAGGATTAAAAAGGGGCCCTTCACTCCCACACAAGCCCAGGAGCAGCAGAGCAGAAAGGGTCTCCAACACGTGAGACCACCCACCTAACCCGGGCCCTTTGCCCAGAAAGAGCTGGGGGCCGTGTTGCCCCCTCCCCAGGCCCAGCCCGTACCCAGTGTGACCAGCACGTGGCGCAGCTCGGCCCCCATCACCATGCCGTTGCCCTCCTTGTCGAAGACACGCAGCCCCTCCACAAAGTCCTCCAAGGTGCCCTGCTCCTTGCTGCGGGTGAAGTGCTGCAGGATGGGGAGGAAGGTCTCGAAGTCCAGCATCTTTGTGTTCATTTCTGGAAGGAGAGGAGGAGACAGGGTCAGGCGCATTAGGCTGAAGTCAGCCTCTGAGGACCTGCTGCTTAACCTTCCTGGTCTCATTTCCATCTGAATACAGAGGAGAGACCCCCCCAAGGTGGTGGGACCATTACTGTGTCATACTTGAGATGGGACAAGCCACCTAGGGATTGCACACCAACCCTGGAAGCCAAAAATTAAACCCAGGAGGTAGGTCCTTGGTCACCAAGGCACTGTGGCTGCACTGGGACTGCTCCGGTTGCACCAGTTTACACCAGCTCAGGATATGCTCTGCTAAGCATCAGTTGCCACCATCGCTGGGTGTGGGCAGCCTGTCCCTTACGCCAGCCCCAGTATGGGGAAGGGAATGAAGGAATTAGGCAGGAATGACACCTTGGTGTGTCACTTCCTTCCCAGGGGAATTCCTTCATCTCCCAGGGTTCTTCCTACAGGACACGTAACCCTTCACTAGGCAGCATGGGAATTGCTTGTCCCACCCTGTCCCTGCTGCCCCAGTCACCTTCTGGTCTGGGCTTGCCCAGCACCTTCAGGACCTCTGCGTTGGTGGGGTTGTGGCCGAGCGCCCGCAGGACATCCCCGCACTGCGTGTAGCTGATCTGCATGGCTCCCGTGGGCGTCCGGTCAAACAGGCTGAAGGCTTCTTTGAACTCTGCAGGGAAGAGGAGTTTGGATGGCCCCTGTCACGCTGGCCCCTTTCCCCCCGCCCCCCCTGAGTGGGTCCTGCCTGGCAGGCAGGGAAAGGGTAGACACGTGCTGTGCGTGGCCAGTGCCCTCTCTACCAGGGCAGGCAGCCCTGGAGCCACTGGCCACTGAAGGTTGCCAGACTCCTTCAACCAGTTGCTCAGCTTCTGGAGCAGGTTTTGTCACCTGTTGGGAGCTGGCTGGATGAATCCTGCTGGGATTATTCCGGCACCACCTTGTCCTGGCAGCACCAGGTGTGTGCAGGCTGCTATTTCTGCTGCAGAACATCCCCTTTCGCTCTTCTCCTTTGTGACTTGGGCCTCCTGGAGACTCCTCCCCTGCACCCCATGACACCTCAACACCCCGTTTGCTCCAGTGGCATCCCCCTGGCCCAGCCAGGCACTGAGTTTCTTGTCCATGGCACTAATGAATTCTAGGTTCTGGTCCATCTTCATGGTACCCAGCAATAGCTCACTCGAAGTGGACCTGCTGCTCTTCCTGCTGCTGGGTGGGATGAAATGATCACGGTCTCCGTGTGGTGATGAAGATGTCATGGTCTGGTGGGAATCCTTGCCCAGAGCTTTGGGTTTGCTCCATTTTCTACTTGGCATCATTATATCTTCTGTGAAGCTTCACCATCCCCTGAACCTGTCCCACAACGTCCGTGCTGGGTCCCTGTAGTTCTGTCCATGGTCCTCCCAGCACCTTGGGGTGCTGCTGTTATCCCACTTGACCTCACTAAAGCTCCATCTCTGCAGGGGAGGTCCCTCTGCCTGGCTCTAGGGGGATCCAGGGAGCAGCATCACGGCTCAGTGAGGGTGCTCAGTGATGCCCACTCCTGACTGCCGGGACCCGCGGGCACGTGGCACATGCTCCGGGGCATCACTGCAGGTTGAACCCATTTTAACTCACTCAGCTTTCCCCTGGCTCTTTTCTCCTTCCCAAGCTGGTCTGGGGGCTGACCCCAGGATACAGGGTGTCCTCCCCCTGTATTCTCACCAGGATCTGCCCTCAGATCTTACCCCTTCCCTGGGCTGTCACGGCATGAAAACCACCCACAGAGAGATGAGAAATCCCAGTTCCAGCTGGGAATGGGGCTGTCCTTGCATCGCCAGAGGCTGCTCTAATCCCAGCCTTGGGACCAGGCTGCCTCTCTCACCATGAATGGAAAAATACCTTTTCCCCCCTGCCAGACCCTGGAGCTGGGATTATCCCTCAGCTGGGGCACCGGCCTGAGGAGCTGGATCCCTTCATTGCTCCTGACAGCCCGGCGGTGCCGTCTCAGCTAAATCCCTGCACTGGCTCCCACTCCTCTCCAGCACTGCTCCCTTCTCTGTCTCTTCCTCCCAGCACTCTTCCTCCTCTCCTTCCCAGCCTGAGGCTGGCTGGGGACATGACTCTGGTGTCATTTGTCCCATCTGCTGGAAACCTCACGAGATTGTCCTGGAGGATGAGCAGCGTGTCGGGGGAATGAGATCCCTGGATCCAGCTGAGCTCTCCTCCAGGATGGGGTTTGATGTGTGGGGCTTCGGCTCGCACGTCTGCTGGGGAAAACTACCTGGGAAAAGCACCCCCTGTTTCTAATGCCACCTCTGGGAGAGGATGGAGTCAGCACTCACCTTCGATCTGCTCCGCAGTGAACTCGATCTGTCGGGAGAAGAGAACATAACCGGTCATGAGGGCTGTGGTACTGCGGGGCAGCAAAGGGGCTCAACCCCCCATCTGACACCCCCCCCCAGCCTGCTCGGGGCAGAGGACTGTAGCTGTGCCGCGTCCGGCTGTGCCGTGCCCGGGAGTGCTCCTGCCCCTGGGGAGAGCACAGCCAGAGCAGCACAGCAGGCAAGGGGTGGGGAGTGGGCAGGCAGCAGGGATGCTCAGACCACGGATGGGGCCGTTTCAGGTGGGAGGAATGTTGTTTCCAGGCTTGACCCCCAGTTCAAGTGATTAAACAGCCTCTGTGCTGAACCCGCTATTAACGGCTCTCCTGGCAAAGCTCTGGCTTAAAACAGAACCGTATCCTGGGGAATCGAGGGGAAAATGAGCTCCCTTCACACAGGGGAAGACAACACAGGGGGCAAAATACTTTAGGATGGGGAGAGTGGGTGGCAGAAAAGGTTTTTAATGCTGCTGGGGCCCCAAGACAGCTCTGCCAGGGACCGTGGGTGAACACTGTGGCTGGAGCTCTGGGCAGCAGCGTCCGGGTGCAAGAGCGAAGCAGTTTCCTTGGGCGAGGGCTGGATGGGGGAAGATGGAAACATCCCCCCACCCCATGAGGAGAGCATCCCTCCCAGCCCGCTGCATCAGCGCGGTCTGATGCTTCTCCCCTCCCAACCCTGACTCTCAGCCTGGCCGACACGTTTGCGTCACGCGCTGCATCGCCCGCGCCTGGCGGGTGACAGGGCACGAAGGGCGACGGTGACGCCCTGGCTCCTCACTCACCTTCACGCTCCGGGGATCGAAGGCAGGCTCCCTGGGTGGCTCTGGGGCTGGAGCTGCCTTGGCTGCCTCCTTCTTGGGGTCGGGTTTCTTGAGCGGCATGGCTCTGGCTGTGCGCAGAGGTGCAGGGATGAGCCCTGCCGCTCAGCGAGGAAACCCAACGGAGAGATGAAAGGCACAGCCGGCGCCTTCCCTTATATACGGAGCCCTGTCCTCACCCCGGAGAGGCCGGCCAGCTGCTGCAGCAACTGCTGCTTACTATAAAAGGAAGAAAACTCAAACGAGAGGGGCCCCAACTCGACAATTGCCCATTGTCATCGATTCCCGGCGCGGCAAAGCCACCAGCCGCATCCCCCTCCCCTCCCTGCAAAGAGGGGAACGTCTCCCCCTCCAGCACCTGCACCGGGTGGGCTGCACGGGGGCCGCTTGCTGAAAACCTGACCGCCAGCAGCCCACCAGCCGCTGCCATACCCCCGGGGAGAAGCGTGCCTGTTTGCAGGCAGGCCTGCAAGGGCCACGGCGGCAGCGGCCTTGTTCAGAGGGGGTTTAGAAGCGCTGCTTTCAGAGGAGCTGTGTCCCCTCAGAGCGATCCCCTCGGCCTCGTGCTCGGAGCTTTGTTCTGGTCTCTCCCCAGGGCTCAGACTGTGCCCTGGGAAGGGCCGCGCTGTGCTGGGGGTGAGAAGCTGTGCTCACCTCTGCCGGGATGGCGAGCGGCAGCGTTAGTGACGGGCATATCGGCTTGGGATTGGCATCATCGGCCCTGAGCTGGTGCTCCCGCAGCCCCCAGAGCCCGCCGGGCACAAACAGCTGGCAGGGTGGTCCTGGCACCTTCGGTACGGGAGCTATTGCTGGCTGGGCAGCGTTTTGGAAGGTGGGTGGTGGTGGACCCTCCAAGTGACCTAAGGTACTGTTAGGACTGTTCCCTTGGCTGGGCAGGCCCTGAGTCCCGGGTTTGGGTGCTCTGAGAGGGCTGTGGAGGGAGGTTTCGGGCCAGGAATGTCTTCCAGCTCCCCGCCAGCCATGGGAAGGCTTTTCTGGGGGATGCTCCTGCTCTCACCCGCCTCTCCCAACTGTTTGAAGACTGGCAGAAGAGACAGAAGAAGCCAATGAGGTCCATCACCCCTGAGAACTGGGCTCGAGGGTTACACTGAGACACCCTAAGCTTAAATATGAATAAATCTGGTGCCAGATTGCGCCAGGTCACAGGAGGAGGAACCCCCATCACTGGTTTGCACTGGAGTCTGAGACCTGGTGTTTTGGTAACAGAAATAAATAGCCCAAACTTATTAACGGCAGCTGATGGCATCTGCTCTGCTGTGGAGATGCTCCTTGGCCTCGTTTGTCCAGCCAGGGCTGCAGGGATGGTTTCAAACCAGGTGGGATGGGGAAGGATCCTGGGAGATGCTGCTACTCCTGGTGTGAGAGCTGCTCAGTGCTGAGGCTGAGCCCCCACACCGGTACCGGCGTACCCCCGGCACACCTGTGTATGTGCTGTTACACTTGTGTTTGGTGGTTGAGTCGGGCCGGTTCGGGTCGTGGTGTATCACAGCAGCTCAGGTTGGTGTGACCAGGGAGGTCTCATCCTGCTGCCTCGGAGCTGCTGCAGGGCTGAGGGATGGGAACGTGGGTTGTCATCAACCCAGCCCTCTGCCCAAGAGCCCCCAGCCGCTTCCCTACCGGGACACTGCTCGGGCTGGGGGCTGAGCCGCTGCCAGCCGGGTTATAGAGGCCTTTTGGGAGGAGGCAGCAGCCGCAAACTGCTGGGAAATTGCCTGTCTGCTGTCATCTCAGGATCGCTAGCGTGGGTTCAGGAAGCTGAGGGGGCTGGATGATGGGGCTGGGTGGGTGTTGTTTGCAGTGATTGCTTTCCAGATCTCTGTAATATAGCGAGTAATTTAGAAAAAAAAACCCCAAACTCTGAAACAAAACAACAAAAAAAGCCCACCAACGTGTTTTGCTAACTGTGAACTCAGAGCCTGGGTCAGATTTCTCCTGCAGCAGGAATCAAATTGCCCCTGCGCTTTGCTACCTCCCCCTCAGCCAGCATCCATCCCTCCAGCACCCGTCCAACCCCAAAATAACCTCACCTTAACCCTGTCCTCGCTCCCCAGCAGCTGCTGGGTCTGAAATCATCACCCAGAAGAATCCTCCAGAAAAACATCAGTCCTGCAATTTAACCACTTCACCCTCCTCCTGCCCCGTGCAGCAGCGCAGCATCCCCAGAGCAGGGGAAGGAGCTCTGCTGGGCTGGTGTCAGCACCCACACCATGGTGGTGGCTAAATTGGGCTGGGGAGATGGGCAGCTGCCAAAGATGCTCCTAATCCCTCCCTGGGTTACAGCCGGTTGCGGGGAGAGCAGCGAGAGGCTGGTTTTTCTGTCTGCTTTAATCCGGGGGATGGATGGGGGCAGCAGCAGCACCCCCGGAGCGCTGGCATTTGGATTTGCTTTGCTGATCCAGCAGGAGCTGAGCAAAAGTCTGACCCTTTCTCCAGCAGCATCCAGGGCTCCTGGCTGGGACCTGGCTCAGCGCCCTGCCAGGAAAACCCTGCGGGAGGCTGTGGGGGCTCTGCCCTGCACAGGATTTTGCCCTGTGGAAGCAGAAGTAGCTGTACCCAGCTGGGGATTACATGGGCTGGGAGCCTGCTGCTCCCAGGGTTCGGCTCTGGGCTTCTGAATTTCATCCCATCCCATCCCATGGTGCTGGAGACAAGGACTCCCAGCTTTGTGCCCTGTTGCCCCAGGGGGATGCTCAGGCTGCTTGGGGGGGGTGCTCAAGCTGGTGGGGTGGTGGGAGCAAACAGGGCATCTGCTTCTTCCCAAAGGAAGGGGACAGCCCTGGGGTCTTCCTGAGGGGATGTAGGTGACAAGGGATGGATGGGGACAGTGTCAGCTGTGGTGGGACCAGCTCTGACCCACCAGCCTTACCGTTTTGGCTGTGCCCAGTCCCTGGTGCCAGGACTGTCTGTCCTGCCCAGGGTGCTGCTTTAGCCATCAGCAGCCCTCCACAGAGGGCTAACCAGAGCCCTGCTGTGAGGTCCTTTCCCAAAACAAGGGCGCAGAGGTGGCAGGGTGCAGGACAGATCCCAGCACGTCTCCCCAAAACACACCCCAACTCCAGGAGAAGGAAAAGGGTTAAACTGGCATTTGCCTGAAAGACATCCCATCTCCAGGAGCATCCCCCAAGGTGACGCTCATGCACTTGCACCTGCTGCCTCCCTACCTCCAGCCAGGTCGCTGGGGTTTTCCCCACTGTCCTTCAGCTCCTTGGGACCAGTTTGGGGCTGGAGGGGACTCAGCAGCACCGGGGTAGAGGGAGGATGCTTTGACAGCTGAAAAATGAACCACCAAGCAGAGAGAGAAGCTTCTGAAAAGAGAAGAGGAATCTGCCTTGAACGAGGAGGATTTTAGCACCTAGGGCTAAGCCAATAAACCTCTGCCATCCCCATCCAGACGGGAATTGTTTGCACAGGCTCCGGGAGCCGCTTAAAGCAGGCGAAGAGCGGAGAGGAAGAGCAGCAAGCATGGTGGGGGCAGAAGCACCCCTGCCTGGGAAGCCTGGGAGCAGCTCCCCATAGCACAGCCGGGACAGGGGACTCACCTTGGGGTGCTCCCTCCAGGCCTGAGCACCCAGGGACGGGGCTGTGCCCCTGCCACCGCCTCGCCTCGCCGGGGACCGCAGCCGCGAAGGTGCTCGTGGCAGATGCTCTGTCCTGCCGACCGCGCCAGCCCGACCCACCACGCGTGGCACGGGGCCGGCAGCGGCTCGGGGGGCCCCAGGTGAAGGCTTTGCTTTCTCCAGCTCCCCATCCCTGAGGTGCCCGTCCGAGCAGCACGGTGGGACCATGGAGGCATCGCCCATCCCTGCGGGAGGCATCACGGCCGCTCTCCTCTGCTGCTGCCTCCTGAGCCCTGTGTGGGCTCTGGTAAGTCTGCGCGGCCCCAGGGGCTCCTCTGGTCCCTCTCCAGGCTTTAAATATTGTTAATTCTGCAGCTTGCTCGGGCTGGGGGCTGTGTGCCCCCTCAAGGCTGCGCATCCTGCTCCGCAGAGCTGCTGGCCAGGAGCCGGGTGGGAGGGGAGAGCCTCTCACCCCCGCTAAAAGCTTCCCAGCGGCGCAGAGACACCGCAGCGTGATGGCTTTTCCATTTCTTGGGTGCAGCCAGGGCAGGGGCTGCTGCCTCGGAGGCCTCGGGGGAACAGAAAGAGTAGGGCGATTTCCAGTCAGTGCAGGGGAGGCTGGGGGGTACGGGGAGGGCAGACCCAGCGCCTCTCCCAAAGCTGGGACCCCTGCTCCGGCCCTACGCCCCTCGCCAGCCCCTCTCTGCCCACCCACCCAGCTGGGCGCTTTTGGGAAGAGCGTGGATGGGAATTCTGGGTCAGGGCTCTGGGGCAGGATTTGTCCCCGCTCACCTGTGAGTGGTCCAGGGGTCAAGACAAAGCCCCTGCATCCTGGCTCCTTTCCACTGCCAAAGCCGTTTCCCCATCCCAGCTCCAAACTAAACACCCCGGAAGGTGTCTGGGAGGGGAGGCTGCAGCCCCCCGCAGGGGCAGGGGTCATCCCTCGGCTTCTGCCATGGCAGGTTGACCCTGATGATGTTCTCACAAAAGAAGAGCAGATCTATCTCCTGGTGGAAGCTAAGGAGAAATGCCAGAGAGACATAAAAGCCCAACTGGAGAAGATCAGAGGTACCGTCCCTCCCCTGCACACGGGTCAGCACACAGGAGCTGCCTACGCTGTGGGAAGTGTTTCCCCTCTGATGGGAGCGGGACCGGGCTGGGGGGACGTGCAGCTCCCAGGGCAGGATGCTGCTGTGCTTTGTGCTGCTCTGGGTGTGAATTAAATCATCACCCCGATTAGCCTCAGCCCTCCAGGAGGAGGTGGGATGTGAAGGGACACGTCCCGCTCCCCAGCCGCCCCTGGGCTGGTTCCCCCGGCTCTGCAGGGTGACTGTGGCCCTGGGGGTTGTGAGATGATGGGTGTCTTTGCTCCTTGGCCAGACCCCAGCTGCCTTCCGGAGTGGGACGGGATTATCTGCTGGCCGAAGGGCTCCCCCAGCCAGGAGGTGTCTGTGCCCTGCCCCGACTACATCTACGACTTCAACCATCAAGGTAAACGCTTTCCCCGGGACAGGGAGTGACCTCACCTTGGTCCAGGCTCCCTGTGGGTCCTGTGGCCATCACGGCACTGTCACGGTTCCCAGGTCGTGCCTACAGATACTGCAGTGCCTATGGGACTTGGGCTGTGGCTCTCAGCATCAACAAGACCTGGGCCAATTACACTGAATGTGCTCTGCTCTTCTCCTCCGAGAGCCGGAGCCGCGAGAAGGTGACACCACTCATGTGGGGTGCTGGAAAAAGGGGTTGGGATGGGGACCAGGGAAGGGTGCAGCCAGGGCCAGGGGAACTGCCAGGAGCAGGGGCTCTTCCCTCTCCACTCCCCAACAAGCCCTGCTCCTCCCATGCTCTCCCAGGGGCTGGGGGGAGGGCTGGACTGCAGAGATGTGGTGGATGCAGCCCTTGTCTTGCAGGAGGTGTTTGACCGCCTGCACCTGATGTACACCGTCGGCTACTCCATCTCCCTGGCCTCCCTCATCGTCGCTGTCTGCATCCTCTCGTACTTCAAGTAAGGGGGGGCTGAACCCCATCCCAGCGTGGGGGAGAACCATCTCCTCCCCACACGACCCCCTGAGTGGGAGCAGCCTCTTGAGGAGCAGGAACCAGCTCCAAACCCCAGCACAAACATTAAACCCTTTCCCAGAGCCCCAACACAGCCCCAGTATGACCAGTTCCCACCCACTCCACCCTGGTCTTGACACCCCCCTTACCCCCAGATGTGGCTTCTGTGCCCATGGGGGGCTGACACCTCGGGGTTCACCTGCTCTGGGTGCCCCCCATTGCCTGGGCCCACGTGTGATGAGCTTGTCAGGCAGCTGGGGCTGGGCTCATGTCGCGCCCCTTGGCAGGCGCCTGCACTGCACACGCAACTACATCCACGTCCACCTCTTCACCTCCTTCATCTGCCGGGCCGTCAGCATCTTCGTGAAGGACACGGTGCTGTACTCGGGCACGCTGGCCAGTGAGATGGACAGGATGCAGGAGGGCGACTTCAAGGCAGAGATGGGCCCCTCACTGGGACAACGGAGCCACCTGGCAAGTGGCACACTGAGACCAGAGGGGGGATGGGGAAAGGGGATTTAGGGGCCCTGGTGCCAGGGGATGCGCTCGGGACCCTCCCAGATGTGGGCTCGCTGCTCAGGGGTGATGCAGCTGGGCAGCTGGCAGGGATGAAGGGCCACTGACCGCTCTGCCCAGCTTGGCCCCATCCTGGTCCCACAGCAGAGACCAGAGCCACGTAGGACATGGGGCTCGTAGGGTGTGTGAGCTCTGGGTGTCCTGGGACAGGAAACACCTTTCCCGTGGGAAATCCCTAGAGAGCCTGCTCTGCATCCGATGCTGGAGTATCCCAGGGGAGATGGAACTCTCTCCAAGAGGAGCCACGTGAGCCACACGTGGGCCACAGCCTGGGTTTGCTGGCTAGAGAGCAAAAGCCACCAGGTTTTGCTTTCAGGGGCCAGCCTGACACAGGCCCCTCTCTGCCTGTGCATCTGCAGGTTGGCTGCAAGGTGGTGGTGACTCTCTTCCTCTATTTTCTGGCCACCAACCACTACTGGATCCTGGTGGAAGGTCTCTATCTGCACAGCTTGATCTTCATGGCCTTCCTCTCCAACAAGAGCTACCTGTGGGTCCTCGTCATCATCGGCTGGGGTAAGCACAGACCTCAACCCAACGCTGTGGCCACTGAGCTCAGCTGAGAGCCGTGGCTGCAGCCATGGCTGAGCAGCACCGAGTGCCCAGATAAGGGCAGGGGATACAGACAAGCTGCCAGGAACTGATTTTGTCTGCCAACATGATGCTTTATCCACGCTCCTCACTCTGGTTCCTGCCCTTCCAGGTCTCCCCGCTGTGTTTGTGTCTGTCTGGGCCAGCGTCAGGGCCTCCCTGGCAGACACACAGTACGTATCTGTACCCCTCCTCTGGCAGCCCCTCAGGGGAAAGGCTGGTTGGGAGCGAAAAAGCATCGGGGGGCTCCAGAACTTCTGAAAGGAAAAGTTTTCTGAGAAGAACAAGAGGCCCCAACCCACGCACAAGGGTTGTTCCTAAAACTGTCAGTAGGCAACAGTGGGTTTGTTCAGCTCTTGGGAGGAAGCTGGGTGCAGGGTTACACCATAAACTGGTCACTAAACAGCACAAAGGTAACAGCTAAAGGGCACAGGCTAAAGGTGAACATCTTGAGTTGAGAAAGGCACAGAACATACAACCTTGGAGGCGGCCAAGGAGCCCCCAGGAAGATTAATGCTAATTCAAAGTCACTTGCAACACCGCAGTGGTGACAGATGCTCCTACACATTGAGTCAAGGTACACACAGACTCCACAAACTCCTCACCTGGGAGAGGAGGAGAAGGGTGGGAGGACAGCGATAGTGGCTGGGGGGACTGGGAGCCATGAGCTGGCAGTTTTTCTTACTGGTGAGTGCAGGTTTTCCAAGGTGTTTCTTTACTGGTCTCTTGAGGTGCTGGGATCTCAGCGCAGGGAACATGAAGTGGATTTATCAGGTCCCCATCTTGGCTGCCATCGTGGTAAGAATCCCATGGCTGAATCTCCCAGTGCATTTTGGGGAAAAGGGATGGAAGAAACTCCAAGCTGTTTGCTCACAGCCCCTCGTGTGTCCCCAGCCACCCTGGCACCTAGGGAGGGCCCACATGATGCAGAGGGGGCCAGGGGCACTGGTGCCCCCAGCTCTGACCCCCACATCCCTGCCTGCGGCTTGCCCAGAGCTGGCTGTGCTCATCCTGGGGGTCTGCTTGGGCAGGCCCAGGTCACTGCAGGCAACAAAACTGCAGCAGGGCTCTTCGGCAGGTCAACTTCTTCCTCTTCCTCAACATCGTCCGAGTCCTGGCCTCCAAGCTCTGGGAGACAAACACGGGGAAGCTGGACCCCCGGCAGCAGTACAGGCAAGTCCTTGCAGCAGCAAAACCATGTCCTGGCCCTGGTCTGGCTCATTCTCTGCCTGTTTAGTTGAGATGGCTTCTTCTTGGATGGAGAGCAGAGGCACAGGAACGGCTGCAGGAGCCAGGGAGGCAGCACTGTGGCAGCCAGTGCTTCTGGCAGCTCCACTGGACTCAAACAACGGGCTCAGGAGCTGGACAGCATGAAATAACTACACACAAACCAGCTAAAGCAGCTGCCCTCCTGGCTAGGATGCTTACCAAGGCCTGCAAGGGGCTGCAGGCTGGCTGACACATCCTGGCTCAGGGTATTTCTCCTCTCAGGAAGCTGCTGAAGTCCACGCTGGTGCTGATGCCTCTCTTCGGAGTCCATTACGTGGTGTTCATGGCCATTCCCTACACCGACGTCTCCGGGGTCCTGTGGCAGATCCAGATGCATTATGAGATGCTCTTTAACTCCTCCCAGGTACAGGAACACGGGGCTACTGGCCCCATGCCAAACACAGCATGGTGCTGGTTTGAGGAGGGGGAGGCACACACACAGCATCCTGGCTCAGGACTCAAACTCCACCTCACTCTCTTTTGGCAGGGTTTCTTCGTGGCTTTTATCTACTGCTTCTGCAACGGGGAGGTAAGTTGGAAGCAGGAGCAGCTGAGCTACCTGCTCCAGCCCCTTTAGGGCCTGGGAAGTTAATCCACAGCCCCCAGGCTGGGATAACCAGAAGGAAAACTTGTATCCATCCCTCTCAGTAGGATTTGGAAAGAGGCAGGTGGGGAAGCCCCCTAACTAGGGGTGCGACCCATGGGGAAGGGAAGTGTGTTTTGCTGGCTCTGGGCACCAGCAGCCGCCTCCAACCCTCCCTCAGGTGCAGGCAGAGATTAAGAAAGCCCATTTTCGGAGGAGCCTGGCGCTGGACTTCAAGCAGAAGGCACGAGCCACCAGCGCGGCCGGGAGCTGCTGCTACGGGGGGCTGGGCTCCCACGCCACCGCCAGCGTGAGCCTGGCGGGGCGGGGGGCAGGCAGCACCCAGCACCGGGGGGTCCCTGCCCGCCCCAGCCTGCCCGGCTGCCTGCCCAGCTTTGCCTCGGATCACGGGCTGCCCTGTGGCACCCAGGAGATGAGCCACAAAGCCTCTGGGGACAACACAGCGGGTGCAACAGACCTGAACCAGCATCACCCCACCCTGAACAACGAGCTGGAGACAATGCTGTGAAGAGTCTCCCTGGACATCCAGCTGTGCCTGGGAAGATGCTGATACATGCTTTGGGCTCCTTTCATGGGTGCACAGAGCCAGGGGAGGGGACAGCAGCCAGGACAGCACAGCTCCCTGTCCCTCACGTCCAGGGACCACGTGCTCCCACTGCTTCTACCGCCCTGGCTCACAAAGGAGCCGCCGGCTCCAACCTCCTCTCCTTCCACGTGTGAGCGATTGTGTAAGTGATGCCTGTGCATGCAAAGCCTTGAGTCATCACCAGGAACCGTCCTCCGGGCTCAGTCTTACCTCCACAGCCTGGAAGGTGACTGCAGCTCCAGTGTGTGTTAACACTGATTCAAGGACCCAGTAGTCCTGAAGCCTGACGCCCTTTTTCACACTGACTCCTGTGTTGTACAGCCCGGGACAGGCAGAGCACAGAGCACCCACCCCGCACCCACCGCACCGTTCTGCAGCACACCCTGCCTGTACTCCCACCCTTGTGCAGCTCGCAGGTACTGAGGCCCAGCACTCGGCTACAAACAGGGAGCACAAACTGGGATACAATGGGCTCTGGGAGGGAAGCCAAGCTTTACAACCCGGGAAGGTTGCAGCACGGCTGGCTGTAAACTCACAGACCTCTGCATGCAGGAGCCTTGGCCCTGGAATGGTTTTTTGCAGGCTAAAAGGTGAATAAAAAGTCTGTATGGCTTGGTTCTGTCCTCCAGCTCCATAGGGACTCACGGGCATTATGCAGAGCGATGGGGTGCTGGAGGGTGGCAGTAAAGGGCTGGAAGCCGCCCACGTCTGCTCCTAGCACTCGCTGTCGGGGACGAGGCAGCCCCAGCTTCCCCCACATGCTCTGCCACACGTGTGCTGCCCAGGAAAGCTCATCACCCCCATGGGAAAAGGCATTCCTGAGGAGTTGGCAGTGCCCTGCCTAGACAGCTCAGGCCACAGGGGAGGGGACAATTACGCCGTAGTTGGGAGATGGGGTACAGGTGCCAGTTAAAATCAAACAGCATGGAGGTTTTTCCCTACCTGCTCTGCTGAGATGTGGTCCCTCAAGGCAGTAATTTCACCACAGTGATAGAAAACACCCATCTAATTCTGTGCATTCCAAGATTCCCCAGTGAAAGGTAAAGGTACAGAGTGAGTCACAAGGATTAGAGAGTCTGGGGAAGGGAAAGGCTCCAGGATTCCTGTTCTTTAAAGGTCCAGAAGTCAGTGTGGAGCCAGGAACGTCCAGACCACGTCCCATCCAAGCGCCGTAGGGGGGCTGAGCGGCGAGGGGACGAGCGGCAGAGGGGGGTGACTGCTGCACGGGACAGGGGCAGGAGCAGAATTCCAGGGTTACACTGTACAAACAAACCTGAGCTTCCTGCCATTGAGTTACTCAGCTGCGAGGTGTGCTCTGGTCTCTTGAGAAGCACATTGCTCACACTGCTCCTTGTTCTGCAGAGAAGGCAACCACCCTCTCCCAGACCTATCACAGGCATGTGAACTGACATTGATACCCCCTGTCAGTGATCAGTATTGACTCACTCGAGTCTCAGGAGGCTCCTGGTAGCTGAGAGAAGGGTGAGGAATTTCGATAATCCTACCCAGCAGCAGAGCAATGTTGGAAAGGGGAGAAACCCCAGCACAAGCCACGTACAAGGCCAGATCCCAGCAGCAGCCAGCGGAGATGCAGGAAGGGAAGGAGCAGGTGGCAGCTTCAGAATACAGAGCTATTTTATTTGTTTTGAAACTCAAACCTTTAACTGTTCAGAGTGATAAACCTAAAGTGTGATAAGGGAAGGGGAATTCAACAGTTGGTCCCAACCCCCTGCCACACCTGCCCTGGAAAACTCGTCTTCATGCTAAATCTGCAGAGCTCAAAGCAGCGCAGGGAGGTTTCTGCCTGGACCATGATTAGTTAATTCAAGTGGAAGGTATAAAAAAAAAAATATCCCAACTGAGTGAGGGGTCCCAAATAAACAAACCAGAAACCAGTATACAGGCAAGTCAGACCACAAGACTGTTTCCATGACAGGCTGGGATGAACAACACGCCCCAGGCTGTACCCTCCTCACTTGTAAGATGCACAAAATCTATCTCCCAGGAGGCTTTGAAGCTAAAACTGGGTTTACAAAGCAGTTTGGGGTGAAAAGATGTTGAGGAAAACCACCAGAAATGTTTTATCAACTACAATCCAGAAGTCCTGGGGAAAGCAAGGGACACAGTCCCATCTCCAGCCAGTCAGATCTTCATCCAAATGCCAAACAAAGATGTGACAATAAAAAGCAGATGCTAAGTATTTTTGTCCCAGTAATAAAACATTTACTAGAGCAAGCAGAAAGTAAATGCACAGCTGATAAAGAAAACATCACGTCACAAAAACCTGACAGTTTCTGATACTTCTTTCAGTAGAAACAAGACAGAGGTGGGTGCTGACATGTTTCAACAGAAGAGTTCTTCCTTTATGGCGCAAACAAACAGGTCAAACCCAGGTAACACACACGACGCGTTAAAAAGGGTCAAGCAAGATTTTACAGTTTTAACTACATGTCCAATGTGGGGTGATGTCTGAGCTGTTCCACTCCAGCAATTGCTTTTCAGGTTCTCCCTAAGGGCTTCTGAGCAGCAGGTCCCTGAATTTCTGAAGGGAGCCTCTTCATTTAGATACACCTCATGGGGGGGGGGCACCAGCCTTTGGCTGTTGTGGCCTTTCTACATTTTTGTCCCTTTTTGTGTGTTACAATTTGAAGCAAGCACTCAGCCCTCTCAGAAACAGAGGGTGCATAGGCACAGCAGAGACGTGTTTGCTATGCAGGCTTCTGCCAGAGGAAGGTGATATGGAAAGAAGAGGTTCTTCAAAAGGAAAAAAACCAAGGTGGGCAGTGGGATAGGGATGGATGTACTGGCCACAAACAAGCCAGGGAGTCCGTCCTACACTAGGTGGGAATCTGTGGGCTGGAGAAGGATGCCTTGAACAGCTTCATAAACAATAAACATAAAAATAAAAAAAAAGAAAATTCAACTTGCTTCATCCCACCTTCAGCAACACAAACTGATCCATTTAGCTGATGGGAGAGCTGGAAGGGGCAACCTGGGGGCCAAATTATTTGGGGATCAGAAAATATTAAAAAAAAAAAAAAAAAAACTCACCATTCTGAACAAACTGCTGAAAGATGAGTGTTTAACAGGTGGGTCCTGAGCATCTCTAGATGGACTGGTGTTTTAAATGCCAAGGCTGGTTAAGAAAAGACTACTTTATACTTCTATGGACAACAGTTTCTTAACGTTCCAAGGACGTGAAACAGTTTCTTTCTTGTCAAGAAGATCTGTTTAAATCCAGCAGAGAGTCACTTGAGCACTGAATGTTTAAAAGCAGAACCCAGGGAGCTTTATCCAAATGATTTCTCTTTGACTAAGCATTGTGTGTACACATCGTTAGAGCGAATCTGTCCGCGGATGCACAGGGAGTTCGTGTGGTTTCCTTCTCCTCCCACAGCTGCTCAACAGTAACCAAAACCCCAAGAAATCCTCTGGAAAAGGACACCACGACCTGCAGATTCCAGGCTGTCAAACACCAGCTTTTAACTGTCCCACCGACTCTTCTTACGTTTTGGGGGCTCTGGGACAGCAAAACCATCTGTCTTGTTGTCCCGGCTGTTGGCATCCTTCCTGCTCTCCCCGTTCCTGCTCTCGCTCCTGCTCTCGCTGCTGTTCCTGCTGTCACCGTTGTTGCGGTTGCCACTGCCCACATCAGCGAAGTGCCGGCTCTCGCTGTGGCGGTGGTTGTCCCCGTGGCGGCCGTCTCCGTGGCGGTAAGTGTCACTGTGGCGGCCGCCCCCTTCTCCGTGGCGCTGCACATCGTTGTAGCGCCCGCCGCCCTCTCCACGGCGCGGCATCTCGTTATGGCGACTGTTCCGGTTCTCACTGTAGCGTTCTCTGGTAACACCACCACCACCGCCGCCGCCACCGCTACCACCAGCGGCAACACCACCGGTGCTGCCGCCACCGCCGCTGCCGCCTTCTCGGCTGTTGGTGCTGGCGTGTGTGTTGTTGAAGCCGTGCACTCCGGCGCTTGGGAAGGCGGGAACGCTGCTCAGATTCCCGGTGCTGGTGAAACCCGGCACGCCCTTTGCTGCTGCGGTGGCTGCGGCGGGGCCGTCGGCACTCGCAGCGTTTTGCTGCGCTGAACTCGTCGGTACCGAGTTCAAGCTCCCAGCGCTGGTCCAGCCACTCGCACCAGCAGCAGAGCTACCAGTCTTTTGATTATTTAAGCTTGCAGCAACAAAGTGGCTCTTATACTGGGACTGTGGAAAGAGACAGAAAGGGGAAAAATCAAACAAAAAGAGCATGTTTGACTCTACACTGCAGCACAGAACACGCAGTCATCATGCACACACAAGCCTGTCTTAAGTTCTGGGAAACACTAGGAAAAGGAGTTCGGGCTTGGAGTGATCACATTCCTGCTGTGCTTACCAACACAGAATTAGTAACAGACATCTGCTGCTAGACCACAGAAACAAGGGAACCCCTCTATTGTGGGGTTAATGTTGACACTGAAAAGACTCCGTTCCCCATTTCTTTTGATTGCAATCGCACTATTGCTGCTAGGCAACCTAAACAGGATCACACTGAGGAGCAGAATTCAGGAGGGAAAGAGAGCAGAGAGGCAGCAGAAAACAAAGTAAGTTTGGCAAATTAACTTTGCTTGAACACGTTCAGTCCAGCCTGCACACTAATTCTTCCACTTTGGAAGTGGAAGAATGCTGAGTGTGTGTGTGTCTGAGTGGCTGAGACAACCACCAAACTCAAGATCCCTCAAGCCAAGAGGGGTTCTTTATTTTCAGCGGAGAAAAGAAAATAAAACTGTCTTGACTCATCAGCAGTAGTTTTTTTCCCTTGTTATTTCTTTCCTCTTGAGTTAGAGCTTGGAGTACACACAATTGAACCAACCTGAAAAGCTGCTTTCATGGCTGTAAGTCTGTCTCCCATCGCCCCAGTGGATGGCTTGTAGGCCTCATAGTTACTCATCACACTGTTATTGTTTCCACGGTCCTACGCAGAAAGACAAAGGGCAACTGGAGAGATGTATCCAACACAGACACTTACAATTCAACCCTTCTCCGATTTTATCTTGACCCTGCACTAGGAAATACATCTGTGAAGGGTGACAGCCTTCTGGAGAGCACAGAGCAGCAGAACAGTTTGCCCCATGACCTTGAGGATAACAGGAAAATAAAGCAGCGTCCAGCTTAGCGACTTGAGTCAACAGCATAACCACATCTCCAGCTCCACACAGCACAAGCAAAATTCCCAGAGGTCACAGCCAAGCCAAAGCTGTGACTTTTGGAAAGATGCTGAGCACGCTGTGTGTTCGACACGTTTACAGTTGAACTCTGTCCCCATCAGCTGTTTTCCTAATGTGGATGTACCTGAGGAAGTGTTCCCAATGTGGTAAGATTTTTTGCTGCTAAGAATCACCCTGGAAATGACTTTTCATAGAATTTTGCATTGACAATCTATTTTGGGAAGAATCTCCAAACCCTCTGGATCACTCCCTCACTAAAGAAGGCAGCTCTTGACATGAGGGTAACAGCACAGGACAGTTCAATCGGAGGTACTTCTGATAGTAACTCTGAAATATTCTCAGCTATGAAAGCCTTTGAAAGCAGAAGCTATCCTCCAGTGCTGAGAAGATTTTTTTAAAAATTGAAGTCAATACTAAGTATAAACCTTCCAAGAATCTGTAAATCAGCTTGTTCAGCACCTCTACTTACCGAATTCTCCGATCCCAGCCCCGGACGCTCGCGGTACCCCAAGCCCCCGCCGCCGATGTTCAGCTTCTTGCCTTTCCCTCCCTTGAAACGCGATTTCCGGAACCAGGGATTCTGTGCAGGAGAAGGACAAATGCTTCTCAACACAGGGAATAGCCAGCTTCATAAACACACATCATGAGCTCAGAAAAGAAGGGTTTTGAGCACTTCAAAAGAAAGATATGAACATGCCATTTCCTACTCAGCAACACAGCCTGTTGCAAGGGGATGGGATGGGACAGGTGATGGTGCTTCGAAACGAAGCTGCAGAAAGGTCTGTCACGTGGGCCTGAAGCTTTTTATTACAAATGCTTTTGATGAAAACCCAGTATTTTGTCCTGAAAGGTCTGGGAGTTTACATTCTAATAAATCCAGGAATAAATGCAATCTCTAACACCACTCACTTGGGAACTCTGCACTTGCTCACACACGGCTTTTATTGATTTAGCCCACTGCTAAACAAGGGGAAATGAGGTTCTGTCAGCAAAACATCCTGCAACAAGCAGTGGCCAGGAAGGGGCAGTTCAACCAGACCTCTTGTTACCAGATTTTTAAATAATGGTTGGTCGTACCTCTTTTCATGCCCTCTGGTTCCTTCAAACCTGAAGAAGCCAGTGATTTAAGCCATTCAACTTCTATCCTCTCAAAAGGCAGACTGTGGAGCTCTGCCTCACAAATTCCATCCCTTCTGAAACACTACATCTGCATCTCAGAAAAAATATTTACTTCTAGCAGCCAGTGTCCAAGCTGCTTGGCAATCAAGCCATGAGCACGCTAATCTATCTCTGAACTTGGGGATTACCAGAACACCTTTGCTCTCTTCCAGCTACACCGGCAGGAAAAGACAAGAACTTAAGAGAGTTGATGAGTGCAGTGGCACAAGTACAGTTTCTTCAGCTATCCATCATGCCTTGATACAGCAAGCCTGCCAGACAGCACTGCCAAGCAGGTATAATGATCAAACAACTGTTTCACAAAGTGATTGTCCCTGTAATTATTTCCTAGTTTACCTTTCAACTAAGCTGCGTTTCCCAGGTGCCTGCCATGAATGCTTATTGAAAATCTGATTCTGATGATACTGGAGCTGGAGTGCTCTGCTGACATCAGCCAGACTCCAGCTCCTAATTTCCTAGGCAGTGCCTGATCCCAAAATAGATTACACACTGTGTTTCAAAATCTTCATGTATTCTTGGATGCTTTCAAAGGTCAGAAAACCCAACAAAATGCCTATTTAAAAAACAGCACAGGTTGCCAAAAGGTCATTGCAAACACATAACGGAGCCAGGAACAAGTCCCTGAGCTCCTGATTCTGTGCTGATTGTGGAAGGAACCTTCCTCTACTCAACAAGTTGTGCTTGTTCATACCTGCATTGCTAGATCCAACAGCTCTTTGGAAACATGTTGATTGGCACCTTCCAGATTTCTGACAAGATCACCAGCAAAGTTACTGTCCTTGGGAGTCAGCAGAGTGTAGGCAACTCCCTTCTCGCCTGCTCTGCCAGTACGACCAATCCTATGGGTGTGTGTATCTATGTCCCGAGCCACATCGTAATTGATCACAGTCTTAATAGAAGGGATATCTAACCCACGGGCTGTAAGACAGAACAACATAGTGCTAAGTGTGATTATCACAAAAACCCCTCAGAGCAATCCCTTTCATATCACTTCATTCTGCTCCAGCACACCAAAGCACTTCCCACAGAACACCCCCCAGTTCAGACATCCTTCCTAGGCTGAACATCTTTGTTTTCTTAAGTGTAGAAGTAACTTCTCTAAGAGCAGTAAAAATTACACCAGTCCCCAAGTTTACAGGATTAGAGATGCAAGAGATCCCTTAAATGACTGTCATTCCAAGGAAGAGAGAGGGCTTTAAAGGACACTGAAATTCACTCTTTGTTCAGCTGAACATCTGGGTAAAAAAGCTCTTCTAGAGAAGCCTTCAAGTGTGTCCATCTCCTCTTCGTTTAAGCATGCATAATGCATCAGCTTATTAACAAAGAGTGACTACTTCCTTAAGAAGCAGCTGATTTTCTTTCTGTGTATTACAAAGTACCCACCAGACTGTAATTTAAACACCATTAAAAGACTTTAAAATAGAATCTCTTGCTCAGACTGTACTTCTGAACAAACAGCTGGAACTCAGTGCTCAGCAGGTAGACGCCAACCTTGCTGCCTTCTGCTGACACACGTTCGCTTTTCTGTGGATATCCACAGCTTGTATGAGCTGCTGTTTCTCAGGACATCACATACCTGCCACATCAGTAGCTACCAGTATCGGGATGCCCTTTTTCTTAAATTCTGAAATGACTTTATTCCTCTCACTCTGGTCCATGTCACCGTGAAGCAGCCCTAGGTTATGATCCTCCTGCTTAAGGTTGTTAGCCAGCTCTTCTGCGTTTGCCTTCTTGGTGACAAAGAGGAGAACACTCCCAGAAGATGTGAACTCCACGAGGCGCCGAGTCAGCCAGTTCCACTTGCTAGGGCCAGAGGGGAAAATCTCCACAATTTGAGTAACATCTTCATTTGCCTGAGGGGAGAAACAAGACAAGAAATGCAGGACAGAACGGACAGCGTGGCAGACACACACAGATGGCAGAATAACGTGAGGCATTTAAACCAGGTGTGAGAACAAAAAGTGGGGAGCAGGGGACCAAAATTCTCCTTTTGAAAGAGGTTTCAGCTCTCTCCCCCTTTTCGAACTGCTGACCACTATCCTCACAGAGCAGAAAAGGCAGAGGTTACATGAGTTACTCTCTGATAAACCTGAGAGGCAAAGCGTAGCCTTTGACTTCAGATCCGTAAGGTGAAAAACTCCATCAGGATGGATACTTGCAATTCAGATGCTCTTGCAACACATGCAACATCTAAGAGACTGTCCAAGAGCAGGGTGAGACACAGAGGATGCTCGTTGGTCAGAGTTATTCATATGGCAATCAGAGAAAGTACCCATGAGCTGTGATGTGTCCTCAGAGCCAGGGGGAGGTACAAACTCCCCATACACTCCACATTGCAAGTAATACAGGTGCAGTGGAGTACTACCTGCAAGGTTCTCTGAAAAAACTAATTTGTACACCTTTAGCTACCAGTGATTTCAAGGATGATGCTCTCAGAGTAGTGATTTAGATCACAGAGCTGTAGCCCTGTGATTCAGCCAGGAAAGGTGCTTCTTTTCTTAAGCAATGTTTAGGAAACATTTTTTCCCAGAAAGAAGCTTCAGGTAGCTGTTAATTTCTTTGTTATAAAGGGATACCTCACATTCCTGATTTAAAAAAAAATAAAGAAATAGAGAGAGCTGGTTAAAAGACAACTGTTCTGAAGGCATCTTGTAAAATTTCTCAACAGTTTTCATAAGCTATAAACAAAGTTTCTTCACAGCAATTATACATCTGCCCACTTCATCATCTTATCACCAAATCCCTCGTCTGCAAATAGTTCAGCTGCAACTGCCAAGCAAGTATAGAATCGACATTCCCACATGAAACAGCTGAAAGACATTACAGCCCAAGTTTCAAATCCCTCCTTGCTAAAGCTGCAATTTATTTATAGTTTTGAGACAGACCAAAAGAATATACTCATTGATTCAGCCTAATAAAAAAAAAGAACTAAAAATCAATCACTGCTTTAATGTTGTTTCACTCCTTCATAAAGCCTCCCATCTCTACAAAGCTCAATAAAATTAAAACCCAAAACCTGATTATTTTTTGTTACACACAAAGTATTTACTCTGAAATTTAAACAACCACTACTGCAGCTTATACAGAGTAGTTCATTTCTCCAGCTGCCTCAGAAGCAATGTGGAATTACCTCTCCAATGTCTCCCTGCACCACTCGAATTGGGTCGATCAGAATGTCCCGAGCCAATTTCTCGATCTTCTTACGGAAAGTTGCGCTGAACAGGAGAGCTGGAAGGAAAACAGCATTTGAACTTCCTGCAAAACACTGCAGGGACCCTGTGAGCGACAACCTGGACAACTGTACTGGATGTCAGTGATCTGGAGTCTGTTTTAGGAGTTCTAATGACAATTATCAATCATACTGCTAATACCTCTAAGTGGAGACACATTTTGAGGCATCTGAAATAACATGTGGATCGAAAGTGGAACCGCCATGAACATTCCCTCATGGCAGCCCAGAACACAGGGTCTCAAAGCATACTAAAATCAATTCAGCTGATCATCTTTTCCCTGAGTAAAGGCTGATGAACAAGTATGGGTCTTTAACCACACCCAGAAGCGCTCCCTCCCAACAGCCCACACTGAGAACTGACACCACTGGACTCTCATGGAAATCTCGTGGCTTGGCTGCATCACGAACAGGAAATCCAATCTCTGTTTCAGATTCTAACTGGTACCCACCAAACAGCCTCCTTCAACCATCTGGAGTGCACTTTGAAACATGCATATACTTACTTTGCCTGTCAGGACGTACGTGGCTTGCAATTGATCTGACCTGATATTCTGGAAGGGAGAGGAGAACATGCTGATCAACACTGTACACTCATTATTTAGACCAATTAACTAAAATGCAACTTCTTTGCTTTATTTAACAAGTAACCACAGAACGAGTGAGTGCCTCTCACTCAGTATTTAACATTACACTGCGACTTGCAGGTGCTCTTTGCTGCACAAGGGAAGCTCCTTTGCTGTACAAGGAAACTTTGGGAAGTTCCTTCAGCAAAAAGGTCCCCAAGCAGAGATCTCAGCTGAGTCTGTGCACACCCTGTACATTTTCCAGGTGTCTCCCTCTTGCTTGTGGTATTATAGTACTGCCAAACCTTTGCTATATCCCATGACACTTGAGCATGGATTGAAAACCATGCAGATCTGAATGGCCAAACCTCTCAGTAACGTAGAGGGTTCTTTCACCACCACAAGTTTGTACACACAGAAGCAAAGCATAGAAGGGACTTGCCCAAAAGTTATTCAGCAACTCTAAGATAAAAATGATGGGCTCTGGGCTCCAACGTCAACAGGACTTTGACAACCTTTTTACAGCAACAGATTCTAGACCCTGAAATACATTTTTGTCTGTGAAATATTTCCTTAATGTATTTTCAAGTACATGATGCTACAAGGGTTATAAACTGGGAACTAGACCCCACTGCTTTCCAAACCAGTGATCTTTGTTGATTACATACCAAAACCCATATCAAACATTCTGTCAGCTTCATCAAACACAAGGTAAGTGACTCTTTGAAGGTTTGTAGCTTTCTTTTTCACATGATCAATCAAACGACCCTATTAAAAAAAACAAACAAAAGTTTTTACAGAGTATTTTAAGAAATGTTAATGTAAGCACTTAACTGCTTTTTGTCCTCACTTACCAGAGACTTAGAACAGAAACTCTCTCAAGTAAGTGTCAGTATTCAAGTCACAGGAACAGATTCCTGAAACCCTCATCAGCCAGTTGACAAGCTGAATTTTGGTAGTGGATTTGCAGAGTTCACAGTGCTGAGATCCTCAAATTTCCTAGTCTTCATCACAATTAAATTTTAGTAGCAAACTGGTTACTTAATCCCTTAATATTTGGCACAGGAGTTATTGATAGTATTATTTTGCCTAGCACTCCGAATAAAGAGCCACAATAAAACTTACTCCAACCACTAGTTAGTTTTGCCTGTCTGTAACTAGCTTTTCAATAAGCAATGTCAGTTGACAATAGTGTCAAAGCTGGAGGAGATCGTTTACAAGGGGGTGTAGTAACAGGACAAGGAGGGGTGGCTTTAAGCTGAAGGAGGAGAGAGTTAGATTAAATATTAGGCAGAAATCCTTCCTGGGGAGGTGGGGAGGCCCTGGCACAGGGTGCCCAGAGGAGCTGGGGCTGCCCCTGGATCCAGGGTTCAAAGCCAAGTTGGATGGTGCTTTGGACACCCTGGGCTGGTGGGGGGTGTCCTCGCCCATGCCAAAAAACCCAAGCATTCTAGGATTCTGTGATGATTCTACAACTTAAATTACTGGTTTAGCACTGAGACCCATTCTGATTCAGTGTTTCAACCCTTCAATATTACTGCCATAGGCTCCACACTGATTCAGTAAGATGGCACTGAAGTTCATGGCATTCTGGGAATTTTCTTCATGAATCTAAGGCTCAGCAATCAGAAGCTGGTATTCTGCACAACTGACAATGATTCAAGCACATCTTGCTTGCTACTCTGTCTTCTATTGGACATCACACCTAATATCTCTTCCAATTTCTTTTGGGAGAAGAATAATCCCAGTATATCTTCTCTCAGCACCTGATAACCTGTGACAAACCCACATTCCAGTGAGCAGAGGACAAATTCTGCATCGCTGATGGTGTTTAAAATCAGCTTCAGTTAAGCAACAAAAAACCGTGAATGGTGTGCATACAGGTACTTACTGGAGTGCAGACAACTATCTCTGCCCCTTCCTGGAGGGCTTTGGCTTGCTCCCACATGCTCCCTCCTCCATACACCGCCACGGAGCGCAGGTTATACGCCTTCCCAAAGCGTTTACATTCAGAATGGATCTGAGAATTTTAAATAAAGCACATCACAGTTCACACTCAGCAGATCTGAGAAAATCTACCTGTCTTGGACATACAGTCCAGCTCTGAAATCCACTTTTCAGATAGCAACTAAATGAAATTATTCAGAAATCCCCAGGGTTAATTATTCAATGCTTGTGGATAATTTCCAATAATTTAACTGGATGCCTGAATAGGTTTCCCAAACATAATTTAACCTGTGGGCTCCTTTTGTATATATAATTTTTGGCAATGCATCCACAGTATTCTTAAAAGTCAGGAATAATAGGGGAGCACCATGCAAAAATGAACAGTTTCAGATTTGTCATGATCCTTCAACAAAAAGAGGTGCAAGAAATCGTGAGCTCAGGTTGGAAGCATGCTACTAATGAACAGAATAGGTTTTTTCAAATACTTTACTGAGGTTCTCAGGTAATTTCTGCCCAGAATTTGGCTGCCTTCTAGAAGGACACTGTGTGGCATGTACGTGCTTACTATAAACCTACCTGTTGGCAAAGCTCCCTGGTTGGACATACGATCACTGCAATGGGGCCATCCCCTGGTTCAAGCTCCTTTTGATCCATGATGTGAATTAACATTGGCCAGATGAAGGCTGCTGTTTTTCCACTTCCAGTCTTAGCTATCCCAATCATATCTCTGCCACTTAGTGCAACTGGAACACCCTAAAAATGAGGAGATTCTAAGCCAATATTACGCCTACTGTAGCATATTCTTGCCCTAGACATGAAAACCCAGGTAACAGGAGGAAAGCACATTAGAGAGGATTCACAGCAATGCATGTCGATGCTTACACAGTTTTATTGCCAAGCTCAGGTTTGAATTAATTTGTTTTAAGGGCTGGAAGCAATTATCACGTTAGAATTTTGTTGTACACATGAAATCAGTGTTCGGGTGCAGTAGAGCTCCCCAAGGATATACTCACATGTTCACAAACTCATCTTGCCCAGCTGTAAGAAAGCTAAACCAAGTTCTGTGTTTATTCTTTCTGTAACCATCTGGAGTGCTGAAGGCCTCAGTTCAGACCTACTGCTGCTGTAAGGGCATCTCAACCACAGGTTTTCACAAACAGCATGGACTAAGGTCTTAATGACCAGTTAAATGGTCCAGCTCATAAGGCATTTATTCTAACTGCCAGAAAAAAGCACCACTTCCACAGCTCTTCTAGTTACAAGACTAAAATACAAGCTGTTAAAGAAACAGGGTTGTCAGTGTATGGCTCTTGACTGCTATGGTTATTTTTAATATAATTAAAATGAAATTTAAAATCTTTCATCCATTTCTATAAGCAAGAGATGCCACCTGCATGTTCTTCAGTCTTCATCGAGAGACAAATGAAGAAAAGAATATGGATACAGTGACAGTGGGCATTTAACAAGAAAAAAAGTGGGTAAATTTCTAGATAAAATCCATCAAAGCTATTTGCCTAGAAAAATACAAATTATTATTCTTTGGAACAGCTCTATGTAGGAAACTAGAACTGTAAACAGGCTCACATGGACCAGGGACCTTCGCATGCGTTCTATTAGCTGTGTTCAGATGTTGAAGTATGAGCACTCACCTGACACTGTATAGGAGTGGGCTGGGTATACTCAGATTTCCTAATTTGATGCATAAGTTGCTCATCAAACCCAAAATGAGCAAAACTGCTGCCAGGCCGTGGAGGAGCTGCACCAGAGACCTTCGAAACAGAAACAGGTATTTCTTCATGAACAGTAAGAGAAAAACAAAGAGCAATCTGTAAAGAAACAAAGTGTTTCTCTGCCTTGGAAACCACCTTTTTGTGTTTTGCATGGATATTAAGTATCCAGATGTGTTGTATAAGTAAGACATTCAGGTACAAAAATTTGTCAATTAACATAAGTTACTAAACACTGTACTTACCTCCTTGTATAATTGGTCTCCTGCTTCCCCAAATAGTTCCCTTCACAGAAAGGCACCACACTAACGTGTGACAAACAGCTAAGAATTAATTCTTGCTTATAATATTTATAGTTTCTATTCTCAGTACTTTAGTCTAAATGCAACAATGCCACTGACAATCTCTGGTGCCCATTTTGACAAGTCCAGGGAAGACATTAAAAAAATGCTGAGGAAAACCAAGCTCCCTTAAATCAAAGCCAGTGCAGGTACCAAGAGGCTTGGTAATTCAAAAGCTGGAGTTTCCTGTGAAAATCTTCATTAAAGCTACTAGAGCAGTCCAGGAAAAAAAAAAAAAAGATCCTAGGAGGATAGTTTTGTGACCAACCTACCCGGAGATTCAGCTTATGACGTAACTCCACCACTTGCTGTGGGGTGAGACTGGTGATCTCCTCGTGCTCATCATAGAAATTTTTCTCAAACGGTGGATATTCGATCTGCAAGGGCAATTACTCAGTTAGTCCAGGACTCAAGACTCTCTCCCTGTACATTTAGATTGGGAGAGAAGGGATCCTTTTGAGAAGTTCTTAATTGCAAGACCATTGGTTTAATATGAAGTCATCTGAAGGTCTTTAGTAAGGCTCACTGAAACACTGCTTGCTAACACTGACACGCTGCACTTCTTGCTTTCTAGAATGCTTCAGAGAGAACAGAATGGGATAGATTTCTCACCTCTGAATGGTCAATAGGTGGGAGAGGATCAATGATTTTTTTGGATGGTGCAATTGGATTCCCATCACTATCATACTCCAGGTTATCCTCTTCCTCCTCTTGGACCACTCCAGCAGTGGGGTTTTCGGCCATGTAGCGAAAGTAAGCTTCCTGCAGCAAAACATATCAGTAAAATCACATACAGTAGGATGCAAAAATGCTACTACACCTGTTTAAATTACATACATGCTAGGTGGCTGTTTGCTTTCACACCCACCATTGAGGAAGAAAACAAAAAAAGTTGACTAGAACTGTTCTTTTTATAAATCCCAACAGTTCTGTCCAGGAGATGGACAGTAAATACAAATGAAGACGACAACTATAACGTCAGATAGACCACAAAATGCTCTTAAAAACCAAACTTCTCTTACACGTCTGCTGAACAACTCCTCCTACCAAGACTTGTATTTTAACAGAAGAGGCATCTATGAATCACAAAGTACAAACGCTGCAGGTTTTTAAACAGAGCACAATCTTACTAAGTATATGACATCTACACTTGTCTGAACACACTATGCCAAAGGTGGTTCCCCTCACCAGACTCTGAGCAATTGACACACATCTATTTTTCATCAAGAGAGTCAACGGCAAACAGGAAAGAAACTATTTCAAAAGAGTTCTTCAAGACAAGCCCTATAGTTAGAATTCACTGTCACCACTGCAACGTGCCACCCTTACAGCTCACACGTATGTACGTGCCCTGCAGCAGCTCGCTGGCACACTAGGACGTACGTCCTCCTGGAGGAAACTCCAGTCTCACTTGACTTTCAACAGAATATTTAAGATCAGATTTTTAAGGCACAGTTCAATTAAAAAGGAACATATATACTCATCTGGCTTCTCCATCTGGAAGGCCAGTTATCACTCAGTCACACAGACAGGCAGACAACGACTTGAAGAGCAGCTGTTAAGTCACCTTTGCTCAAACTGTCACACTGCTACACTCACCAAACTGGAAGCAAAGGCCTAAGGCCAGGCAACCCTTCCCTGCTCTGCTCTGCTGCAAGTAACACAACAGCTATTCATTACAACTTAGCAGTAAGATGCATTTTGAAAGGAAGACATTTCTCTTTGTTTCTTGTTTCTATTACAGTGATGTTTATAATCCTCAAGCAGAGCTGGAGCCCCTCTGAAAATAAAGAGCAAAAAAGTCTGATTCTTGCCCTCAACAGACATGAAATTTCAGTGCAAACAGCCTCCACAGTTTAAAAGCCTCTCAGTGGTGCTCCATGTTAGCTGATTCTGCTAATTTCAAATTTGATGAGACCCTTGAATACCCAAAAACCTGCACAGGAAGTTAAAATTCAAATTGACCGTGTAACAAACCATCTTAAACGGAGTAAAAAAGAGTGAAAATCTCTCCTAATATTCTTCTTTTGCTTAGTGAAGCACCTAGAAGGGTAGAGGCAGCAGGGTAACCACTAGAGCTTCCTGCTGAATCGTCCGGACACTGCGCATGATACTGGAGTTCTGTTTGTACCTAGTAGTTACACATTTGGGGAGGGAAGGTTAAAAAAAAATACAACCCAAACAAAGAAAAAACAAAACAAAAAAAGAAAATAGAAAGACTGCATAGGAACTCACTTGGTCATCTTCCTCTTCAATGTCATCTCGAATACCCCTGGAAAAACAAGCGGAGAAAAAAAAAACTTCCCTGCAAGTGTTCCACATACTCAGCTCCATACTTTCATCTGATTAGTGCTGAGCTCCATGTTTCGTGGAAGACACAACACTAACAACTCAGTAACATTAATAACCCCAACCCATGGAGTTTCCAGATTTGGTGGCATCTCTAACAACGACCCTGCAAAGACTGCTGTTCACTTCTATGAGCGAGACTGAAAGATTAGGACTCCGTCTTCCCAGCAGAAGCCACAGCAAAGATCATCCTGGTCTAAGCTCTCGATGCTACAGAAGTCCCATAACTGAAGAGGAATATGAGCCAGGAAGTGCAAATCCAGGTCAGAACTTCCCCAGGTGGCGATATGGATCCGGTGTTCTGTTTCAGGACCATGTACAATCTGATCAACCCCATGCAACACAACTCCTATCAAAGTATCTGACATTTATATCAAGAATCAACAGGGTCATCATTTTCCTTGCTCAAACCAGAAAGATAAGCTGCAAAAACATAAATGGTGCTTTTAAACTCCAAATGTAGTATCCCAATTGTTATGTGCTACCTAATATATCAGCTTTCCAGGAAATGTCTTAGGACAGTTACAGTTTGAAGGTGCAGCAGCGCTGAGTCACTTTGCTCACATAAACACAATCTTAAAGCAAACCATCCTGCTCACCGCAGGGATGGGGAATGAGGAAAAACTATTCAGGCTGATCTGGAAGGTGGCAGCAGGACAACGTGCTGCCCCCATTCCTGTGTCCTAGAAAGGCTTCTCAAGTGAGAGAACTCTCAGTGCTGTTACATTTTACTGTAGGATCCTGCCACGGATTCTTCCCTCCTGTTATTCAGTCTGCATTGCACAGAACTTTACCCATGGGGGATATCAGGTGCTGGTTAATGGTGTTTACTAGGGATATATTATATTGTCTGCAGAACAATCATCATCAAGAAAAGGCATTGGAATTCTCAACACAATATAAGACACAGGCAGGCATGCGAATTACAAAAGAGAACTTACTTGACATTCTTCTTTTCTTTGTCTTTATCTTCAAGTCTCTTCATGTCTCGAGCAGCTTGATCCTGACAGGTCACAAAATGATGATGTTAAGAAAACTGAGATGATAAAACACAGATGGGAAAAACGTTCTTCCATAACTCGACCATCATGCCACAGACAGGACACTTTGCATCAAGCTCTCTTGTCCCATATCCTACTACAATTCTCCTTTGAAATCTACATCCTGTAACTTCGTGGCAATGTTGTTGAAAAAATACATTCTCTGCATTCCTGCTGAGAACACTGTGACAGAAGCCAGCTCAGGAACTGCAGCTCAGGAACAGCTCATGATAAATACTAATCATTGCAATTCAGGGAGTGAAAAATGCACAAAGCCTTACTTCCATATTCAGGGACAATCAATGCTCTCTGCTGCATTGCCTTGACACACTCAGAACAGTTGTATCGTTAAGCTACTGTAAACCATATCCACCCTCTCCCCCATCTACTCCAGCTCTGAGTTCTAATTAACACAGCACCTTACACAAAGCCCAAAAGCTAAGTGACATTCTGAACCCAGTGGCCAACGCCACGAGTGACATCTGCTGCTCCTGACTGGAGAGAAGTTTGACCACACAGACTAATAAATATGCCAGGAGCTGGGTCTTGCCTCCACTTCAGCCATGAATGCCTCCAGGGGATCATCATCGCTGTCCGAGTCTGCTGATTTGGAGTGGAACTGCTGGCGAGTGGGGGAATTCTCTGCGGGAATGTAGGGCAGCTCGACATTGCTGGAATCTTCCTCTTCATCCTCAAAGTACCTGAAAGGAAACGAACAACGGCCCAGTCAGCACACAGCCTGCAGCACCACACTGCCTTTCAAGGGCTCTGAGTCCAGTTTCCCACACAGAGATGCCCAAGAGGTCAGTAGGCACACAGGGAAAGATGCTGAGAGGTGTTTCTTTACAACGATTCAGGCTGTAAGCTGGAAGCAGCGGCAGGGCAAACAGATACCATGAAACTCATCTTCTGGAGCGGCTCCCCCAGACTAGAGAGCATGGAATGCTTCTCTGACCTCCCTTCTGTGCAGCTAATAGAAGAGTTAGTAAAGAATTATGGAATCAAGTATTTCTCTGTGCAAAAGGCCCCAAATTTATCCTGCCTGGCTCCCAATTCTGAACACACCAGAGTGTGAATAGGACTGAGCAGACTGAGGCTCAGCTAAGGATGTTCTTAGAGAGGGGAAAGCTAGAGGAGAGTAGCTCTCCAGGGCTGCTCTAGTTGCTCTTTTAAGCACATTTAAAGGTAAGGATGTATTATCATTATTCTCAATTTATAGATGATGGGCTGACACACAGAAAACAGGTAAATACATGGCCCAGGGTGGCACTGAAAGTCTGCTGCAGAGCAGGGATGGGAGTTCTGAATGCAGCTAGCTCAGTATTGCTGTAAACTGCCAGTGTTCTGTGACACCCTATGGCAGTGCTAAGGCACTGACCCCTGAGCAGGCCTTTCTAAATAACTAAACCTCACAAGTGTCACAGGTATCTTCCCCGACCTTGGAAACACTAAAACACAAGGAGTAACTGTACTTACGCATTTTCCTCATCAAAATTGGCACGCTTTGACCCAATTTTGTAGAAAGAAGGCAGCTGAGGAGGTCCTGATTTTGCAAATGCAGCAGAAGAACCGGCTGTTCCAAAAGCACTGTGAGACTGTTGAGAGAGCTTAGGCTCCTCTTTTTTTCCAGGTGTTATGGCAAATCCACCGAAGCCAAAGCCTCTCTTAGTACCAGGTCCACCTTTATTCCAATTCATGATGTCCTCAATGTACCTGTTAAAATAAGGACAGGTGAATCGATGTCCTTTCTGCTTCAGGTAGATATATATAATTGCCACAACTTTTCTTGTCAGTGGATCACTTCAGTCATGTTAAAGAGACTGGTGGAAACACGACTGACAAGAGTTTGATCTGTTTCCCATGATGGATTTGGGCTTTGTTATCCTTTTTTTTTTGTTTTTCCTAAGTTTCAATGTATCGACAATTCAGAAAAAGAATAAACCAAAGGTTGCCTTCTAAAACAGATCAGCCTGTCAGTGACTACAGAAGCACGTTAAGATGTTGCCTGTCTTGTCTGTTTTACAATCTAAGACAAATTCAAAGCCAGAACTTCGATCATCAGGAGGAATAAGAGATGAAAAGCCAACTCAGTACATATTCTGCATGTGCTCACAGTCCCATCCTTGAGTGCTCTGTGGCTTTGTAAGGGCCACAGTATTGCAATCCAGACATTGCTAGAAAAGCAGGCCCAAAGCAGCATGCAGCACACCGCCCTGTTGAGAGTAGGCACCTTTCTGCCCTCTTCTTAAGAACACATCTTTACCCATATAAATATATATGTTCTCCAGCCTACATTTTTCAGACCACACTTCCCATATTGCACATAACAGGCCTGTCTATAGCTTAGTTTTCTAAGCTGGATGAAGACTGAAGCCATGTACCAAGATTTACACTTCCCACTCAAAGCAATTCAATTATTTCATCTGCATGGTCAGTCAGTCGTACCTTTAAGGCAGCCAAAGACAGAATGACACCTGCTGCTTGCCTGTGCATTATAATTAGATGGCCCAAAGGCTTACTAAAGTCTTACTAAACAAATCCTCATGTTCAGTGAGAATCCACCAAGGAGATCACAGTTCACCAGCATGAGGAACAACTTCAAATTAAACTGAGAGTAAATACTGCTCCTGCTGCCTGTGCAGAACGTTTGCAGCTCGGAACTCGTTCAACAGATCCCAAGTTTAGAGCAGAGCTCACTAAGAGACTTTGGGGAAAACTGTTGTTCTGCGTGCTGTGTCACCTCCCGTTCACACTGACACACTCACAGCTTTCACACCTCCAGGAGCAGGGCAGGAAACAGAACAGACTGTACAACAAATGGATGGGAAGCGGAGCTCTACACTGCTGCTGCTGCTGACAGCCCAGCGGGTCTTTTAGGTTCCAGCGTTTGATTTTAAGGATTTTGCTTTGATGCAGTTACTGACTTTTTTCCCCCTCCCACCACCCCAGAAAGCAATCAGACTTGTATCCTGCCGCACGGCGTTTGGTCTGTCTGCCCGCGGAGCCAGCAGTGAGCGTACAGGGAGGGTTTCTACAGGACGGCAGTGAAACCCGGCGAGTGCTTCCCGGTGAACGCCGTGCGAGGGAGGAAGCACGAAGGCACTGCCCCTCTCTCCGGATCCCCTGGACCTGAGGGAAACGCAGCAACGCGCCCTGGCTGTTCCCGTTTCTGGCTGCTGGAGAGGAGGGACCGCCCGCCGAGATCACCCTTCCCTGAGCACCACAGGGCACGGCGCCAGGCGGCGCGGGGAGCCCCCGGAGCCAGGCGGCGCGCTCTCCCGGCACACCGGGCCCTGCATGGGGCCGGTAGCGGGTCCCCTCACGGCCCTTCCCGCCCGCGGGGCCGCGGCGGGGGGGCGGGCCCTTTGTGTAGGCCAGGCCGAGGCTGCCCGAGCCCTCACTAGGCCGCGGTCCCGCCGGCTCCCGCCCGCGAGGGGCACCGCTGGCCGGTGGGGAAGGAGCCGCCGCGCCGTCCCGCCCGGACCCACATCCCCTCCCTCACCCCTCAGGCACCGCAGCCGCCGGCC
>VZTU01005860.1:161238-172023 GCA_013400835.1 Zapornia atra | reverse complement strand
CGCTGGGGGGCAGGGAGCTACTTTTAGTCTTGCTGACCTTGACTTGTGTCCCTGGAAGGAGCTGGGCGCGGAGGCGTGCGCCCCGAGCGAGGGGATCCGCGGGTGCCCCAGCTTTGGGCTGGCGGGACCAGCACCTCTCCCTCCCCTCTCGCCTGTGTGGAGATGGGTGCGTGAAGCGGCCCCTCTGGCGAGGGGACGGCGGCGGCGTGTGGAGCGGGGGGGCTGCCAAGCCTTCGCGGGGTTCGCTCGTCCTTCGCACCCGTTCTGCCTTGTGAGAGTCGGCCCGGTCTGTGTGCTGGGTCCCTCCCGGCGCTGCTCCCGCTGCCCCTCAGGAATCTGCTTCAGGGCTGATTTTATGTGAAGCTTTATGGAGCTGTCATGTCTTTGGAAGGGGTACGCAGATAATCTCTTATGGTGAAGCTCGGGGCTTGGTTGAGCCTGTGGCTCTGTTCTCTTGTTGTTTTTAACCTCTGAATGCAAGTTCTGCCCTGTGTAAATAGCGCTTTGGTTCTGTTTAAACTCACATCAAATTGTCATGTACTCAGACAAGGTGTGACATTCCTGGGCTCTGCCTCACTGTACTTTCCACCTCGATTAGTGTTCTGGTGAAGGCCTTCTGTTCAGGTTTTTGCTAGGATGAGAAGTCGTTGACAAAGGCATTTATTTTAGCGTCCTTGTCATTTGTAGCAGTGAGTTCCCTGCATGTGGTACTCGGAGGAGTGCTGCTCTAATTTAGAAACAAATCATTTCTATTTCAAGTTTTTGAGAGAACAATCTCATTAGCATTCAAGTTCCTACTCAGATCTGGTTGCAGGAGGGAGTGAAACAAGTGTCCCTGCCAAGCCTGATGCAGCCGATCTGCCGTAGGCGTCTGTGAAATGCAGTGGTAGGTCACTGCAGCTTTGCCAGGCTCTTCCTTTGGACCTTGGTAATGTGTGACTCCTGGGCGTGCAGTCTGAGTGGGAGACCGGGACCGGTTTGAGAGCAAGCAGAAGGCATAGGAAGCTGAGGGCAGAAACAGGTGAGCTGGCAAACAGCAGCTTTCTGGCAGCTCAGTGCAGATTGAGCTTTGGTCTTGTGAGCCCCAGTTTATCGTTCTGGGGACCAGTGCAGTATCCATCCTCTTCCTGGTTTGGTTTGGCTGTAGCACTTACAACAGAAGGTCTCTCTTTCTAAACAGAATAAATACTGGGATGCTGTGGGGCCTGATTCTGAGCATGCAGTGCAGGATACCAAAGAAGAGCTGTTTTAAATTAGCAGAGGCTATCAGAGCAGTGCTTTTCAAGCAACTTAATTAAGTGCATTTTAAGATTTCCTGCCTTTGTTATGCATTCATTGATCTGGCCGTGTCTAATTGCTAATTAACAACCACTATATGCACAGCATGAGGTCTGTGAAATGAGCTGGCAGCACTGACTGAGAGATGCTATTGGAAAGTCAGTTTTAGAGCAGAACATCCCAGTGCCCAGAACTTGCTCATCTGAACAGCTTGGCCAGATGTGAACTTGCTGCTGCCTCAGCTGCTCCTGCTGCAAGTGAGAGGCTCTAGAGCCTCACCTTCCAAGTTATTATTTCTTGTATGAGCATTCAGTCTCTTTATACAGGGGATGGCAGGATCAGGCAGGGCTTTATTTCTGGTCTGACCCCGATAGCGATTTGCGTTGTTCAGGGAAGTCAGGTGTTGCTGGAGGTGTGATGTAATAGATTTGATAAGGACTTTTTGCAAAATTTGATTTTTTTTCTTTGTCCAGTGAAAATGAAGAAATTATATATTTTTATTGCTGTCCTGTTCATCCCATGGGATTTTTCCTTGGCAAAGTATGACGAGTTTGAGGATGGAGATGACATTATGGAATATGATGATAATGACTTTGCTGAATTTGAAGATGTTAATGAAGATGCAGTCACAGAGTCTCCTCAGAGGATCATCACTACAGAAGATGATGAAGAAGAAGCCACTGTAGAGCTTGAAGGTCAGGATGAGAATCAGGAAGACTTTGATGATGCAGATGCCCAGGTAATGCCTCATCTCCTTCCCCTCTGTGTTTCCTGGTTGCACCTCTACACATTACTTTCTCACCTCATCTTTTTGGACTTTATGTTTTTTGTCCTTAGGAAGGTGACACCGAGAGTGAACCGTATGATGATGAGGAGTTTGAAGGCTACGAAGAGAAGCCAGATGCATCTCCTAACAAAAATAAAGACCCCATAACAATAGTTAATGTAGGTATAAATGTTGCTCCATGCTCTACTTGCTGTTTCATCACTTGCTTTTTTGTAATGCTGCATGCTGGTCACGTCACTGATGTACAGATGTACACTAAGTCCTAAAGAATTCGCTACTTGAATTAACAAGAGGCAGAGCAGAAATGGGGAGAAGCCTGGAGACAAGAAACACCTGAAGTAATGCAACAGGCTAACAGCAGAAAACCATGTATTTTTATTATCCCTAAGATACCTTTTTTTAAAATGTTATGCTGACCTTGGCAATGAAAGGTTAGGGTGCTATTATGACAGAAGGGTGATACGGTGGTAGCAGAATGGCTAATTACTCTCTGAAGATGGCAAGGTCAGGCAGGCTTTCCTGCCCCCCTATGCTGTCTGTGGCTCTTGGTGGCATCCTGAAAATGCTCCTGAACATTAGGTATTGCTTTAGTTTTCAACAGAAGTTACATGATGATCAGGTAATGTTGTGATGGACAGGGCACAAAGCCTAATAATCAGTGGGTTGAAATGCTGGGCTGTTGAGTACTCTGGGGGATACATAGGGTCACTTGGAAGAGACAAGTATTTTGTTTGCATCAGCCAGGTTTTGGGAGTGCTGTTGGTTCCTGTACAAGTACTGTTTCCCAGTAGAGCCAAATGCATTATGCAGGCTTATCCTTCTCCTCTCACCTTTGTGAAGCTTATTACTGTGCTTGGGATGAACCTCCTCCAGTACTGTTCTCAAACTGTTTGTGTATATGGCATCCGCTCATTCTATATGTAAAAAACAATCTCTGTTCACTTACCACAGGTGCCTGCTCACCTGCAAAACAGCTGGGAGAGTTACTACATGGAGATCCTGATGGTAACAGGTCTTCTTGCTTACATCATGAATTACATCATTGGGAAGAACAAAAACAACCGCCTGGCTCACGCGTGGTTCAACACTCACAGGGAGCTGCTGGAAAGTAACTTTGCTCTTGTGGGTGAGTTCCATAATGACCACTGAATAAAGCTGGGTTTAGCCCTGCACGTAGGTTGTAGAGAAGAGAAACCTTTTCTGTGCAGATACAGGACAGTGCTAGTGACAGCTCTGTGTGTAGACAGTGTGCCACTCTGCCAGTGCTCAGATTAGGTTGCTGTGTTGTAGTATAAATTACTCAGAAACATCACAGCGATACTGAAGTAATCCAGGAACTTAGAGCTCTAAGCCTGCTGAAGGATGTGCAGTGTTTAAATTGTGATTTTTAGCCTGCAGTTCTCTCTAACTGTTGTTTTCTTCAGGGGATGATGGCACTAATAAAGAAGCTACGAGCACTGGGAAACTGAATCAAGAAAATGAACACATATATAACTTGTGGTGCTCTGGAAGGGTGTGCTGTGAAGGAATGCTCATCCAGCTGAAGGTAAGGATGAGTTTGTAGCGCTGTTTGCCTGTTGGCTGCCTTCAGGCTCTACATTCCAGTGTGAGCAACAGGGAGTCCCAGCTTGACACTATCACTCACATTCAGAGGAAGGGTTCTGAATACACATACATGAAGGGAACACTGGGCAGACTTGGTTCAGCTCATAACTTCAGTGTGCAAAGCCCTGAGAAATTAATCTAATGCAGAAAGTAGGCCTGCTTTTTAGCAGTATAGGTGACTTCCTGGGGGCCCTTCAAAGCTAAACTATTACATGAAAAAAATCTACTTATAGCTGTCATATTTTTCCTTAAGGCCCACTACTATTTGCCAGTGAAGTGCTTCACTCTAGGTGTGTTCAGCTATCTTTTGTGTTTCTAGTTTCTCAAGAGACAAGACCTCCTGAACGTCCTGGCGCGCATGATGAGGCCAGCTTCTGACCAAGTGGTATGTATTCTGCCCTTGAGATGAGCTGTGATACTGTTGATTTCCTTCAGTTCTGCTCTGCTGCTTTCGCTTGTTGTTATGACAGGCAGCTGAACTGCTAGGTGTTTTTCTATAGTCAGTGTCTTCCAGTTCAGTAACTGTCAAAACAATCTGAATCAGTCATCCACATTTCTGTTCTGCCTGGGAAATACGAAATGCTGGGAACTGGAAGTTGTTTTATTTGTGGGGTTTATTGTTTGAGGGGCTTTGTGAACAGTCTGTCACGCTTCAAGACTTCATCTTGATAAAAAGTGGGTTTAGATCTGAAATAGTTCATGATTGTTGTTCTGTCTGTTCAGTCTGTCTGAACAGAGCTGCTCAGTGTGTATGTTGGCCTGGATATTACAGCCTGCAAGGTTCCTTTTTGCCTCGCCCCTTGCTCTTGGCAATGAGGGTAATCTCTAACTGCATAAATGCCAGGGGAGGTTGCATTAGTGGCTGTGTGCACTGTGAATACCCTTTCCATGTATCTGTAATTGTATCTACGTATATCTATTAAAAATACTTCATTTAGATGTGGGTAGTTGGTTGCTCATAAGCAGTATCTGCACAGCAAATTAATCTTACAGCTTTGCTGTTGTAGTCACTGTCATTACACTGTAGCATTGTACCAGAATTCTGAATTGAGTGCTCAATAAAATCAAAAGGCTATCTTATCTTAGGCCATGCTGAGAAGCTTTAGATCAACAACCTTTATCTTAGCTGCGTATGGCCTCGCTTAGTCTTTGTTCTTATGAATCGGTGTCAGACAGACACTGAAGTCATGGAAGACATAGGTCTCCATTTGGCCAGTAGTCTGAAGGAAGAATACATCCCATAATTTTGACCAGGGCTAACAATGTTCTGTCCCACAGCAAATAAAAGTAACAATGAATGATGAAGATATGGACACCTATGTGTTCGCTGTTGGAACGAGAAAAGCACTGGTGCGACTTCAGAAAGAGATGCAGGACCTGGTATGTATGTTCACACTGGGAATGCTAACCATGAGTAACAGGATATAAGAACCTCCAGTGAGGAACAGCAGAGAACTTGTGACTGACCTGTTGGAGTTAGTGGGGGGAAAAGACATTTTCATCTCATGCCATCAGACATCTGAAGTGCTAGCCAGCTGCCTTCAGAACAGTGGGAGAAGAGGCAATCAAAAGCAGCCTACGTATTCCTCAGTTCAGTCTGATATGATAGCTTGTATTTATTTTTATTCCTTTCCCCTTGTTCTCTTTGAAACAGAGTGAGTTCTGCAGTGATAAACCTAAGTCTGGTGCAAAATATGGGCTTCCAGATTCGCTGGCTATCTTGTCGGAGATGGGGGAGGTCACGGAGGGAATGATGGACGCTAAGGTAATTGTGAATGAGTTATTACACATCTTCCTTGCTGACTACGGCCTGTGCAAAAAAAGTTCCCATCTTTATCTCCTGTAGACATCCCACCAGGAGAGCCAAATGGCCTCTGTGAGATCTACAGAGATCATGACCCTGAGGAAGCCTAAGGGCTCAGAGGATGCAAATCTGATGTCTTTATTCCTTTTACATAGCAACTGTTGGCTTAAGATCGCCTTTCAGATCCTGGAAGTTGGCTTCAGCAGCTAGTGCCAAGGAGGATGTTGATGGAATGTCTGCAGGTCCTCAAAGCTGATGTGTTACCAAATGAACTGGGAAACCCCAAATGAGAGTGTTCCATGTATCGAGGCCCATTCTAGCAAAAGCTTTAAAGAAAACCCAAACAAACAAATTTCAGTGTCATTGTGGCAAGCTGAGCACAGCAATCTTCTGAGTGATGTACGGACGCTTGGGTAAACCCCCATGGGGTGGGTAGGCTGCAGTGGGATTGGTTTTGGGAAGCACTAACCCTGTTTTCTCTCTTAGATGATACATTTCCTCACACACTATGCTGACAAGATCGAGTCCGTCCAATTCTCGGACCAGTTCTCCGGTCCAAAACTTATGCAAGAGTAGGTATAAAGCTAGATTTCTCTTCCCAGTAGCTATTGTAACACTAAGCAAAGTAGAGGCTGACAAACTTGTTTGCACTGTGAAGCCTGCTGGAATGCACACAAAGAAATTGGGAGCAAAGGTGAGACAGGTGAATAAATACACTTGCAGTGCTGCCAAATGCTGCATTAATTTAGAGCCACGGTGGTGTATTACCTTAATACTTGTGTGCTGGTTACGCTGTAGATTGGGCAGCCACAAATTTTGGATAACCCCTGTCAAATGCAGTGTACACTGCCATGTGGGAAACAACTGAGTAATCCTGCTGAAGGTAAGGGATGTTGGAGTTTGAGGGCTGAGAAATAACTGCAGGAGGAGAGCTCAACACACTCGGATACTGTTTGAATGCACTGAGAACTAGGTTTAAGCAAAGCCTGCAGTGGAAAAAAGAAAGAAGATCAAGTGTGCTTGCCCTTCCCTAGCTGATACAGCTAAACATTCCACTGTTGAATCCATCGCTTGGGTACTTCTGTTAGGTTGATTCTCAGCTGTGCTTTGGAAATACGGAGGGAAAGCCCCCTCCTAGTCTTGAGGGGCTTTTAGCTGCTGCTTCAGAATTGCCAAGTGGTGGGCGATTTATCTTACCTGAATTACCACGTAGGCTTTTGCAAGGGTGTACTGTGCCTTCTGGCATATAAATAAATGATCCGTATCAAAACCTGAAATTGCCCTCCAAAAAAAAGGAACATCCTTTGATTTAATTGTATGGCAGCAATGTGTGTACCTTGTACTGAAATTGCTAGGCTTTGGAGGATCTGTGGAACTGGAGGCTGACTTTCTTACATTAGAACACTGGGGTCTTTGGGCAGTGAAGACTTGAATTCCTTAGAGTATCATTTGTTTTTTTGCTGATACTTACATAAGACCTGTAGTAGTAAGAACAACAGGGCATATGAAAACTGAATGTCACTAAAATCCACAGGCCTTTTTAGGGCTTGGATGTCAGATAACCTCTGACAGTCAGATTGGGTGGTGCTGTTAGTATGTTTCCCCGTTAACACCTTTTCACTGCATGCTTTTGAGTAAAGCACTTCAGGAATCTGAATAGTTTGAAACTTAAATTTGTGTTACAGCCCGGCTTTTAATGTTGTTTGAGTACCTTGCAAGTGTCTCAGTTCTTGACCAGGTTTTCCCTAACAATGTTAGGTATTCTGTATGACTGTATTTTTCTTTACTCATTCCAGCTGCTTGTTTTCTTTCCTGCCAGGGAGGGTCAGCTTACAAAACTGCCCGAAACTAAAAAGACACTTCTGTTTACATTTAACGGTGAGAGAACTGGTGGACGTGTGTGTGTCTGGGGATCTGGGGGGTGTTGTGCTTTATCTGTGCAAGTTGCATGCTCACATTCTGTCATCTGTGGAAGACAATATGAGACAAATGACTTTTGTGCACATAACAGGATCACTCATGGGTTAAGCAGTAAACAGAAGGCAGTAATAACACTGGGGACTGAGCGGCGTATCGCCATGATAATAGGATACTCAGTTGCTGTCATTGACCTTAGTGCATGCTCCTGTCTCCACTGGTGTTTGGGTTCGGTCACCACTGGCTTGTTTTTAAGCCACAGACCTTGCAGTTTGAGCTTGTGCAGAATTACTTCATTAATCCTGGCTTGAAAAAAAACCAGCCTGTTGGGAGCCTGTTCAAAAAGATCCATAGTTCTTTTTGGAATTCAAGGCCATAGCTTCAAGTGAAGCTAATGTCAGAGCCTGAATTCAACCCTTAGGTTTGTATTCCATACTAAAACAACTAAGGATTAGGGGAGTGGATGTGCCTGTCACTGTGTGAGGAATTTAAATGCCATTTCCAAAATGAAGTTAGGCATTTCCTAAAGAGTAGGAACAGAACATCTTTCATGAATGGTGTGAGTGATAAGGGAAGAGCATTACAAGTAGAAAAACCCTGCCAACCTGAGTTAACAAGAAACTTTTATTTCAGTGCCTGGTTCAGGCAACACTTCCCCAAAGGACATGGAGTCTTTGCTGCCTCTGATGAGCATGGTTATCTACTCCATTGACAAAGCAAAGAAGTTCCGTCTGAACAGAGAAGTAAGTAGCATATATTTCTCTGTCTTCTGAATATTGTATGAAATTGCAGCTGTTACCATCGGATCCTTAATCTTCAGATTGGACCCTTAGGTTTCTAATATGACTACTAGAGGCACTGCATCCTGCTCGTGGGGAATTTGTATTAACCACATCTGCTTTTCTCTGTGAAAAGGGTAAACAAAAAGCTGATAAAAACAGGGCTCGCGTGGAAGAGAACTTCCTTAAGCTGACTCACGTGCAGAGACAGGAAGCTGCCCAGTCCCGTCGAGAAGAGAAGAAACGGGCAGAGAAGGAGCGAATCATGAACGAAGAGGATCCTGAGAAACAGCGTCGGCTGGAGGTGAGATGGGTTTTCAGATTGTTAGGAGCTGCTGAGGAAACTCCTGCGGTATCTCCAGGGCTGTCTGTATGCCTATCAGCAATGGCCAACTTTGATTTCTTACTTGCTGGAAGGCAGAAGACTTTCGGTGTATATGAAGGCTCCCAACAAGGAGCCAGCTCATGTAGTTACAGGTGTGAACCCGAGTACAGGAGGTCTTTTGTTTGGCTCGTCAGCAAGCTGCAATGATCAGCTTGCTCTCCAAAGAAATCACCAATGTTCATCCAGATCTCTGTGTCCTTGCCTACAGGAAGCTGCTTTGAGGCGTGAGCAGAAGAAACTGGAGAAGAAGCAGATGAAGATGAAGCAAATCAAAGTGAAAGCGATGTGACTCCATTGCAAGAAGCGTCTCGGTGCCACCTGCGGAATTTTAATTCATAGAGTACAAAGACCTACTTAACTCCATACTCCTACACTTCTTTGAACACTAGTAGCCATTAAGAGAAATGCTCCTTGCATTGGTGTTCCTTAAGTATTGCAGCAACATGCAGGCGTACGTAGAGAGCTTTGTCTCAGCAGTTTTATTCCAGGTGGTATACATTTTTGCTACTTGTCTGTTTAAAAAAAAAGCAATATTCTTGAATGCTCTCTGTCATTTGTTCTTTGAAAACAGAAGATTGTAAACATGTCCACGTGTGCTGGTAACATATTAATGCTTTGGTTTTAAACTTTGGTTTTAGTTATTGGGAGGGAAGAGGGGGAAACTTAAGGGGAGGAAAACTGCACAATAAGCATTTACTGTGCATTTATTTGCATCAAGCTTGTAAAGGCACAAAACTTAGAGCCTTCCATACACTGTATGGGTTCTTCAGGGATTTAAGCCCAGTAGAATAGAAGTGATTTTTATTTTCTTTTTTTGTACAAACAAGGGACTGAAACAGTGTTATGTCACTTGTGGGCATGATTGGCATACATGTAAAACATAGATGGGTTAGACATGAGGGAACGGAATACCTGAACTGTTTCCCACTTGTGGTTTTGAATGCTGCAAGCTTAATACAATGTGAAGTCTGTAATGTCAGCGTGGTGTTTCTTCGGGAGTGAGTGCATGGTGAGTTAGCAGCTTCCACTAGCTTTCCTTGAATACTTTTACCTGTATGAGTTTGCCTCAAAACTTCTCTCCTGATCTCAGCAGCTGCTGCCTAGTTCACTTCGGCTGGAAGCTAGATTCAGTGAAGTATCTGCAATTGCCAATTTCCCCAAGCAAGTAAAAACGTTTTGAGGACTCTGATCCTGAATGATCACTTCAGGTTTTTGAATATATGTGGGGAGAATGAAGTGAACGCCCCTGTGCAAGCACTTGGCTACCTGAGAGCGCTCTGCATTTTATAAATGCTTCCTGTCTAGAAGGCATTTTATTGTTGCTTGTAACAGACTTTTAACAGTTTTGTGGGGAAGCAAAGTCTTGCTTTTTTTTGTTTTGTTTGATACTTTGTGCAAACTTGGTTCTGAGGCAATAAGAACAAGCTGCTGTTCAAACAGCACTTGCTTAAACTTGTTCCAGCATGGGATACTTCACACTGATTCAAATGCAAATGTCTGTAACCTGATAACGTGCAGATGTATTAATTTTATAATGGTTGGTAAAATTATTTAAACCAAACTAATGTAGATTATGTGAAATTTAGCACTATTTAGCTTTAAGATGAATATGGTATTGTTTCACAAAGTTCTCTAGAAGGAAATACTGGCTTGTGCTCTTTTAAGCGGACAGCTTTCCTGAAGTCCCATGCGGTTGTGGGCCATGGCAGCTAATTTTGTAATATGAACGTTCAAATGAACGATCTAATGAAGAGTAAAATACGAATTAAACACTCGGCTGGGCCTGCGCTCCTTTCATCTAGCAGACTCTCGAAGCCTGGCTCGGTTTCAGCCGGGGTTTCAGACAGGCGCTAGCGCCGCTGGGCAGTGACTCTTCCCGCCCGGGAGCTGCGCCCCGTCAGGCGCCGGCTGCCGGACCGGAGGGCCCGCGGCCGGGGTAAGGGGTTCGCTCCCCTCCCGCGGGCGGGGGTGGGCGTTTGAGGCCGGGCCTCGTCGGGCACGGCGCCAGCCCCGGCGGCGGGCGTGGAGCGCTCCCCGGCGCCCGAGGAGAAGCCCCGGCAGCTCTCTGAGACAGCCAACATGGCGCCGGCTCCTTCCCGCCGGTGGCGTGCGCGGGAGTCTCGGAGGTGACGTCACTCGCGCGACCCGGACGCGCGAACGCTTGCGTCACGCGGCGGCGCGCTGGCGTCACACGCGCGGCGTCTCCTGCCGGTAAGCGGCGGCCTGCGGA
>VZTU01005860.1:143919-160818 GCA_013400835.1 Zapornia atra | reverse complement strand
AGATGTGGGGCTGTTGGAGAGGGGTCAGAGGAGCCAGGGAGATGCTCAGAGGGCTGGAGCAGCTGCCCTATGGAGAGAGGCTGAGGGAGCTGGGCTGGGTCAGCCTGGAGAAGAGAAGGCTGTGGGGGGACCTCACTGCAGCCTGCCAGTCCCTGAAGGGAGCAGAGGAACAGGAGGGGAATCAGCTTGTTAAAGGGCAGAGACTGGCAGGACAAAGGGGATGGAGTGAAGTTGGAGGAGGGAAGGGGGAGAGGAGAGATTGGGGGAGGTTCTGTGCAGAGAGAGTGGTGAGGGGCTGGAAGGGGCTGCCCAGAGAGGGGGTGGGTGCCCCGTCCCTGGGGGTGTCCAAGGCCAGGTTGGCTGGGGCCCTGGGCAACCTTGTGTAGCTCCAGGCCTGGAGGTTGGTGTCCCTGCCTGTGGCAGGGGGTTGGAGCTCTGTGACCCTTGGGGTCCCTTCCAACCCAGCCCAGTCTGGGATTCTCTGATTCTTGGTACAATCTAATGCCTGCTGCGGATCCTAAGCATGAATACCAGAAGAGAAACACTTCTGTCCTAGTTTTACGTTCAGTCCACAGGTACACAGCCAAAATCTTGATGTTTCCTAAGGCATCACCTCATCATGAATACCTGAAGCTTTCTTTTTTTATGTCTGTTTCGTCCAAACAAACAACTTTTGTTTGCCAGTGTGAGGGAGCTGTAGCATGCTGCTTATTTTTGCTGTACATGTGTGAATCAAGGTTGTGTTTGAATGCTCTGAAATGATGCTTTAACTTCACTGTGAGTGCACACTGGGCAGGAGGAGCCACTGCAGTGGCACAAGAAGATAACATCCTTGTCCAGAGTAAGGCTGGAGCTCTGGTGTTGCAGCTAATTACGTTCAGACTGCAGCAGAATCCTCCAAGTGTTCCAGCTCTCTTATGGTTTGTTTTTCTGTGGGGGAGGAGGAAAAGGAACTTGTTTCTAGAAGGAATAAGTAACTATTTGGGGGCTCTTTTTTTGTGATTTCTTTTAGCGGTGGGTGTCTGAGAAGTTCATCGTTGAGGGCTTGAGAGAATTCGAGTTCTTTGGAGGTAAGTTTCCCTCCTCTTAAATGCCTTTGCTAGGAATGTTTTATTTTAGCCACAAGCACTGATGGTTTGGTGGTGAATACCAATCTGAACGGTAAAGGAGATGAATAAATCTGGCTGCAGCACTAGATCTGGTCATTCTGGCTGGCTAACCATATAAAGTTAATACAGAACTGTCCAAGATTTAGCAGAAATGATTTAGGAATCAGTTTTGCATTGGTGGCAGCACTGCTTTCAGACCCTGTGTTTCTTAGCATAACTGCTTTTTCTCCTATGCAAAAGATACATTTGGGGTTTGGGAAGGTTAATTACAGTTTTCCAAGTGGTTTTTGAAACTCCTCTGACAGCTCCCTGTGTGCCTGTGGGAGAGCTGTTCCCGTTTCCAAGAGCTGTTTCTGTCCTGCTTCATAAGGAGCAGGATTACCCACTAGGGCACAGAGTTCTCATCGCTGCCTTAGAAAGGTGGTCAGAGCCTAGGAAAGGTGGCCAGATCTTGGGCTTCCAGGTGGAGTGGGAGAGTTTTCACCCTTTTAAGTAAACCTTAGACAGCTCCTCCTGCATTTAAGCAAACTGGAGGTGTCATTTTTTACTGTGTTTAGAGGTGTAAGACAAAGATTGTGGCTGAGTATGTGAAGAGCAGCAGAGTTTGAACCTCATCAGCCTTGTGCTGCAGTTTCACTGCTTTTAGTGCTGCTTAAGGGTAAATGAAATGCCTTTGTCTAAAAAAAAGGAGTAGAAATGTCTCTTTGGTATCCAAAAGTCTCATGTGGGGTTATTTACTGGAGTTTTCCAGCTGTGTTTGTAATGGGTCTCTGCTGAACACAACATGGTGAACAATTAATCTCTTTACTCCAGAGCAGCCTCCGGGTGACGCTCGGAGAAAAGTAAGTGGCTTCTGCAGGCTGTGGTGCTGTGGCTCATTGCATGGAGGTTATTCCCTGTGGAACTTTGATTTTTCTTTTTACCTTAGTTATATATTTCATCTCTGTATTAGATCTCCAAGTGTGGAAACAGGTTTCACCCCGGAGTGGAGATTTTGGTGTGTGGTTTTCAGACTCCACGTGACAGAGTCAAGACTTGGAGCTTAAATCTCTCTTGGATTTGGATGTGTGTCATCATCCCCCAGCCCCCCCAGGGGTGTCTTTTTGGAGATGGTTTAAATCTGATCCTTCAGAAACCAGTGAAAGGAATTTTTAAAAAAAGGAGTTTATGGGACTTCTGAAAACTAAGCCCCAAAAATATGATGTTGGCCATTCAAACACCAGTGTTCCACTCTCAACACATCAACTCCTGTTTCCTTTCTCTTCCCTGCAGAGCAGCCATGACAGAGGCTCCAGCCTCAAAACCAAACATCATGTAGGTCTGTTTGGGGTCACCTCACCTACTATTATTGTCTGGTTGTCTTCAGAGCCAGTTCTGTGACACTTGGAGAGCTCTGTTCATAACGAGCAGTGCTCACAGAATAACACAACTTAGGATAGAATGTATTTATCTAAATCACTTCCCACCTGCCCACACCAGAGCCAAGCATTTCTGTGTGCAGGTGCTGCTCTTTAAGCTAATTACAAACACAAATTAAGAATTAAGTGTGACTGGATTATAACTCTGTCAGTTCAAGCTGCTTAGAACTGATTTTTCCTGTCTGTAATTCACTGGCACAGAACAAAGCTGAAAATATGAGGCAGACATGGAATGTTTTGTATAAAGTCAGGTAAATTCCCAGCCTGTTTTGAATGCAGAGTGTTACACATCCACTGGCCTGGAAGCACACTGAGTCTGGCTTCTGGTTTGGGTTTGTTAGACTATTCACTTGGGTTTGGTCGCCTCCACAGTGGTGTTGCTGACTCCTACTTTGATTCTGACAGCTACATAAAAGCTTTTCCAGCAGGGCTATAGAATAAGGTGAATAATTTGGAGAGAGGGATGGGAGGAAACTTCTTGTTGCTCCTGCAGAGTGAGGTGGGGGGAGCAGGAGGCAGCAGAACAAACCCGACATTCCCTCTTCCTAACCAAGGTGAATGTCATTTGGCACACACAGATCCTCATTAGCATCACCTAACTGATTTTCTGATGGCATTTGTAACAGTAGTTGCCTTTCAAAGATGAATTTTCTTAAATCTATCCCCAATTAAAATTGGATCCACTGGCTGGAAAGCTGTCTCCTAATGAATGCCATGCCATAAAGCCAGTCATGTGTGGCTTCATTGCACAGCTGCTGCTGCTGCTGCTTTTCACCATACACCAAAGGTTCTCCTGTGTGAAACCAGAGGAGCTTTTTTTTTTTGCAGTGTTTCATAACTGACATTTCAGTGTGATGATGTATGATGTCAGTATCCTGTAGAGCCCCTTTTGCATTAGCTCTCAGTTGTTGGTCACCACTGACGTGGAGAGGTGAGTGAAGACCTGACATACTGCAAGGCTTGTAAAAAAGGGAGTTTGCAGCATTTTCCCATCACTGTTGAAACAGCCTACACCATTAATAAGATTAATTGAATTCTTTTTGGTTTTGCATCTGTTTTGTTGGCTTATGCTGTATCTGGAGTGGACTCTAACAAAGCAAACCACTTACATCTTGCTCAGTGTTCCACCAGCTGCCATTGCTCCATAGCGCCGCTTGTCAGAGCCTCCTGCTGTCACCCCCTTGGTGCTGCCTTTCTGCTTCAGAGGTTTCCATCTGCCTGTGTGTCTCCCCTGGCAGTCCTGCTGTTGGCAGGACAGTGTGAGATGGCTGGAGGAGTAACGAGTGAGAGGCTGGAGCTCAGGATTGACAGGTGTCTGACAGAAGTTTGAAGGGGATGGAAAGCTGCTGCCTGTTCTCAGCCAGGCGACAGCGCTGTGTAGTGCTAGGATAGGGAAACATTGGGCTGCTGAGATCTTGGGGGTTGGCTGTGCTGAAACAGGATGGAGTTGCTGTGCTGGAGTTGTTTGAGCTGAAGTCACACTGTAGAGCTCTTCACTCTGTTCAGTTTTGCCTTTTCCCTTGTGTGAAAAGCACCCCCACTTGAAAGGCAGGCAGAGAGGTCCAACATGCTGTTCAAAAGCAGCTGAAAAAGGCTGAACTGGAGAAGTGTGAGTCTTAGTTTACTCCTGACTTATACTTAGGTACCCACAGGTAATTTATGGCAAATTCCTGCTGGTGCTCATGGCACTGCTTTATCCTGGACTCAGTGTAGAACAGCAAGTGCCTTGTTTTTCATCTGTCACTGCAGATGGGTGATGGAACAGAGAGTACTTGCTGTCACTGGAGGAAAATGCACAAGCCTTTTCTGCTTCATGTACCGTGAGGAAAGGTCTGATAAAGGGCATTTGCAGTTGGTGAGGAATGAGGTGGAAGAAATGAGCCCGAGTTCCAAATGTCAGGAGGAGTTAATGTGCTGGAAGTGTGAGATCACTGAATCTTACCTTAGACACCCAATAAATTTGGTGCCCTGTTAGGATGCTCTCCTGGTGACTTTGGGGGTTCGAAGGAGCTGGAAGGTAGAGCAGAACTTGTGAGAACATTGAAATTTGTCTTCTGCAGAATCCCACCTGGGAAGGTTTGGGTTTGTGTGAATGCAGCAGATCGGGTTGTGTCAGGTGTAGGTGTCAGATGGAGCAAAGAAGAGCTGACAGGTTTGGGAGTGCTGCTTCCCTGGGTGGCACGGGGTCTTTTTGTCTTTCCTGGGTGTTGTTTTTATCCTCTCCTGTGAGCACTGATGCTTTGCAGTCAAGTTCTTGCTTTCATCTGGAGCTTCTCTCTTTCATGCGTGTCTGATGGTCACAGCTCGGGCTGAGTCCGAGTGTCACTCCTCTCCTCAGCTGTGCTGGTCTTGTCACAGATGAGCAGCTGGAAACCCAGCCAGCCCCAGCCAGCCCCAGCCAGGGATGCTGACTGCCACAGCCAGAAACAAGCTCCCCTTTGGCATGGGAGTTCGTAAGCCATGGGGAAGGCAGCTACTACAAATCAGTGCTTAAGCTGTCCCAGGGAGTAGTAATTGGCTTTATCCAAATATTCCTAAAGAAACTCCAGCCTGCAGTAATTAAGAACCTACCTGTTATGGTCACACATGTGAAACACAGATACCTGGATCTTCTGAAGGGAGGCATCGCCTGGATTCCGATTGATAAATAACTGCTCAGTTATTTTTAACAGCAATCCAATTTCTCTCTTCTGTGTTCAGTACTGCATTACTGTTTTGAGGGGTGTGATAATATGAGGAGCAGATGTTTTTTCTAGCCTGTGGTCTGTTCTGGTCTGACTGTGGGTTTGTTTCCCCAGACAAATGAAGCGAGCTCCGAGTCGATAGCCTCCTCCCCCAAGAGGGACACCATGAGCACCTTCCTGCCAGACAGCAGCTGTTACGAGCTGCTGACTATCATAGGTAAGGCTGTGAGGGGGTGCAGGTTCAAAGTCTGCTTTGCAAAGAAAAGAAGCTTCTGCAGATCTCTTGGCTTTTTCTTGAGCGATTGCTTGGTTTTGTCATTAGATGCCTGTCCTCCTTGAGTTTAGAAGCCCTGCATTAAGAAATGAGATGTCAGTGTCAAAGGCTTCGAACATGAAGAGGCACGTGGTGGGTTAATGATCCACAGTGAAGTACAAAGGCAGCAGAAGCAGCTTGAAACCTGCCCCTGTCCTTGGTGTGGGGCTGTGGCTTACTCATTTCTACCTCAGTTCTGAACTTGAAAGATGGGATAACATTAGTGGCAGGGAGGATTTCTCTCCAGGGGATACATGCCAAGGAAGGTGCTGTCTGGTGGAACGATCACTCTTTTTCACAAGGACAAAAATAGTTTCGGTAAATGACTGTAAAGATTATTTAAGGGTCAGGGACGGAAGGAGCTCTCCAGAACTGTGTGGCTCCAGAAGAAGTTCTGAGGCTTTAATGCCTTTTCTTTCAGGCAGAGGCTTTGAAGACTTGATGGTTGTGAACCTGGCCAGGTATAAACCCACAGGGGAGTACGTCACGGTCAGGAGAGTGAACCTGGAGGCCTGCACCAACGAAATGGTCACGTTCTTGCAGGTAACATGAACCCACTGATACTCCAGTGCACGTTTAGGAGAGGGCAGGCAGCAAAAAGCAGTGCTTATCAACACTGGATTCATATTTCTGCCTCTGAAACTGAATCAAAATATCTTTTTTATTCATTTTAGGGTGAACTTCATGTTTCCAAGCTCTTCAGCCACCCCAACATCGTGCCATACAAGGCAACGTTCGTAGCTGACAATGAGCTGTGGGTAGTGACGTCTTTCATGGCCTATGGTAGGTGGAGAGGGAATACTTTCATCTAACCATCAGTCTGTGAAATGAAATTTAAGAGGTGAAGTATCCTTGGGGTTTTTTCCTGGTCAATTAAGAGGTGGTTTGTTTCTTTTTAGGTTCTGCAAAGGATTTGATCTGTACCCATTTTATGGATGGGATGAGTGAACTGGCTATTGCATATATCCTCCAAGGAGTATTGAAAGCACTTGACTACATCCACCACATGGGCTATGTACATAGGTATTGAACAAAAAAAAAGGAGCCCTGATCCATTTTCCTTCTGCTGGAAGGTCTCAGTGACACCTCTCATGGTTAGAGCTGAGCGGGTGGTTTCAGGAGGTGCAGAACATGGTCAGGCTTTGTACTGCTCTGCTGTTGGCACAGGCCACTTCAGTGCTTGTGGGAAATTGTATCATTGATCCTTCTAAATGGTGTGAAAGTGGCACTGTGGAACAAACTTCTCCTGAAGACCACTGAGTATTAAAATCACAGCCACAGCTCGTGCTGCCAGGCTGACATGCTCGGGGTTGGTTCGGGTATGGTTGATAGACTCCTAATTGAGACTGGCTGTGGTGGGGATTTACTGCTGAAGCTCCTGGGTCTGAACCTTTAGTCCTGCCTTTCACCTTGGGAATCTGCACAGTGGCTTAACAGAGTCCTGTTAATGTCTTCAGAAGCACAGCAAAACCACTCTGCTGTTAGGAGGTGGATCAGGTTCTGTATTGAGCCCTCCAGTAACAGGCTCTTGTCTTTTCATTAGATCCTCACTAAGGATTAATTTCTCTTTAGTATTGCAAGTCTCTCAATCTCTCTAAATCACTGTCTCCACCCCTTTGATTATTTTTCTTTTCCTCTGCTACATCCCTCTGCAAGAGTGAACTTCAGATGTGGAAAGCTGTAGGTTTTTAGTGGTTACCTCTTCTGTTGTGCACACTGTAAAAGAACTTGAGCTTCCCTGTGCCTGCCTTAGAGACTGTGCGCTGTCCTTCCCCTGAATCTTCCTGGGAAAGCTGTAAGGAACATCACTCCTCTGAAGCCACAGAACTGAATATTCTCCCTTTCTTTCAGGAGTGTTAAAGCCAGCCACATCCTGATCTCAGTGGATGGGAAGGTGTACCTCTCTGGCCTGCGGAGTAACCTGAGTATGATCAACCACGGGCAGCGACTCAAAGTTGTCCATGACTTTCCCAAGTACAGCATCAAAGTCCTGCCTTGGCTGAGCCCTGAAGTCCTGCAGCAGGTGTGTTTTTCAAAAAGAAACCAAACAAAACCCCAGCTGCTGGCTTGTAGTGATACGTGGTACTGGTGTGACTCTGTGAGTGCTCAGAGGGCGGGGGGACACGGCAAAATCCGGGGGGTTACTGTTCCTCACAGTGGGCTCTTTCCTCACTTTCTACCCTTTTTACCTTAAAATGAGTCACCCCTAGCAAAGGGCAACCTGCATTCCTGTCAGAAGGGGCAGCTGCTGAGAGGCCTATGTTATGACATTACCTTTTCCTTCCCTCCAGAGGAAGGTGTGTGAATGCAAGGAACAGAGAGGAGCTAGAGCAAACCTCCTGGGCAGGCGCAGGGCGACTGGCTGGAGTTTGAGCTGATTGATTTGGGTGAAGAGCTTTCTTCTAGGCACCCACACAGATTCTCCTGTTAGCAAAGCATTCTGTTAGATGCCAGTTACCCTAAAGTAGATGCCATCCCCACTAGCTAGCTGATTTCAGTTAAATAAATGTTACCCATAGCTATGTGTCCTAACAAAGGAGAGAACAGCCCCCACACAGGCAGGTGTATTGTGGTGGTAATGTTTCTGCTCTAATCCTTTGGGTCTGCTGTTCTGCACATCACAGATGTTGCCCGTGTGATCACATCTTAAGTCCACAAGGCTGATTAATGATTACTTTCCCCCTCCATCTAGAATCTCCAGGGTTACGATGCAAAATCTGACATCTACAGCGTGGGGATAACAGCCTGTGAGCTGGCCAATGGCCACGTACCGTTTAAAGACATGCCTTCTACTCAGGTAAGGTTAGAAGCTGTTCCTTTCCCATCCTTCATCCTGGCACAGGGAACTGTTGTGCTGCAGTGGGATGGGGAGGTGGGAGGGTGCTGTGCCTGCCTGCGTGGGACATTGTCACTGTCTGGCCTTACTCTCTGTGATGTTGCTAATGCCTCTTCTCTTCCAGATGCTCTTGGAAAAGCTGAATGGAACTGTTCCCTGCCTCCTAGACACCACCACAATTCCAGCTGATGAGCTGACTATGAAGACCTCCCGCTCAAGTGCTAATTATGGGATGGGTGAGAGCATGGCTGTCAGTAATGTGAGAGCAGCCAACGGAGAGCCCACCCTGCACCCCTATCTTCGGACCTTCTCCACCTACTTCCATAACTTCGTAGAGCAGTGCCTGCAGCGGAACCCCGACTTCAGGTGAGAGTTCCAGTGTGTCCAGAGAAGGGAGCAGGCTGGGAAGGGGCTGGAGGGCAAATCCTCTGAGGAGCAGCTGAGGGAGCTGGGGGTGTTCAGCCTGGAGAAGAGGAGGCTGAGGGGAGACCTTCTCAGCCCTCCCCTGCCCTGCCAGGAGGGTGCAGAGAGGTGGGCGAGGGTCTCTTCAGCCAGGGGACAGGAGATGGGACAAGGGGCAATGGGCTCAAGCTGCCCCAGGGCAGGGTCAGCTCAGCTGGGAGGGCAAAGTTCTTCCCTGGCAGAGCTGTGGGGCTGTGGCACAGGCTGCCCAGGGAGGGGGCTGAGTCCCCAGCCCTGGGGGTGTTTAACAGCCGGGGAGATGAGGTGCTCAGGGATCTGGTTTAGCACAGGACAGGGACGGTTGGACTCTGTGATCTTAAAGGTCTTTTCCAACCCTGTGATCCTGTGATTCTGTGCAAACTGCTCTTCCCAGAGCTGTGCTGTCCAGGGCAGATTAAACTGAGACCCAGCAGAGGTTACTTAGGTTTTCTTTCCAAAAGTGTAGTGGGGTGAGAATGCACTCCATGCACTGAACAGTCCAATTATGTAAAACAAGAGCAGTGTTAATACATCAAGCACTCTCTGTAGAAGAGCCTGAGGAATTACTGTGCAGCCTCTTAGGGGGTAGAGTGGTGCTACATGTCAGGAAAATCAATTCAACAGCTTGAATTTCTGTTCCCTGTGGAACTGTGTTGACCCAGCTTCATCACTGCGAACGTTGAGCCAGCAGGGAACAGCAAAGGGAAATGAGCAAGAGCTTGGTTTCCTCTCTAGTGAGTGTAGGGTTGGTTTTAGCCACGATGGACTTCTCCAGCATACCCCCCTGCTCAGAAACTGTCCCTTGAGCTGACGTTGGGGTGTAGGTAGCTTGTGCAGAAGGTTGAGCTGCGTGTGTAGGACATTGCGTGTGCACAATCAAACAGTGCAGCGCTGGGTACAAAAGGGAGATACCCCACAGCTCATAAATGAGAGAGGCAAGAAGGACCCTGCTCTCACTTTTCTTCTGCTACTTCTGTGACTTCAAACAGTGATATGTTTTCTTGTGTGCTTACTCTATTCTAACTCCCTTCTACAGGCCGAGCGCAGGCACCCTGCTCAATCATCCCTTTTTCAAGCAGGTAAGGAACTCGTTTTACCTGCTGATGAAGAGCAGTGGCTTTTCTGGAGTTGTCTTGCTGTGTCACTGAACCCCAGGGTGGGAATTGCTGGATTTTTTGTGATCTGAAAGGATTTTGTTTGGTGACCAATTATTGTGCAGCTTGGTGGCCTTTTCTCCTTGGAGGGGGACAGCCTGTTCTCCAAGCATCTCTCCCCTGTCTTAAGCAGAGGGTGTAAATCCTGCATGCCAGAGTAGGTCTTTATCCCACAGACTGTTGAGCCTTAAACTGGTCCTTAATGAGCCCAAACAGCAGTGACCTGTGCCTTGCTGCCTGCTACACAGCAGGCTGCTGAGCTCCAGACCTGGTGGGAAGAGGCAGAGGATCTCCTGCCCCTGAAGCGGTTCCTCTGGCTTGCTCAGCGCTGCAGGTTGGGGTGGTGCTTCGCTGGGAGGAGCATGGGAACTCTAGCACATGAGAACACTGTGCTCTTTCTGCCTGTAACCACCTGTTGTTGCTGCTCAGCTGTGATGCACACCGTGGGGAAGCATTCCAGCAGCTGAGTTGTCTCTCCTCTGTGCAGATCAAGCGCCGCGCTTCCGAAGCGCTCCCGGAGCTGCTGCGCCCCGTCACCCCCATCACCAGCTTCGAGGGGACACGGCCCCAGGATCCCAGTGGCATTTTTGGGCTGGTGTCAAACCTGGAGCAGCTGGATGTGGATGACTGGGAATTCTAGAAGAACAGGGACTACACTTGGTTCTGGAGGAGCTTTCTGGACATTGTAATTTATTGGTCCTATTGATAACAGATGATGAATGCTACACAGAAGAGTTTACAGGTCCTTGGGAAGGAACTTCAGCTGCCCGTTACTTAGGGAGTAGCCTGGAAACAAGTGGACAGACCTGAGCTGGAGAAAGATCAACCCCAAGGAACACTGGAGTATTCCAGGTGGTGCAGTCCCCAGAGCCCCAGTTCTTTGCATTGCAGCTCAGCACTGGTAGATCACTCAAATGGGCTGAGTAAGTCTCTTTAGTTATGGTCTCTATGGGTTTCTAAAAATCACTGGCTTCCTCATATCCTAGTTGAAGGCTGTGTGTCCCTACCCACTGTGGTTCTTTCTCTTCTAAGGGTGCCTTAGAGCTAAGGGGAGGCAGGCAGCTCTTTGTTTTGGGCATTCTCTTAGAGCAGATCAGATTACTGCTGCTGCCTTGTCACGGGGTAAGTTTTGAGGGTGGGAGGAAAAAAGGGGATTATGTTCTTAAATGTAGTCACTGCTTTGTGCTGGGAAACGGGAGCTCAGAGAGATCTGGCTCATCAAAGCCACCAGCTTTTTACCCCTGGCAGTACAGCCAGCTGAGCCTCCTGTCAGCTGGGCTGGGTTTGCAGCGTTCATGCTCACACCAGCTTGTTCTCAGCGACTTCCCCTGGCACAGAGGAAAAGAACACTGACTTTCATGCCCCATCCTCCTGCTCATGACTTCTCCCTGAACATGATGTACAGAATTGCTCTTCAATGCTCCATGGCCGTTCTGCCTTCCCTGCCTGACAGGGAGAAGCTTGCTTCTCACGTGGCTCCCTTGGTCTGTGTGGTGTGGGGCTGCCCTGCTGCTGGGGCAGCTCTCCCCAGTTCCATGCCATTTGGGTTTTTTCAAGTGTATTTAAGGCTTTTTAGTTTGACCTTTCCAAGGACCATGGGTGCTGGATGTTTCTACTCTTCAGTGAAGCACTGAGAAACCAGTCCTGGAGGTGGGGTTGATGGGAGTAGTGGTGCTGGCAGCAGGTCCTCATTGTGTTTATAAACTGTACTTGAACCCAGATAAAGTTTGTTACTCTAGTTTTTTGCCAAAACAAATAAAATATTTCTGAAGTTTTTTTTCTAAGCCTGCTGTTCCTGGAAGATGATGGGACTGGAGCACGAGCGATGACAGGGGCTGGCTGTGCACATTTACTCTCATTTCCTTACTTAAGGAGTAACCACTTGTTGCCTGAATCAAGAAGCTGCCAACAACTCTCCTGCTCTGAGAGTTTCCATAGAGCACACACTCTCCAGAGCAGGGGGGGCTTAAGGATAAACACAACAGGGTCTGACTTGATTAGGGTAAGTAGATCTTAATTTCCTAGCTTGTTGTGAAGTGTGCTGCCCCAAGGCAACTGCTGTGAGCTTTCTTTCCCCCACAAAAGCTTTATTCAGCCAGATACAAAACAGGATGCTGTGCTACTGTGGACCCTCTCCATGGTCTGAATGCTGCTGCTCCTCCTCCGCTTTGTGTTTTTCCAATTTTGCCATGAGCTCTGGAAAACAAAGGTAGGCAGGATGAGTCTGTGAGCACCCAGGTCTCCCAAACACCCATCTCCACAAGAACCAGGGCAGCTGGTTCCCAAGCACTGGTCCCCACAAAGGCCCCTCCCCCTGGGCAGCTCCCCTCCCCCCCGGAGCCGGTACCTTTGGCGGGGTTGAAGACGCCGTTGGTTTGCTTGTCGCAGACGTAGCAGCGCTGGGACCTGCGGTAGTGCTGCAGGGCACAGCTCTCACAGAAGTAGTGCCGACACCTGGACAGAGACCTGGACCTCACCAGGTGCACCCACTGTGCCCACTGCACCCCACCAAGTGCACCCACTGTGCCCAGGGCTGACTGGGCCCTGGGGGATGCAGCTTCGCTGCGGTGGAGCGATGGCACAGAGCCAGCAGCATGGGAGAGGGCTGGCAGCCTGTGACACCCCTGCTGACCCCCCACCCCAGCCTCCCCCTCGTCCTCGCCCAGCTCTTGGCTTCCCCAGGCTTCTGCTCCTCTGCTCCCACAATGCAGCATGCACAACCCCAGGGTTAAGGGGAAAGATGATGTAAATCAGGCACCATCTCTGGAAAACGGAATGTTTGGCCAACAAAGCCAAGATCCTCTCCAGGAAGATGCTCCAGGTGCAGGCACAGGACTCCCTGGTTAGCAGAGGCTTTCCCACCCACCAGAAAGCCTCAGCAGACAAGCAGCAGGTTCCACCCACCAGCCTGTGGGCAGTATTTGCACTTGGCTTGACACAGGATGATCACTGGACTGGGTCAGCAGTGGACACTTAGCTCCTCACACCGAAACAACCACTTACTTGGTGACCACGGGGTTCTTGAAGGAACCTCTGCAGATGAAGCATTTGAAAGGCATGTCCTCCTCATCGCTGCTCACCTCATAGTTTTCCTCATCTGAGGAGAGAAAGTTAACCAGCCTGGAGCAAGAGCAGCGACAGCCAGCCCTGCCCACGCGTGGGGCATGAAACACTAGAGAGTGCACAGCAGGTGGGATTGAATCTCTGCTGGAAACAATAGAGCTCTGGCATCTGGGTGGTGCTGATGGCAGGAACATGTGGGCCTGAGATATAATTAGGTCTAATGAGCCAGCATGCTTGTTGCTCATCTCACAAGAGCAAATTCTTTTCTCCCTCACCCACTCACTGCTATAAAGAGACTCCCCCAGCCCCCTCCTAGATTTAGGGTTTCTTCCAAACTCTTTGGCCTCACCTGAACAGAGAACACCCTCCTCCCCCAAGGGCACAGCGGTTCATGAGCAACCCTCCTGAGCCTTAGGCTGCAGCTACAGACACTGGGGGGGAGAAATCACGCTGTGATGTAGCATGAAAGTGTCCCACCACCTCCTGGGGGGCAAGGGATGGCCTCAAGTATGTATGCCTGGACCATACAACAGCACAGCTGCCCTTCATAGAGAGCCAGAGGTAGTAATTCTCCCTGGCGGCAGGCAGTGGTTATCTGAAGGAGCAGATGTGCTCAGCACTGTCAGTGGTTACTGGCCCTATGGTTATCCTGCAGCAGGGAGTTCCACAGCTTTGGAATGAAGAGTCCTTTTTGTCTGCTATTAATTAACCCATGTCCTGTGCAGTTTGAGCAGCAAAGTGCCCGTTCCAGTCTCAGTTCCAATGCTGGAAGCCACGTTCCCCTTTGGGCATGACACAAGGCAGGGCCTGGGAGCCTCACCCCCCCAGGAGCCCTGGGAGGGGCAGGGGGTGCCGTACCATTGACGCCGTAGCGGCCTTCGTCCAGCTCCCGCTCGATCTGCCAGCCGTGCTTGTAGTCCGAGCGGTCGTGGAGGAACTTGCAGCTGTCTGAGAGCACAAAGAAAGAGGTTAAGAGCTGGGCTGTGGGGGTACAGCGTGAGCAGGACACCTCGTGCAGGGGCTGCCTCAGCTCTGCCCAGCGGAAGGTGAAGCCTGACTGCTTCCCTGCCCAACTGTGCCTGGGGCAGGATCCCTCCCTCAGGGCTGACAGGCTGTGTGACACAGTGACAGTCCCAGCACTGACACAGGTGGGAACTGGGAGGAGGCACAGGAAATCCCACCCCTTGGCCACGCCTGGGGGAACGTGGGTCACCGGAGCATCCCGGGGTCCCTCCCAGGACCCAGACCCAGCGCTCAGGGGCCATCAGCTGTCAGAAGGGCACAGACAAGTCACAAGAACACTACAAACAATGGCAACAGCGTCACACAGCAGCTCTGCACAGAGGCACCTGTGAATCAGTGTGTGTGCACCGCAGCACCGGGCACACAGGACCCCAGGCACACGGGACCCCAGGCACACGGGACCCCAGGCTGGCGCCCGCAGAGCTGCCCCGCGGCGGCCGCTCACCCCCGAAGCCGCAGAAGCCGGTCTCCTTGTAGTCCTTGCAGATGTCGGGCTGGTAGTCCCAGCGCACGGTGGCCCGCAGGTGCTCCGGGGCGCGGATGGGCCCCTTCCTGGCAGGGAGGGAGAAGGCTCAGGGCGGCTGCGGTGGAGAAGGACCCTGGGCGCCCGGTCAGGTCTGGCCACCCGCCCCGCTCAAGCCCCAGACGGTGCCCACGGGGGTGGTCCCGGTCCCCAGGCACCCCCAACCCACCTGACCATCCCTGAGGAGGCGTTGCCCATCGAGGTGTCCTTGGGCTTCACGTACTTCTGGTAATTGTTAATGCCTCGGTAAATTTTATCGTCCTCCTTTCCTCTGAGCTCCTAGGGAAGGGAAAAGAAAGGACTAAGGATCAGGAAATGACCCTTCATCACTCTGCCACCGGGCTCCCTCCCCAGACCTGCCTTCCTCAATACCAGGATGCTAGTAAAGCCAGACAGTTCCTCTATCGCAAGAGTTACACGCTCGACTTGTCAAATTCCAGGGAGGGGGAGCCTCAAAGCCTTCTTGGTGTGCAGAAGGGGATGAGGAAAGCACACATACTCCTGCCACAGAGCCCGAGTTCTTTAGAGAGCAACGTGGCCTCACCTCCTGGATTTTCTGGCTGCGCTCGAAGATGGCCTGAGCATCCTTCTCCTTCTCTGTGTCCAGTTCATACACTGCTGTGGCGCCCATGTCTTCTGGGCCGACGGGTTTCTGAAAAGCAAGAACCACTTGTGACAGCACTGAAGAGAAAACCTGCATGAGACAGAGAGCCCCTGGCTGCCTGGGGCTGGTCACACAGCAGAGACTGGATGTGGCCACCACAACCTTCCACCAGTGTCCAGCTTCCCCTTAGCACCTGCTGGGGCCAGACCCAGCCTACTGCTCGCAGGGGACAGAGTGCTAATGACCCACTGCTCCCAAATGTCAGCCTGCAGTCAGGAAACACTTGTCCTTACTTCACGCCTCCTTGCTCAGCCTCAGCTCAGCCAGAAGCTGAACTCTGGTTCCATCAGGAGCTCATCCTGCCAACGCACAGGATGTTCTGTCTCAACGTCTATCGCAGCTGTGGGTGGCTCATGTGCAGTCTGAATACACTGATCTGGTTTGGATTCCTCTTAAACAGAATAGACACCTATTCCTGGGCTTTATCAGAGCTTCAGGAACAGCTGCACAGGAACAGAAGGGTCATTATGGCCAAACCCAACTGAGGACCCCCAAAGCTGTCACTGTTCCCTTCAAAGTCTCCTGCAGCAAGCTGGGCTAACAACATGCTGCCCAACTTGGCAACAGCCAAAGCAGTGAACAGTGACAGCAGGGGGGTTTGTTCATATTCATCTCTAACGTGACAGGGAGACCTCTGAGCCTGCAGCTTTGACTGGGGTCAGTTAGGCATTGCTCACGTTTCGCACAGACAAGGAAACAGGTCTGAAAAGAAACCTGTGTTGATACTCACTTTTCATCCTACTTACATCCTGCCCAGGCTCATGCTAATGGGGAAACTTCACTGGACCAAGAGTAGACATAAGAGAAAAATCCAGTGAGAAGAGCAATTTGAGCTGTTCCTAAACCTCCCCTGCTGATTCCACTCTGGACAATAACAGTGTCCCAGGACACTCTAGTGACCTCTCTCTGCAGCTCTTCCTCCCTCACTACTCATGAGGATACAGGTGGGAGCACCTTGAGCCACCCTGAATTCCTTAGGAAGATGGTTGAAAACTGAAGACATGAACCCAGGAGCTGGGGGAACCTGATGCAAGTGCTCCCTCTCCTGAAAACGCTGTGGAACGCTAAGCAAGCCTGGTAGTACCCTGGGGTTTTAAATCCCAACTCCAAGAGGGAAAGGTCAACTTTAAAAGGCCTCCTGAAGACACGGGGTCTATCAGGAGAGAAAAACCTAGCATAAGGTGCTCGTCTGTAAAGAGGGAAAGGCCAGGGACACGTGTCTGTAGATAAAGGAGGAACAGCTGATCCCACACTCACAGAGGCAAAGCTTCTCTACCGGGAGTGGGACCTACCGGTCCCCCCAGCCTCACAGCCCAGGCCCAGGGTCCTTACCGCCGACCTTGTCGATCTGTAGGTGACTCCGATCTCCGAGGATGGATCCTCATCCTCGCTGCTGCTCAGCGCGCAGGCGGCTCTGTCCCTCGGGCACCTCCTGGTCTGAGAGAGGCGGCGGCAGGTCGGGAACAGGCCCCACCCGCGGCTCCAGCGGGCGGGACGCTGCGACGCGCCGGGGCTGGAGCCGGCCCCGCGGGGTCCCTCACCTGCTGGATCAGGGGGTTGGGGGGCTCCCGCCGCCGCTGCTTCCGCACCACCGCGCTGCCCTCCTCGCCGCTGCTCTCTGCGGGGGGAAGCCGGCGTGAGGGGCGCGGGGGCGCCTGGCGGCCCCGCCTG